>CM060345.1:27200027-27210027 GCA_030674155.1 Stramonita haemastoma
GGCTTAGCACATTACCCAATTTTGCACTAGAGGCCATTAAAGGCAGGTGGGGGTCAAGTTGTCAATTTTGAGATTTTGATTGATTTTTAAACTATATCGGTTATTTTACCTTGTAATGAAACATGAAGGCATAATTTGTATTTCTTTTGCTTTTAAATGTTTTAAAAATACCCAAGCCTTCATTCTGACAACACATTACAGAAATATATCTGCCTGTTTCTCATTTTATCACATCTGGCAGTCTATCATTTCAATTTTTAATAACTTTACACAGAATCGTCTGATTTTCAATCTGTTTTTTGTATTTAATAGCCTTTTTATTGCAGATTAATAACTTGTCACTAAGTAAAAATTGACCTCTGGTGCAATGCGACTCCTTATGTGGTGGAGTGTCACATTTGACAAAAGATGTATATAAAAGACTAAAGCTATACCATCTTAAAATTCAGAGTAAATAAAATGTGTTATGTTTTTCAGTTGTTTGCTTGTTGCTGTTTTTTTCTTTTAATGATGAGAAATGTTATTTGACAAGTAAATGTAGCATTTTTTTTTTTCAATGGTCGATAAAGCATGTCGGAAGACTTATTTTTCTTTTTAAAAAATGCTTCACATCATATCAAATGTGAAAACAAAAAAATCTGGTGCTGTGATTGCCATCAATATTGCATGGCATGATTTTAGATGATGTTGGTGGCAAATCTGTGAACTGATCTTCTGCTAGAAGATAGATGCAGATTTTACACCTACACATCTTCATGCTATGTCTTGTGGTGTAGAAAGTGTGCTTGTGAGGTTTTTTTTTCCCCAATCTTACCAAATGTAGAGAGACTAGAAAAATGAAATGGTTTTGATAATGCCGTGGAAAGTGTGTGGGGAGAAGGGGATTTTTGTCTTTTCAAATCAAATATGAAATTGAATAGTAAACCTGATGTGATTTCTATTTTTATTGATAAAAATCGCATGATGTTGGTGGCAAATTTGTGTATTGATCTTCTAATGAAAGATGGATGGCAGATTTTACACCATCATATTTTTTAAAAATGTATGTGAAAGAGAATGGTATATGATTTTAAGTATTGAAGTGGATAAAATGTGCCTGTGTGTTTTTTGTTGTTGTTGTTTTTTTTGTTTTTTAGTAATGAGATGAAATATATCATTTTGTATAAAAGTGGAGTCTGTATGTGGAGAGGGATTTAATTTTTGAGGGTTTTTTGTTTGTTTTTATTTTAAATGGCATTAAAAGTGAAAACGAAAACACAGGTGGTCACATGACTACCATTAGTATTGCATGGCAGGAGTTTAAATAATGTTGGTGGCAAAGTTGTGTATTGGTCTTCTGCTGAAAGATTGACAACAGGTTTTACACCAACATATTTTACCCCCAAAAATGTGTTAAAAGACTAAAGGTGTGATTTTAAAAATTGGAGTGGATATAATGTGCCTATATTTTTTTCTTTTGTTTTTGTTGTTTTGTTTTATTTTTTAGTAATGAGATGAAATTAGACAAAGAAAAATGTATTTTGTACAATGGTGGAGACAGTATGTCCCCCAGATGTTTTTAAAAAAAAAAAATTGTTCACATCACATAAAATTTGAAAGAAAAAAGAATCTGGTTCTGTGATTACCATTGATATTGCCTGGCATGAGTTTAGATGTTGGTGGCAAATTTGTGTATTGATCTTCTGCTGGAAGGTTAATGGTAAATTTTACATCAACATATTTTACAAAAGATGTCTGTGAAAGATTTCAGGTATATATTTTTAAGATAGGAATGGTTAATGTGCCTGTGTTTTTTGTTTTTTTTTTTGTTTTTTTTTCAATGAGATGAAATGTAAACTAACAATGCAGCATACTCTACAATGGTGTATAACCAGTTTCCAGATAGGTTTTCTTTTTTTTCTTTTTTTTTTTCTTAACATCCAATGTAAAAATAAAAACAGAGCTGGTGCTGTTAATGCCTGTGATATTGCCCAGCTGAGTTTAAATGACTTGGTGGCAAATCTGTGTATTGGTCTTCTGCTGGAAGATTGATGGCACATTTTACAAAAGATGTAAGTGAAAAACTTCAGGTATGTGATTTTAAGTATAGGAGTGGATAACATGTGCCTGTGTTTTGTTTTTCTTTTCTTTTGTTGTTGTCCTTATTTTTGATAGTGAGATGAAATTAAATTGACAAGAAAAATATAGCATTTTGGCACAATTGTAAAGTATGTTGGGAGACCTTACATTTTTAACTTTAAAATTTATTCATTTATTTTGTTGTGTACATAACATCAAATGTAAAAACAAAAATGAATCGGGTGCTGTGATTGCCATTGATATTGCCTGGTAGGAGTTTAGATGATGTTGGTGGCAAATCTGTAAACTGATCTTCTGCAGGAAGATGGAGGGCAAATTTTACACCAGCATATCTTTATGCTATATGTCTTGTGGTGTGTAAAATTTCCTTTCAGTGATTTAAAAAAAAAAATTATCAAATGTAGATTTACAAGAAAAAATGAAATGGTCTGTACAATGGTGTGGAAAATGTGTGGGGAGAAGGGGACTTTTGTCTTTTCAAACCAAATCTGAAATTAATAACAAGGCTGGTGATGTGATTGCTATTTTTATTGAGTAAACTGACTTGAGTTGGTGTTGGGGGCAAATTTTGTGTATTGATCCTCTGCTGGAAGATTAATGGTAAATTCTACACAAACATTTTTCAAATGCATGTGAAAGACTAATGGTGTCTGATTTTAAGTATAGGAGTGGATAAAATGTACCCTTTCTTTTGTTTTTATTTATTCATCTATTTTTGTTGGGAATAATGAGATGAAATGTAAATTGACAAGGAAATGTAGAATGGTGTAGAATGTGTTTCCAGAGAGGTTTTCTTTTTGCTTTTTTTAATTGATTTTTTTTTTTTAATTTTTTTTTTTACATCACATCAAATGTGAAAACAAAACCATAGGTGGTTCTATAATTTCCATCAGTATTGCCTGGCATAAGTTTAAATTACGTTGGTGGCAAATTTGTGTATTGATCTTGTGCCCGAAGATTCATTGCAGATTATACACCAGCATATTTGACAAAAAATGTATGTGAAAAAACTAAGGTACATGATTTTAAGTATAGAAGTGGATAAATGTGCCTGTTTGTTTTGTTTTTGCTTCTGTTTGATTTTTAGATAAAATAAAATGTAATTTGAAAAGAAAAATGAAGCGTTTTGTATAATGGTAGGGAAAGTGTTTGGAGAGATTTTCTTTTCTTCTTTTTTTTTTAAATCAATTTTATTTACATCACATCAGATGTAAAAACGAAAAAGAAATCCCGTGCAGTGATTGCCATTAATATTGCATGGCATGAGTTTAGATGATGTTGGTACAAATCTGTGTAGTGATCTTCGAATAAAAGATGGATGCAGACTTTACACCAAGACATCTTCATGCATCTTCACATCACATGTCTTGTGGTGTGTAAAATGTGCCTGCCAGGTTTTAATTTTTTTTTTTTAACTTCAGTTATCAAACAGAGACTGAGAAGAAAAATGTAAGGGTCTGTATAATGGTGTGGAAAGTGTGTGGGGAGAAGGGGTCTGTTGTATTTTCAAAATAAATACAAAATGAATAGCAAAGCTGGTGATGTGATTTGCTATTTTTATTGATAAAAATGATCTGAGTTTATGTTGGTGGCAAATTTGTGTATTGGTTTTCTGATGGAAGATTGATGGTAAATTTTTACATCAAATTGTTTCACAAAAGATGAATGTGAAATTCAGGCATATGATTTTAAGTATAGGAGTGGATAACAGTCATGTGCCTGTGTTTTTGTTTTTTAAATAATGAGATGAAATGTAAATTGATAGGAAAAATGTAGAATTTTGTATAATGGTAAAGTATGTAGAAAGAGGTGGGTTTTTTTTTGTGTGTGTGTTTTGTTTTGTGTTTTGTTTTTTGGGGGGAAGGCTACATCACATCAAATATGAAAACAAAAAACAGAGGTGGCCCTGTAAGTGCCAGTCATATTGCATGGCATGAGTTTAAATGTTGGTGGCAAATCTGTGAATTGATCTTCTGGTAGATTGACGACAGATTTGACACCAACATATTTTTTTTAAAGTGTGTGTGAAATTCAGGCATATGATTTTAAGTATAGGAGTGGATAAGGGTCATATGCCTATGTTTTTGTTTTTGTTTTTTAGATAATGAGATGAAATGTAAATTGATAGGAAAAATGTAGAATTTTGTATAATGGTAAAGTATGTAGAAAGAGGTGGGGGATTTTTGCTTTGTTTTATTTTGGTTTGGGTTTGATTTTGTTGTTGTTTTTTGGGGGGGGTTACATCACATCAAATATGAAAACAAAAACAGAGGTGGCCCTGTAAGTGCAGGTAATATTGCATGGCATGAGTTTAAATGTTGGTGGCAAATCTGTGAATTGATCTTCTGGTAGATTGATGGCAGATTTGACACCCAACATATTTTTTAAAAAGTGTGTGTAAAAGACTAAATGTATATGATCTTAAGAAGCCAGGTGGATATAATGTGCCTGGTTTTTTTTGTTTGTTTTTCAATAATGAAATTGAATGTAAATTAACAAGAAAAAATGTGACATTTTGTGTAATGGAAAGTATGTGGGGAGAAGTTTTCTTCCCCCCCCCCCCCCTTTTTTTTTTGTATCACATCAAATGGGAAAACAAAAAGAAATCTGGTGCTGTAATTGCCATCAATATCCCATGGTATGAGTTTAGATGGTGTTGGTGGCAAATCTGTGAACTGATCCTTTGCTGGAAGATAGATGCAGATTTTACACCAACACATCTTCATGCTATATATTTTTTTTAATGTTTTGTGGTGTGTGAAATGTGCCTTCAAGAGTTTTTATTTTTTATTTTTATTTTATCAAATGTTGAGTGACTAGAAAAATGTAATGGCCTGTATAATGGTGTGGAAAGTGTGTGGGGAGAAGGGGTCTTTTGTCTTTTCAACCAAAAATGAAATGAATAGCAAAGCTAGAGATGTGATTGCTGTTTTTATTGAGAAAAAGGAGTTGATGTTGGTGGCAAATTTGTGTATTGATCTTCTGCTGGAAGATTGATGGTAAATTTTACATCAACACATTTTACAAAAGATGTCTATGAAAGACTTCAGGAATATGATTTTAAGTATGAGTGGATAACATGTGCCCATGTGTTTTTTTTTGTGCTTTTTTCTTTTCTTTTTTTTTGATAATGAGATAAAATGTAAATTGACAAAACAATGTAGCATACTCTACAATGGTGTATAATATTTCCAGATAGGTTTAAACCCCCCCCAAAAAAAACACTGAATGTGAAGACAAACACAGAGCCAGTGCTGTGATTGCCTGTGATATTGCCTGACAGGAGTTTAAAAAATGATGTTGGTGGCAAATTTGTGAATTGGTCTTCTGCTGGTAGATTGATGGCAGATTTTACACCAACATATTTTTCAAAACATGTGAAAGACTTCAGGTATATGATTTTTTGGTAGATAACATGTGCCTGTGTTTTGCTTATCCTTTTTTGTTTCTTGTTTTGTTTTCCAGTAATGAGACGAAATGTAAATTGACATGAAAAATGGAGGATTTTGTATAAGGGTGCAGAAAGTATGTGGAGAGAGGGGGGTTGTTTTATTTTTTTGTTTCATTTTTTAAAAAATTTTTTTTTTTTTTTTACATCACACAATGTAAAAACAAAAGCATAGATGGTCCTGTAATTGCCCTTAGTATTGCCTAACAAGAGTTTAAATGTTGTTGGTGGCAAATTTGTGTATTGATCCTCTGCTAGAAGATTGATGGCAAATTTGACTAAAGATGCCTACGAAAGACTTCAGGTATGTAATTTTAAGTATAGGAGTGGATAACATGTGCCTGTGTTTTGTTTTTCTTTTGTTTTTGTTTCTTGTTTTGCTTGGTAATAATGAGATGAAATGCAAATTGACAAGAAAAATGTAACATTTTGCACAATGGTAGAAAAAGTATGTGGAGAGAGGGGGTTCATTTTAGGGGGTGGGGGGTTGTTTTTGTTTTGTTTTATGCATCACACCAAATGTAAAAAACAAAGCATAAATGGTCACGTGAGTGTAATAAATCTTATTCTTTTATTGTATGATTTTATATCACTACTAGGTTGGGTTCTTATTATAAGTTTACTGCCTTAAAGTGAAAACACATATAGGGATGGGGGTAAGGGGGGGGGGGGGGGGGAAGGGAGGGGGTAGGGGGGGATGTGGGTTACATCACATCAAATGTAAAAAAAACAAAAACTAGGTGGTCCTGTGAGTGCCAGTGATATTGGGTGACATGCGTTTAGATGATGTTGGTGGCACATTTGTAAATTGATCTTCTGGTGGAAGATTGATGGGAGATTTTCCACCCAACATATTTTTTATAAAGTGTGTTTAAAAGACTAAAGGTATATAATCTTAAAAGTCTACCTGATTTTGTTTGTATGTTTTTGAATAATGAAATTAAATGTAAATTGACTAGAAAAATGTGAGATTATGTAAAATGGAAAAAGTATGTGGGGAGAAGTTTTTTCCTGTGTGTTTATTGACATCAATCAAATGTGAAAAAAAGAAAATCTGGTGCTGTGATTGCCATTAATATTGCATGGCATGAGTTCAGATGATGATGGTGGCAAATCTGTGAACTGATCTTCTGCTAGAAGATAGATGCAGATTTAACACCTACACATCTTCATGCTTTGTCTTGTAGTGTGTAAAGTATGCCTTTGATTTTTTTTTTTTGGGGGGGGGGGGGGGGGGGGGGGGCTCTTGGGTTTTTTTTCTCTAAATCTTACCAAATGTAGAGAGACTAGAAAAGTGAAACGGTCTGGATAATGGTGTGGAAAGTATTTGGGGAGAAGGGGTCTTGTGTCTTTTCAAATCAAATATGAAATGGAATAGCAAACCTGACAATGTGATTTCTATTTTTATTGATAAAAATGATTTGAGTTGATGTTGGTGGCAAATTTGTGTATTGATCTTCTGCTGAAAGATTGGTGGCAGATTTTGCACCAACATGTTTCACAAAAAATGTACTGAAAGACTGAAAGCCTATAATTTTTAAGGAAAGGAGTAGATCGGGTGTGTGTGTGTGTGTGTGTGTGTGTGTGTGTGTGTGTGTGTGTGTGTGTGTGTGTGTGTGTGTGTACTACATTTTTAAATGAGATTCAATGTAAATTGACAAGAAAATGTAACATACAACAGAGAAATGTAGCATACAAAAATGTGTGCATAATTTTAAAGCTATAGATGTGCACGTGTGTTTCCCTTTTTATCTTTTTGTTGTATTTCTGAAGATATTTTTTTTTAATGAAACGAAATGTAAATTAACAAGCAAATTGTAATCACTTATAGGATAATTTGTGTGGAAAGTGTGTGGGGAGATGGGGTCTTTTTCTCAAATCACATCAAATGATCTGTTTTTTTTATATTATCATAAAGAACGTCTGTTAGAGTACAATTGTTAATTGCATAGAAAAAGTATACATGTTTATATGAACTTTTCTATGTATTTTTAAATATTATAAAATAAATTCTACTGTGGTGAGAAAAGTCTTGATTTGTTTTGTGTCTTGGCAACTTATGTCAATCTGTGTGTGTGTGTGTGTGTGTGTGTGTGTGTGTGTGTGTGTGTGTGTGTGTGTGTGTGTGTGTGTGTGAAATCAAATCAAATCAAATCAAATTTTTATTTCCAGATGGTACATTGAATAAGCACTGATTTGCTTTTTTTTCATCAAGCCATCTATCTAAAGAAAAAAGAAACAAAAAAACAAAAGCAGAAAAAAACGGAACAAAACAAAACAAAAAAAGCAAAAAACCCACCAAAATATTTCACCACCATTAACTAACATGATTTCAACAGCCTTATAAATCAAAATATGCCTATAGATGATACAAGCAGCAACAATAACAACAAAAACCAAAAGAAAATACTAAAAAGTCACACACACACACACACACAGATTTCCCCCCCTCATAGCCTAGGACTGCTTTGTAAACAGAGAGGGGAGGGAGATAACTCTAATCAAAGCAAGTTCACAGCTGTGTGGGGAGGCAAAAAGGTAAGTCGCTGGGTGCAATCTTCTGAATATTACAGCTTTCGGGTGTGCAATGAGATTCAGGCGATTTTTCCTCGTGGCTGTAGCAAAGCAGAGAGTAATCTGTTTGATGGTAAGTCGCTGGGTGCAATCTTCTGAATATTACAGCTTTCGGGTGTGCAATGAGATTCAGGCGATTTTTCCTCGTGGCTGTAGCAGTGCAGAGAGTAATCTGTTTGAGGTCTAATTTGTTGCCCATTTTCTCTCTGCCACACTGACAACACTTACCATAGCATCCCAATAAAAGTAATTTTTTGAGCTCCTGACGTACGCTTCATGTGATTTTGCATAGTTTTTTTTTTTAAAGAAAAAATTGGTTGGTTTGAATTAAAAAATAAATCCGCGAACACCTTTCCTCCTCACCTGCAAGTGTCCCAATCATAATAGGCTTAAGCCTATAATGCATTACACGCGCGAGGTTGGTTATAAGTCGGGCGTAAGAAACTAGGCAAGCAGTCTTCAGATGATGATCCTTTCCAACTTTCTCATGACAACCTGGCGTCAGTCAATGTCCTGAACCCCCCCAAACAGTGACACAATACATTTTGTCCCACCTGTGTGTGTGTGTGTGTGTCACTGTGTGTGTGTGTGTGTGTGTGTGTGTGTGTGTACATGTGTGTGTGTATGTGTGTGTGTGTGTGTGTGTGTGTGTGTGTGTGTGTGTGTGTGTGTGTGTGTGTGTGTGTAATAATAACATACATGATTTGACCCTGGGGACCCAACCTTGAACCTTGAACCTTGAACATTTCGATTATTAAGCCTTTTCATCTGTTCATCCATCATCAATGCTAAGTGACTAAATACTTCTGCGTGGCATGTGTGACACAGACGCATCTACAAAAAAGTCTATTGCAAGCACTCAGGGTCACACAGCATGGGTAGATCCTCCCAGTACTAGTGCAGTGGATTTTTGAAGCTGTTGATGGTTGGCGCCGACACCACAGCCCAGCCCAGATTCAAGCCACCACAGCCCTATTCAGTTTCAGTGGGATCTGACTTCACTGCCCCAAAAGTCCTTTGGATGAGGCTGTATTACATTAGCCAATGCCCTGGCTGTGTATGAATTTTGATTGCATGCAGATCATCTTGCAACACTTTTAAACCAGTGGCACCTTTTGGAAGAGTAGTCCATTTGTGCTGGTAAGACTGAATGACCAACCCACCCCAAAAAAACAACAACAACCCCCCCCAAAAAAAGAAACAAAAAGCCAAACAACAACAACAAAACCGCATGCCCACTGGCATTGTGTTTAGACATCATCCCCGAAATCACAACCTGGTTACCTCAATGGTGGGCAAAAACCGTCGCATATTTAAAAAAAAAAAGACTCACTTTTGTCTTTGATGTACCTTGAACTTCTATACAAAGAAAGAATAACAACAAAACTAAAACGAAACCCCCCCACCCCCACCCACCCACCCACCCAAAAAAAAAAGAAACATTGGATCAATTGGCTTGCAGCAGGTCAGGATGGAAAGCAAACCCAAACAGTCGCTGGATGTGGAGACTTTGCCGGCTCACCCGAGTCACTGGGAGGCAGAGGGCCAGCAGAGGTGGAGGTGAAAGAGGAATACCTGTCTGTCGACGTTGATGGCAAGGTGGGTGGGTTAGTACCTGGGATGTTTTGCATCAATCATGTTTAGCGTGCGTGCAGGATCCTTCCAGTTGAGCTCATGAGAATGGAGACGTGCATGCATACACATGTATGCACACATGCATGTGTGTTCACATGCATACATATGTGCATACATATAATAATATATATTAACATTATATATGAACACATACACACACATATACACACACATACACACACATACACGCACGCACACACACACGCATGCACGCACGCACGCATGCACACACACACAACACACACATACACACACATACACACA
>CM060345.1:27218980-27223980 GCA_030674155.1 Stramonita haemastoma
TTGAGGGCGGCGCCCATCTCCTCTCCCTCGCTGCTTTACCTTCCCTGACCTTAACAAGGGCAGGTACCCATTTACAGCTGGGTGAACTGGGGGACTGTACTGAAGCCAAGGCGCGCAAACGGTCACCCATCCAACTGGTAACCACGCTCAACGCTGCTTAACTTGACTAGAGGTAAAGTGAGCGCTCTGACCACTTAGCTATCCTGCACCCCCAACAATAATGACACTGACAAAAATAATACTAAAAACATCAACGACAATACGAATGATGATGTTGATGATGATGATGATGATGATAGTGATGATGATGATGATGATGATGGTAATGATGATGATGATGATAGTGATGATGATGATGATTATGATGATGGTAATGATGATGATGATGGTGATGATGATGGTGGTGATGATGGTGAAGATGATGAAGATGATGATGATGATGATGATGATGATGATGATGATGATGATGATGATGATGATGATGCTGCTGCTGCTGCTGCTGATGCTGATGCTGATGACGACGATGATGACAATGATGACGATGACGATGATGATGATGATGACGATGATGATGATGCATGCATACATCTCTAAATTATCTACAGCTGACCTTGTTATCCACCATGAGGTCCATGGTCACCTCGGTCACTTTGCTGTCCTCCACTCCCTGACTGGGGGCCTTGTCCAATTTCTCCACTGCCACCTCTTTCCCTGGGGTCTTGGGGGCACTCCCTTTCTCTCCTGCTACACACACATGTCAGTTGCATTCCATCATTCAACCATTCCATGTGTGTGTGTGTGTGTGTGAGTGTGCTTTCGAATTTGCTAGAAATATTTATTGTCATTGGTTGCTTGTTTGTTTTGAGGGTCCAGTGCAAGCGCTTTGATTTGTTTTTGCAAGATGTAGCGCGATATAAATTCCATGTATTATTATTATTATTATTATTATTATTATTTTTATTATTATTTTACTTGGCTCTTGAAACTTCTCTGTCAATACTTCTTTTTTTTTTTAACATTTTCATTCTTTGGCTAGAAGCTTTGAGGTTCACCAATAGTGAGATTTGTGTGTTGTGTGTGACTTGTTTGCCCACCATTAACTTAACCCTCTTAGTCCCGAACCGGGATTTGCTGGGATTGAATAATTGACCCCCCCCCCCCCCCCCCCCCCCTGAATCCTGAACCGGGATTTGCCACTGAGATTTACACACAGTAGATTTCCATCACGCAGTGACCATCACTAATTGCTACCATATGCCGAAGCTCTATCAGGCTAGAGGCACAGACCCCCCTGTGAGTCTGGAAGACTCTTGAGCACTGATGTTAACTCCGGGGAAAATCCCCTTGAACGTTATTCTAACCTGGGTCGTCAGATTGTGAGCACAATGTTCTGACCACTAGGCCATCCTGTCCGTGTGTACGTGTGTGTGTACTGTGTGTGTGTTGTGTGTGTGTGTGTGTGTGTGTGTTGTGTGTGTGTGTGTGTGTGTGTTGTGTGTGTGTGTGTGCGTGTGTGTGTGTACGTGTGCGTGCACGATTCAAATGGTTTTAATCTATTCTAAGCAAAGGATTTCTAATGGTCTTGAAGAGCTTTGCAGGTTTGGGGATTGAATTATGGCAGTGCAGCTATAACTTGTATAAGGTAGGAAATGTAGAAATTTTTTTGTTTTTCTTTTTTAATCTCAATTAAGGTATTAAGATACCGACAACAATGAAGTTTGATCATTTTGTTGACAAGATTAATCATCACGGTGATGATAATGATATCAAAAGGCTATAGCGGAGGAACTGATAGCTGAGGTGATACTGGTAGCAATGATTACAATAATATTGACAAGTGAAAAGTTTGAATCAGAGTGTGTGTTGGTTCGAATCCTATATGGGCTCAAAACTTTTTCCCCATCCATGAGACCATGAGTGATGGTCTGGGCGCTAGTCTTTCGGATGAGACGTTAAACCGAGGTCCCGTGTGTTGCACATCTTTATTTAGCACACATAAAAGAACCCACAGCAACAAGAAGGGTTGATCCTGGCAAAATTCTGTAGAAAAAAGCCACTTTGATAGGGAAACAAATATAGTTGTAGACAGGAAAAAGAAAAAAAAAGGGTAGGCGCTGCACTTATGGCGACATGCTCTTCCCGGGGAGAACAGCCCAAATTTCACGCAGTGAAATGTACTGTGACATAAAGTGGTATAAATAAATGAATAAATAAATAAATAAATAAATGAATAAATAATACAGAGTCATCACTGATGTCTGATGACAGCTGACACTTCAAATGATAGACCACCCCTCCTGGCTGCAAACCTACCTTCTGTAGGTGTCTCTGACATCTTTGGAGAAGACGAGGAGGAAAACCAGCCCATTCGGTAAACGACAATGCCCCCAGCCACCAGAATGATGATGGCCAGTGCCACTGGTTTGTTGACGCTGATACCAGATGGTGCCATGGTTCTCTGTCCCTCTCTGCCCAAGTCCAGTCAATGGGTCACAATAACTCTTAGCTTAGGTATCACACAGACGCACAATAGCAGTGAAGTAAATTGTATTGTGCTATATATATATGTTTATAGTAGTAGTAGTAGTAGTAGTAGTAGTAGTAGTAGTAGTAGTAGTAGTAGTAGTAGTAGTGTGTGTGTGTGTGTGTGTGTGTGTGTGTGTGTGTGTGTGTGTGTGTGTGTGTGTGTGTATGTGTGTGTGTGTGTGTGTGTGTCAGTGTGTGTGTGTGTGTGCGCGTGTGCGTGCGTGCGTGTATGTGCGTGCGTATATGTGTGTGCGTGTATAAATATATCATATTAACAAATTAATATTATATGTCTATACTATTTTGCCTTATTCTGCATCATCATTAGCATCAGCAGTACCTTGACCAAGAGGCTGTCAGGGGGATACACTGGTTATTCTGTGCTGAGTTGTAAAACACTTTATCGCACTAGCAGCGTAGTGTAGCGTAGCGTAGCGTAGCGTAGTGTAGTGTAGTGTAGCATTATGTGGTGTGGTGTGGTGTGGTGTGGTGTGGTGTGGTGTAGTGTAGTGTAGAGTAGTGTGTGTGTGTGTGTGTGTGTGTGTGTGTGTGTGTGTGTGTGTGTGTGTGTGTTGTGTGTGTGTGCATGTATTTAAAAAAAATTTTTATATTCATTTTATTCTTTTATATCGAGGATAATGGGACAAGCACTCTTGTGCTTTTTTACATCCAGTCCACGTGTGTATGCACTTTTGTAGATGTCATTTGTTCCCACCAGCACAGGATGGCCTACACTTACATGCATGCATGTGTGTGTGCATGACTGCGTGTGTGTGTGTCCGTATATGTGTGTAACCGTTTACTGTTGTTGAAGTGATGACAGTGACTGCTGGAAATGGTAGTGGTACATACAACTGTGTTATTTGCATAATATTTTCCCATCTGATTTAATGTAGTTGTATATATTATTTTCCATGTGTCAAGTTTGCAATGCACATCTATCAACTTCAGGGCTATAGAGTAAGATTGATCAGAATAATGAGAAGCCTTCTGCTGCTGATCATGTCTCATATTTCCCACGTTTTTAATTGAAACTCATTCACGTTCCTGGTTATTTTTCCATTTCGTTTGGGTATCTTTTCAGTTTTCTGGGACGGTAATTACACAAGAACAAAAACAAAACATAAGAATCGGAGAAAAATAGCTTTGGACCATTTTTTATATCAACATGGGAAAAAACCAACCAACCAACAAACAGCACAGAAAAATCAAAACGAAAAGTACAGTGAAAACAGAAATGATTTGGACACGTCAACTAAAAAGAAAGTGTAGCGAAAGTCGGAGGTACTGCATGCTAATTCTGTTCGTCAATCCTAAAGCAACAATAAATCGAAAGCCTGCTACAATGTCTCAACACCGTATCCATACCTACCGCAAAAAGCGATAACACCAAAAGCTGCTACAATCAATGTAGCTAGAAATAGTATCTGAAAGTTAAAAAAAATCTCTTGTTGACGTTTCAGAAGAAAAGTCGGAGCTGTGAATAACCTCCCCTCGTTCCACGAAGTCAAGAGTTATCTAGGCTAGGCTTTGGCTACACACCGGTATTAATTTTGACTACTTTTTTCCTTTTATTTTCATATATCACACTTGCTTGCGTACTGCACGTACTAAGGCATCCACAGAAATAAAAACCACTTTTTCAGAAAATCCAGCCCCTGACTCAAAACTCAGGACGATACAAACAAATTTGGTAGGTTCGAACTTAATTTTTTTTTTTTTCCAGCAAACACTACCCCCTCAGTCCTTTGTCGTCATACTCGACCCAAACAAACAAATGAACATTCAAAGAAACAGACGCCAACACGAACGATCAAGGAAACGACAACAATGACAATACATATATTAGCTAACTAACGAACTAACCAATCAAGCAACTAGCAAACAAGTAACCAATTGACTGACCGACTCATTCACTGACGGACTATTCACTAATGAATGACTAAGACATAAACGAATAACTTTTGTTTCCTAAACGTGCAGTGGACATTCTCTTCAGGGCTTGAACCATACCGAAAGAAAGAAAGAAAGCATGCAAAAATCAAACGATGGATTGACAAATAGTTACTAGATTGACAAATAAATTAATTTGAAATGGCGTGCATGCGCATGCACGCGCGCGCACGCACACACACACACACACACACGCATACACACACAAACACACACACACCCATCTTCCTCCCCTGAAGTAGAGTTAGCTGAACGCCGGGATGTTGGACACAAGACCATCTCCACCAGCGCCTACAGCAAGGAGAAGGCAGGCGTGAAGACAGGAGAGCATCAGGAAGAAAAAGAAAAAAACTGATGACGTCAAGGGTTCTTGACCAAACAACGTTGATTGACGCCAGACAGAAGAAAAGCTACCTAGGCCGTTCTAAAAAAAAAAAAAAAAAAAAAAAAAAAAAAAAAAAAAAAAAAAAAAAGATTCCAGATGAACTTTTGGATGATTAAGACTTTTACCATTTTGGGAG
>CM060345.1:27238980-27241799 GCA_030674155.1 Stramonita haemastoma
TCATAGCGAGAGACTGTTGAAAAGCACGTGGCGTGGTGACGTCGGTGTCGATAGTACGTATGAATTTTCTTTTGTGTTATTCTTTTTTTTTTGTTTTTTGTTTTAGTTTTTCTTCTTCTTCTTCTTTTGCAATTCTTCTTCTACTTTGCAATTCTTCTTCTACTTTGCAATTCTTCTTCTTCTTCTTCTTCTCTTCTTCTTCTTCTTCTTCTTCTTCTTCTTCTTCTTCTTCTTCTTCTTCTTCTTCCTTCTCTTCTTCCTTCTCTTCTTCTCTTCTTCTTCTTCTTCTCTTCTTCTTCTTCTTCTTCTTCTTCTTCTTTCTTCTTCTTCTTCTTCTTTTCTTCTTCTTCTTTCTTTTTTTCTTTCTTTTATTAGATCCGATTTTCAGTTTTTGCCATTGTGCAACTACGATATGATAAAATCAAATATCTTTTATGCTTGATATTGTCTAGAATTATTTGTTCTTGTCCTTGCTCTTACTCCGATAATTGATTATTATGACTCTTGCTATAGTCATAATTATCGTCATGATTATCTTCGTCATCACATTCATCGAAAGCAATCTATGATTGTTTTAGGCTTGAATTGTACTTATGTCATCTCCAAGTAAGAATGAGGAATCCATTTAAAATCATCTTGTGTGAATGCAGTGTTGCGATACAATGAAATGGTTCCGTTTTAGTTAAGTTAAAGTCTGTCCCGAGCCTAAGGCTCACCAGGCCGGTGCTTATCCCGGTTTCTGTGGCGTTAAGCGACTGAGAGTCATAGACTCCCCCCTGGATAGGACGCCAGTCTATCGCAGGGTTAACCCCCAACACAAGGTTTGGTACCCCTTTTACACCTGGGTGGGGTGAGAAAATAGCTGTAAAGTGCCTTTTCCAAGGGCACAACACCATAGCCGAAAGCTGGGACCACTAGACTACAGCGGCGGCTGTATTTTGTTGATTGTTTGGTTAGTATTTTTGGGTGGTAACATTGTATGTAACCCACAGTGTAAAACGTCTTCTGCAAGCGTGCTATCCTTAATGCTGACTGTTTGCACATCACTTTTGGTTTATATTTTATATATCCTGTATTATAGTGTGCTTTTTTTTATTATTGATTTACTGATTTATTGGGGGGGGGGGGGGGGGGGGGGGGGGGGGGGGGGGGGGGGGGGGGGGGGGGGGGGGGTAGCCTGGTGGTTAGAGTGATGCGCATTGCGCTCGTGATCTGCTGACCCTGGGTTCGATTCTCATTCAAGAGGATTTTTCCTCTGGAGTTAACATCAGTGCTGACTCCACTCCCCCTTAAAAAGTCCTTCGGATGAGACTATAAACTGAGGCTTCATGTGCGAACGCAGCAGATTATATTGTGTACACGTTAAAACCTGTATTGCTTTTCGGAAGAGTAGGCCATTGTGTGCAGTTGGGAACTGGTGACACAATTGACAAAACTGCACACATACGGGGACTGAAAGTAAAAAAGCACATGAGTGTTTATCCGTTCAACCTCGAAATAAAATAAATTAGATAAATAATTAAGAGAAACCATGACTGATAGTCCACAGACATAGAAACTGGCTTTTGTGGTTTTTTATGATTCTATGTTTTTTCTTCCTTCCTTCCTTCCTCTTCCTCCTTCCTTCCTTCCTTCCTTCCTTCCTTCCTTCCTTCCTTTCTTTCTTTCTTTTCTTTCTTTCTTTTTTTCTTTTTCTTTCTTTCTTTCTTTCTTTCTTTCTTTCTTTCTTTTCTTTTCTTTCTTTCTTTCTTTCTTTCTTTTTTTTTCTTCTTTTCTTTCTTTCTTTCTTTCTTTCTTTCTTTCTTTCTCCCTCTTCTCTTCTCTCTCTTCATCATCTCTCTCTCTCTCTCTCTCTCTCTCTCTCTCCTCTCTCTCTCTCTCTCTCTCTCTCTCCTCTCTCCTCCTCTCTCTCTCTCCTCTCTCTCTCTCTCTCTCTCTCTCTCTCTCTCCCTCTCTCTCTCTCCCTCTCTCCTCTCTCCCTCTCCTCTCTCTCTCCCTCCCTCTCTCCCTCTCTCTCCTCCTTTTCTCCCTCCCCCCCTCTCTCTCCTCCCCTCCCTCCCTCCTCCCTCTCTCCTCCCCTCCCCCCCCTCTCTCTCTCTCTTCCACCCTTCCTCCCTATCCTTCCTTCCTTCCTTCCAGTCCTTCCTTAATTAACACTTTTATTTTCTCTTTTTCCACCCCCACGCCCCACCCCCACCCCCCAAAAACAACAACAACAACAACAAACAAACAACCCCCTCTCCCCCGAAAAAAAAAAACACACCAAAAAACCCCACCCCAAACCCAACAACCCCCTCAAAACCCCAACTCCCCCAACCCCCCCAAAAAAAAAACAAAAACAAAAAAAAAAACCCAACAACAAACAACAACAACCCCCCCCCCAAAAAAAAAAAAACAAAAAAAACCCCCACACCAACCCCCCCCCAAAAAAACCCCAACACCCCCCCAAAACCCCCCCAACCAACCCCCCCAAAACAAACAAACAAACAAACAACCCCAGACGACTGTGAACAAGTGCTGGCCAATTCCCTGCTCCAATGCTACAATCACCGCCACGCCCCTCTCCTGGAGATCTCCATCCTAGGCACCAGCCACAGCTGTGTGACCTCCGTGGCTGACCTCTGCTTGCCTTTAGTCCACAACATCACCAGAGGCTGCGAGGGAAGCCGACAGGACATGGGCAAAGCCCCTAACGTCTTACTGGTCGATTTCCCAGAGACTGTCTCGCACGCTGCGCTGTCTGTCACATGGGCTGCTTTTTTGCAGAACGTGCGTAACGTTTTTCGGTTGACTTCTAAGGGGTGTACGGTGGGTGTGGG
>CM060345.1:27241899-27251899 GCA_030674155.1 Stramonita haemastoma
TTTCTGTTATTCTTGCTGGTTTAAGTTTCAGGCCAGTCATCTTTAGCCACTGTGGGGCAGATCAAATGAAATGGTACACTAGGCTAACTCAACTAGGCAAGCACAGGGCTTGGAGGATCAGTAGGGAATTTTTATTGATGCTGCTGTTGTGGTCCCATTTTTGTTTGAAACCTCTAGATCTTAAGGCTTTTTTTTTGAAACCTTAAAAAATATGAAAAGAAGAAAGTTTGCAGGATGGTCAAGACATAACAAGTAAACTGAGGGGTTCTGGGTTTGATTCCCAGCCTTGCCCTCTCTTCCCAGTTTGTCAGGAAAATCGTACTGAGTGTCTAAAGTCTTTTGGAGGAGGAGACTCGAAACCAGTGGACCGGATCTTTTTCTTTCTTTTTGTCACCTTTGTATATTTTTTCTTGTTTACTTTCTTTTCTTAACACATTGTTTGTGATTCAGTTTTGACTTTTTCGTCTTGTTGAATAGAGAATTTAGTTCTCGCAGTCCACTCGATTTATGGCATTTAGAAAATATAATTCTGTTTCGTTTTTGTTTCTCATCTCTACTTAAATCTGTTGCTCTTAGAAAAATTGAACTTAGTTTCCTGTCTGTCTGTCTGTCTGTCTGTCTGTCTGTCTGTCTGTCTGTCTGTCTGTCTGTCTGTCTGTGTCTGTCTGTCTGTCTGTCTGTCTGTCTTCTCTCTCTCTCTTCTCTCTCTCTCTCTCTCTCTCTCTCTCTCTCTCTCTCTCTCTCTCTCTCTCTTCTCTCTCTCTCTCTCTCTTCCCCTCCCCATCTCTCTGTCCTCAAATAAGCCAACCACACATCTAAAAGAGGTATCAGAATACCACCTAAGTGACCATCCCTCCCCCTCCCCCTTATCCCCCTCCCAGCACCCCCACCCCACCCCCTTCACCCCCCTTTTTCAATTTTTTTCTTTCATCCTGTCATTAAATAAAATCTGCATAGCTTCATGACTGTGGACTAGGCTAGAAGTCCTTCAATCTGTTAAAGTCGCCCGACCTTCCTCCTCCTCCCCCCAAGTGCTCTGTCAAAAGATCGCCCCCTCCCCCCCCCCACCTCTACCACCCCTCACCCCCGCCCCCCTTCCTACCCCTTAAAACTGGCCTGCCCTCCCTGCCTGCCTGCCCTGCCCTGCCTGCCTGCCCTGCCAAAGAGCAAAAGAGTAGGGTAGGGGTGGGTGGGGTGGGGGTGGGTAGGAGTGTAGTGGGGGAGGGGGAGGTCTCTTGGTGGTGTGGTTGTAGAGGTCTTGGTGGCGGTCTGGCTGTTGTTGGGACCAGACGGGGGTCACGTGGCGGCGGCACAGAGCGCGTGAGGAGCACGTGCGGGTGCTTGTGCTTGCTAATCATCCATCACGCGCAACTTGAGTTGTCTCTCTGTGCGGCGCTCTTTTTTTTTTTTTTTTTAGCCGCTTACCTGTCCTGCCTGCCTCCGCACCTGCCGCTGTCTCAAGCACTTGTTTGTCTACCTCCGCCCGCCTTAATTCCTGCGCAAATAGTCCCCCCCCCTCTCCCGGCTCGCGCCCCTACTACACGCACGCGCCACTGAGTGGTGGGGGATAACCCTTGACGGGTTAGGGTATCTGTCCTATCCCCCCCCTTAACGTTGACTCTGTGGTGTTGTGTGTGTGTGTGTGTGTGTGTGTGGTGTGTGTGTGTGTGTGTGTGTGTGTGTTCTGTGCGCGTGTTGTGTGTGTTGTTGTGAGTGCCAGGAGATCGATTGATGGATCGATGATGGAAGGTTTTAAGTAGTGGCTGGGAAGTGGTCTGTGTAGGTGTCCATATAGTGGCTTCGGGGGCATGCTGGGGTAAACTGACTGACCAACCTGCCACAGCTGAGGATGTGACACGGTCCTTAGGTTAAGTGGGACGTGGCCTTTGATGCAAACCAAAATGTTGTTAGGCTAGGTCCAGTTCTAAATGATGGTGTTCAGTCTTGGAAAACGTTTGCCTATACCGTGAACAGTTTAAAAAAAAAAAAAATTCATTTGTTTTAAAGATATGTTGATGATTCATTAAAAAAAAAATGTGATGGTGGTTGTACACAGACACATTATGAGCAACAACTTGGCTTTTAGCTGCTCCAAAGGCAAAACAGACACGGTTTCTTTTGTTAGCTGGTATACTTTAACAATCAGTTACTTTGGAAATACCATGTATTTGATTTATTTGATTTGATTTGATTTAATTTAATTTATTCTTTTATATCGAGGATAATGGAATAAGCACTCTGGTGCTTTTTTACATCCAATCCCCGTGTGTATGCAATTTTGTATATGTCATCTGTTCCCACCGGCACACGATGGTCTACTCTTACAAAAAGCGGAACAGGATTTAACGTGTGTGCAAGATGTTCTGCGTGCGTTCGCACACGGGGCCTCGGTTTACAGTCTCATCCGAAGGACTTTGGGGAGAGTGGAGTCATGTAGTGCTTTCATGTTAATTTTCAACTGGATAGTCGAAAATGACAGTGTTATTCTCTGTATTTCAAGATTAAAAACGAAAAAGTAACACAAAAATGAAACAAGGTGAAAACATAACTGTATTGCAAGATTAAAAACAACAACAACTGACTAATAAGTAAACAAACAAAGCAGAGAAAAACTGAGACTTAACAAAGATCATTTTTACCTTAGACTCTTAAACAAGGAGCATTGTTCCAAATCTTTATGAGCACACAGTCATTCCCAAAACTAACACGAAGCATATTTACCTCGAGTCTGAACAAGTATACTCCATCCATTTAGCGTAACCTTAATGTGTGTGTAACTATATACTCAAGGTTGGGTGGCTGGTGGAAAAGTTGGAGCCACGTTTGAACCCCTACTTAACTCCTGTCTGTTAGACCCTATGTAGTGGTCTAGGTGCTAGTGCTAGCCTTTTGGGTACGACAAGAAACCCAGGTCCCGTTAACAAAACTAGTCCACTTCCATATGCATAGCATGTGCCGCCCCCGTAGTCTAGTGGTTAGGGCGTTGGACTCGTAATCTAAAGGTTGCGGGTTCGATCCCAGCTTTCGGCTATGGCATTGTGCCCTTGGAAAAGGCACTTTACGGCTATTTTCTCACCCCACCCAGGTGTAAAAGGGGTACCAACCTTGTGTTGGGGGTTAACCCTGCGATAGACTGGAGTCCTATCCAGGGGGGAGTCTATGACTCTCAGAAACCGGGTTAAGCACCGGCAGGATGAGCCTTCGGCTCGGGACAGACTTTAACTTTTTTTAAACTTTAACTCCATAGCATGTAAAAGAACCTGGGCAAGAATACAGTTGTCTGCGTTGTTTTCAAAGCATTCTTATAGACTGTAGATGCTGCAGCTGTGAAAAGCAGAGTATTGCATCTCTCTCTCTCTCTCTCTCTCTCTCTCTCTCTCTCTCTCTCCTCTCTCTCTCTCTTCTCTTTTCTCTTTCTCTCTCTCTCTCTCCACACACACACACACACACACACACACACACACACACACACACACACACACACACACACACACACACACACACACACGCACATCCTTTGGATGGGACTATAAACCGAGGCCTGGCGTGCAAACGCATACAGGACATCTTGCACACACATTAAAATCCTGTTCTGTTCCGTGTGTTCGTAAGAGTAGGCCATTGTGTGCCGGTGGGAACAGATGACAAGATTGACAAAACTACATACACACAGGGACTGGAATGGACGCAAAAAAGCAGACTAGTGCTTATTCCATTATTCTTAATATAACAGAATAAAATAAAATAAAATAAATGAATAAATAAAGAGATAAAAACACACACATCCCCACTATGATCCCCACTATTTATAACAACAAACGCCAACAGACCTAGACTAGAACAAACCATCCTATGGGCTCAAGCTCTGTGTGATAATAATAATAATTTTATAATAATAATACGACCTCTTTGAAAGGGAACACCGTTAATCTGGTGAGCAAACATGGCGGGGGATTGCCAGAGCAGGTTGGCAACCCAAGTGCAGGCAGGGCCCTGTGAACGTTAGGAGCTGTTGTTGCCGGCATAGGTGTGCACGTGATACTCTTTATCCAATGAGAAGGCTAAGCCAAAGTCACTGCAGTTATGCATAATTCATGAGGCCTGATGGTCTAGTCCGGTCCTCCTCGGTGGCGCAGTGGGTTGGTTGGTCTATGATCGAGTGTTGAGTGTGTGTGTGTGTGTGTGTGTGTGTGTGTGTGTGTGTGTGTGTGTGTGTGTGGTGATGATATAACAAAGGGGTGTTTGTTTATACATTATGCAGACTCTGTGTGTGTGTGTGTGTGTGTGTGTGTGTGTGTGTGTGTGTGTGTGTGAAGGGTGGAGGGGGGATTGGGTGAGTGTGAGTGAGGTGAGTGGTGTGGTGTGTGGTGTGTTGTGTGTGTGTGTGTGTGTGGTGTGTGTGTGTGTGTGTGTGTGTGTGTGTGTGTACACTGATGCCCAACTCCTCTGGAATCAACATCTGTACTTGAACCCCCACCCCCCACCCCACCCCCTGAAAGCCCTTCCGATGTAACTGTAAACGTAATTTTGTGCGAACGTGCGCAGAACATCTTGAACATCTTGCGCACACTTTAAAGCCCGTTCCTTCTTTCGGAAGAGTAGGCCATTCGTGCTGGAAACGGCGGGTGACAAATAGTATAGATATCATTCCCAAGTAAGAATGCAGCTACCTTAATGGTGGGCCAAAACGGTCACATCTCGCCATTAGTGGCCTCGAGCTCTAGTCTAGCTGAAGAAAGAAAGAAAAAAGTCCCAGTTCATGTTACAATAAAAACAAGGATATCCTAACACAGGTTATGGACACCTTTACCTTTACCTTTCTTCTAAAAGCATCACTCAGTAGCAGTCTTCTATAATGTTAAGTGTCTGTAACATTTTAGGTTATGATTGGTGTATTGTAGGGACCTGCAGGATATCAGGCACAAAGCATTCTAGTACACACTCCCTAAAGATCCTTTTTTGCTATGATCCACCCAACAAAATTTTTTAAAACTGTCTTAGAGAATCAGGCATTTTCCATCTGATATTATGATTGAAGATGTCATCGTTAATCACTAAGAAAAAGGGTTATTTTAAGGAATCTAGTTTCGGTTTTATCTCATTTAAAATGAGTCGTAGATGTGGTTTCTCCCATAACGTGATGACGGTTCTATGTTGATCCCTATGGTTGGCCAGGGCGTTTCTACAAGGAACGTTGATCTTAAAACCTGTTTTCATCCGTATATAGTTTTTAATGAGATTTTTTGAAAGAATGGGCCAGGTGTCACTAGCCCCGATATGGCCTCTGTGGTCGGCGGGGCTATGAACAAGAAGATTGGATAGTCACCAAAGATTGGATAGATTGGTGACTATCCAGAGCTTCAGTTCGTGCAGCACTGCGGTGCTTGCACGGACCTCTCTTGATCTATCTATCTATCTATCTAGTCTATCTATCTATCTATCTACTATCTATCTATCTATCTATCTATCTATCTATCTATCTATCTGATCTATCTATCTATCTATCTATCTATCTATCTATCTATCTATCCATCTATCTATCCATCTATCTATCCCTTAGTCTGGTGACCACGGGGGGCATCCCTGAAGACTTGACAACCTGTTCCCTCCATTCCTCTCTCTGTTCTGCCTTTCTCACAATTTGGTTGAGTTCTAGGCCTGTCCATTCGCTGACGTTGATGCTTCAACAGAATTGTTCTATTTTTGGGGGTGGCCCGAGGCACTGAAGTGGGAGACCTTCTGGCTTTCTGGTTTCTGTCTACAACAGTCCCTAAATCGGAGTATTTTCCGCTGGGACTATGATACAATTCAAGCAACAAGAACTAGATTGGTGACTCACTGTGTGGTTTGTGTGTTTTTCGTTTCAGCGGTACAGAAGGAGAGGTCGCCGCGAACACCACGAGACCAGCCAACGGTTCTGTGGCTCTGCAACCTTACCACCCTTTGGTGGGGTGAGTATTTGATTTGATCACATCATTTCCTTTAATTCTATTTTGTTTTTTGTTTTGTTTTATGCTTCTCGATGTTATTGTATTTCGTTTTTTGTTTCATACTGTTTTATTGTATTTTATTTCCCTTTTCTGGGAGGGGGGGGTGGGGAGGGGGGGGAGGTGATTCCAGGAGCGGTTAGAGATAACTCTTAGCTCTCCAAGATAATGTCATAACGTGTTGACATTTTGTATTGTATCGCGTGATATGGTGTTGTACGTGTATGTATTTGTTGTTTGTATTGTAATGTATTGTGTTGATTGTTGTTTGTATTGTATCGGTTTCTCTGCCTGAAATGTAATTTGCTTTTCGCCGTGAGAGCCTTAGGAACTAGACTGGGGAAGCGTCTCCTCCACTCTCATCCCTTCCCCTTCCCTTTTTCATGTATGGCTGGTGTATATGTTTCCTTACTTCGATTGTAGCTTCTTTCTGTAGGATTTTAGCAGGGAAAATACTTATGTTGCTGTAGGGTCTTTTACGTGCGCTAAAAATGTGTTGGGGCCCATAGTTTTATTTTCTCATCTGAATGACGAGAACCCAGACCACCACTCACGTCTTGTGTAAGGGGGGGGGGGGGGGGGGGGGAGGGTTCCGACAGGATCGAACCTGTAAACTCACTTTTAGCTGGGTGCGTTTATTTTATTTTATTTTTTTAATTTTATACCACTTTATGTTACAGCAGATCTCTCTGCGTGAAATTCGGGCTGCTCTCCCTCCCCGGGTAGAGCGTGTCGCCACAAGTGCAGCGCCTACCCATTGTTTCTTTTTTTCTTTTTCCTGTCTGCAACTGTACTTTTTTCCTTCAGATTGTTTGCCAGGGGGACAGCCCTCTTGTTGCCGTGGGTTCTTTTGCGTACGTGCTCTAAATAATGTGTAACTGGACAGACTAGTTGGAGTCCCTGTACTGTGGCACATTGCAGACTTCGTCCTCCGAACTGGCTGAAGCATTTAGCATGACCAAGGGATACAGAAGATTAAGAAGATGAAAAGGGGAGGAAAAAAAGGTGACAAAACTGTAAAATTACACTAGAAATTGATCACGCATAGGAGTGTGTGGGGGGTTATTATTATTATTTTTTTTTGTTCCTACTTTCTGTAAAAGATAGGCTAAAAGGTAAAGGTCTCCCATCACCTATGTGGTCGTAGGGTAGAGAGGCAGCAGAGACTCCAGCTTCTCAAGGGGCCAGCATGTTGAGGGCGGCGCCCATCTCCTCTCTCTCTCTCTCTCTCTCTCTCTCTCTCTCTCTCCTCTCTCTCTCTCTCTCTCTCTCTCTCTCTCTCTTCTCTCTCTTCTCTTCCTCTCTCTTCTCTCTCGCTGCTTTAACTTCCCTAACCTAAAGAGGGCAGGTACCCATTATAGCTGGGTGAACTGGGGGACTGTACTGAAGCCAAGGCGCGCAAACGGTCACCTATCCAACTGGTAACCATGCTTGACACTGCTTAACTTGACTAGGGAAAACGAGCGCTCTGACCACTAAGCTATCCCGCCCCTGGACATTGATAAAAGGTCTTAGGAGTGTGGGTGGGGTTTTTTGTTTTGTTTTGTTTTTGTTCCTATTGTCTGTATGAATCCAAAAAAGGCATGATTATATGGCTATCTTGGGGACGGGATAGCCTAGTGGTCAGAACATTGTGCTGGCAACATGACGACCAGATTTCGATTCCCGTTGGAGGGGATTTTCCCCCCTGGAGTTAACATCAGTGCTGATTCCACTCTCCCCACAAGTCTTTCGGATGAGACTGTAAACCGAGGCTCCGTGTGCCAACGCACACAGAACATCTTGCACACACGTTAAATCCTGTTCCGCTTTTCGTAAGAGTAGGCAATTGTGTGCTGGCGGGAACAGATAATATTTACAAAATTGCATACACACGAGGACTGGATGTAAAAAAGCATATGAGTGCTTATTCAATTATCCTCAATATAAAAGAATATAAAACTAATTTAAAAAAAAAACCCATATAGATCTAGATCTGTATATCTCATCTATCTCTTAAAGCATTTTCTGTTTTAGGAGCTACCCTTTCGGGCCTCGACACGCCCCTGGAGCTCCCGACATGCTGGGCCACCACCCCCCACCGCCCCTCCACCCGGCTACCCAGCGATGGTGTTACCCCATACAGCAACCGCCGCCGACCTGATGGCGCTGTCTCAGCTTCCCAACGCCATCCAGCTCTCTCACTGGCAGTCTCTGAGCGCCATGGTGCCCCCCCAGGCGGCTGCATACGGGTCCTTTCCCCCTTCAGCCAATCCGCTGTCGCCTGACAGTCACGCGGTGTTTCAGGCCCTCCTGCAGAGGCGGATGATGGGGAACGGCATGGAGGCGTCCCCCAGGAACAGCGCGCGGAGGTCTCGTGCTGACAGGCAGAGCCCCATGGACGTTGACGAGGCCGGGACGACGGAGGGAACGAGTACAGGTGGGTACAGGTGGGGGAAAGAGTAATTATAATAATAATAATAATAATAATAATAAATACAATACTACCATTACTGCCGCCGCTGTAGTCTAGTGGTTAAGGACGTTGGACTCGTAATCTAAAGGTTGCGGGTTCGATCCCAGCTTTCGGCTATGGCGTTGTGCCCTTGGAAAAGGCACTTTAGGGCTATTTTCTCACCCCACCCAGGTGTAAAAGGGGTACCAACCTTGTGTTGGGGTTAACCCTGCGATAGACTGGCGTCCTATCCAGGGGGGAGTCTATGATCTCAGTCGCTTAACGCCACAGAAACCGGGATAAGCACCGGCCTGATGAGCCTTAGGCTCGGGACAGACTTTAACTTTAACTACTACTACTACTGAAACCTATAAAAGTAATGTTGTACGACTGAGACCGACCACAGAAGGAAAAAACAACCCAACCAACTCCACCTCTCTCTTTGCAAAGCATCACACCTACTTCTCTCTAGACGTGTGTTGTCATTCTCCAAGATCCTCCTCAAGGTGCCTTGTCATTCTCCAAGGTCCTCCTCAAGGTGCCTTGTCTTCTCCAAGGTCCTCCTCAAGGTGCCTTGTCATTCTCCAAGGTCCTCCTCAAGGTGCCTTGTCATTCTCCAAGGGTCCTCCTCAAGGTGCCTTGTCATTCTCCAAGATCCTCCTCAAGGTGCCTTGTCATTCTCCAAGGTCCTCCTCAAGGTGCCTTGTCATTCTCCAAGGTCCTCCTCAAGGTGCCTTGTCATTCTCCAAGATCCTCCTCAAGGTGCCTTGTCATTCTCCAAGGTCCTCCTCAAGGTACCTCCGACCTGACCCTTCCAGGCGCGGCAGAGTCCCACAGTGTCCCCCCACACCTCAACGGCCCCCAGGACAGTAGGTCCTCGGCCTTCCCTGCTCCCCAACACGGCCCACATCCGCAGACTCTGGGTTCAACACCTCCACAGGGGTCAGTCCCTCCAGCGACAGCACAATCCGCGAAAGGCTACCGCTCTGCCCGCCACCCGGCTAGGGAAGGGGTGGAGGAGGGAGAGGGGGAGGAGGGTGATCTGTCGGTACACGTGGACGGCAGGACACCCGAGGGGTTGTCAACGGCCCTTCCCGAGAAGTCCCGGATGGCAAGGTGGCCAGTTTCGTTTCGTGCCAGAGTCAGGAGGAGGGTGAGAAGAGGGAATGTTGGTTTGGTTTTCAAAAAACATTATTCACGATGTTTATTTATTTTATTCATATTTTGTTTCTCTTTTTCCAATTGTCTTTTGAGGGCAGCTTCGAAAGGCCACAGGGATATCCCATATTCCTGTGAATGCAGATGGACACTTTTAAATTCTGAAAAGTGTCTTGCTGTTAAGGTACCACAGCAGGTGGAGCTTCAATCACCCCAAAGACCTCTGATGAAGGCTCATCCAGGAGCCGAAACTGAGTCAGGTCAGGCTAAAGGCATGGTTCTTACTCAAAAATGCCTAAAAATGCTGCTACTGAAAGACGTTATTCCCTAGAATTTATAAATTTTTAATATATATATACTGAAAAAAAAAAATTATTGAATCTTTGATGTCATTTTCAAGATGATTGAGAAGTTGTTACCT
>CM060345.1:27254399-27259399 GCA_030674155.1 Stramonita haemastoma
GAGAGAGTGGGGATGTACTGTGGGCAAGGCATCTCCACTATCCTAAAATTTCTGCCCTTCGAACAGGCACTGCTCTTGCGTTTGGAGGTCACTCAAATACGAGGGACAAAACATATACAGCAAAAAGCTACCTTTGTTGTAGCAGTTACTTACCTTTAAAGAAACACCGTTTTTGTTGCAAGGCAGTTACAGTACCTCTTAAAACACGTTTTGTTGCAAGGCAGGTACAGTACATTTAAGACAAGGGTTGTTGTAAAAGT
This sequence comes from Stramonita haemastoma, assembly GCA_030674155.1. Lineage (NCBI taxonomy): Eukaryota > Metazoa > Mollusca > Gastropoda > Neogastropoda > Muricidae > Stramonita > Stramonita haemastoma. The sequence continues at coordinate 27,254,660 of CM060345.1, forward strand.
TACATTACTCAAAACACACGTTTTGTTGTGCAAGGCAGGTCAGTCTAAGACACGGTTTTTGCAGCAGTTACATACCTCTAAAGAAACGGTTGTGCAAGGCAGGTTACAGTACCTCTAAGCACACTTTGTGCAAGCGTTACAGTACCTCTAAAGACAACGGTTTGTTGCAGCAGTTACAGACTCTAAAGACAACACGTTTGTGTTGCAAGGCAGGTTACGTACTTAAGACAACGGTTTGTTGTTCAAGGAGTACGTACCTCTAAAAACACGGTTTTGTGTGCAGCAGGTACATACCTCTAGCACCGTTTTGTTGCAAAGCAGGTTGCGTGACCGTTTGCGCACTTGCTTCGTACAGTCCCCCCCAGTTCACCCAGCTGTCAATGGATACCGGCCCTCTCTAGGGTCAGGGAAGGTAAAGCAGCGAGGGAGAGGAGATGGGCGCCGCCCTCAGTGACCACATAGGTTATGGGACACCTTTCATCAACATCATCATCCTTTACACCCAGTGGTGTGTAGGGCAGCAACAAAGACTTTCCACCCCTGCCTATCCTGGGCCAGCCTGGTCAATGAACTCCAAGAGTGTTGCATGGCTTCCATCTCACATTCCACTGTCCTCCTCCATGTTGTTCTTGGTCTTCCTGTCTTTCTCTTGCCGTCTGGGGTCCAGTGCAGATGGGACACCTTTACCTTTACCTTTTACCAGGTTGTACTACCTCTAAGACACCACCGTTTTGCTGTTGCAGTCACTTTCCTGGCCGAGAGGTCCCAAGACGAGAGGATGAACAAAGCGGTGGCGGCCTGGGTGTGTTCAGTGACTTCTTCCAGAGCAGACAGACCCTGGTGTCTGCACAGGACCACGGCCTGATCAAACTGATGTCCATCTTCGTCACAGGTACGTCAGCTGGGTAGAGGGCAAGCGTAGTGTCTCTAGAGAGGAGTTTGTTTGGGGACTTGCCTTGAGTGAAGAGGGGTGTCGTCTTTGTGGTGTGTGTGTGAGGGGTGTGGTGGTGGTGGTGGTGGTGGTGGGGGGGGGGGGAGTTGTGGGAGTGTGTGTGTGTGTGTGTGTTGGGTGTGTGTGTGTGTGTGTGTGTGTTGTGTGTGTGTGTGTGTGTGTGTGTGTGTGTGTGTGAAAAAGAAAAGAAATAAGTTTCTAAAACAAAGAAAAAAATGCAACACAAAAAGTAGATAAAAAGTAAAACTAGAAAAACTAACAGTGTTTTACACACACACACACACACACACACACACACACACACACACACACACACACACACACACACACACACACACAAACGATCTCAACAAAACACACACTCATTCTCTGTCTCTGTCTCTGTCTCTCTCTCTCTCTCTCTCTCTCTCTCTCTCTCTCTCTCTCTCTCTCTCTCTCTCTCTCTCTCTCTTCTCTCTCTCTCTCTCTCTCTCTCTCCAGACACCCCCCTTACCTGCAAAACCCGAGACTTTACTCTCCCCCCCCCCCCCCCCCCCCCCCCCCTCTCTCTCCCTCTCTCTCTACAATGCTTACTCTGTCACCCTTGAAAAATAAAGATTATTCATTCATTCATTCAGACACTCGTTGCCTGCAAAACCTGAGACTTGACCCCCCCCCCCCCCCCCTCATTCTCTCTCTCTCTCTCTCTCTCTCTCTATCTCTATCTCTCTCTCGTCTCTCTCTCTCTCTTCTCTCTCTCTCTCTCTCTTCTCTATGCTTACTCTGTACCCTGAAAATAAAGTCATGATTCATTCATTCCTTCCTTCTTCTTCCTTCCTTCCTTCCTTCCTTCCTTCCTTCCTTCCTTCCCCTTCCTTCATCATTCATCATCATCCTTCATTCCTTCTTCCCTTTCCCTTCCTTCATCATTCATTCATTCACCCTTGCCTGCAAAACCTGAGACGACTCTCCCCCCCCCCCCCCCCCCCCCCCCCCCTCTCTCTCTCTCTCTCTACATGCTTACTCTGTTACCCTTGAAAAAATAAAGATTAATCATTAGAAATTCCTTCCTTCATTCCTTCCTTCCTTCCTTCTTTCATTCATTCATTCAGACACCCCTTGCCTGCGAAACCCGAGACTTGACTCTCCCCCCCCCCCCTCTCTCCCTCTACAATGCCTACTGTTACCCTTGAAAAAAATGATATTCATCCATCAGTCATTCCTTCATTCCTTCATTCATCCATTCCTTCATTCACACAGACACCCCTGGCCTGCAAAACCCCAAGCTGGTGGAGGAGACGTTCCAGGAGCTGTCCAAACGCCTGCGGGCCAGCCTGGAGAGCCGAGGCCCCCACGAGGACCCCCCGGCCTCCTACCACGCCACCGTGCTCCACTTCAGGGATCGGTCTGCTCACCATCGAGCCCCCAGTCCTGGGAGCCGCGCTCTTCCCGCTGGCCTCCTCCTCGCCCCTAGGCCTAACGCAGGACAACTTCATTTGCAGGATGGCGGCCAACTTGATGAGCATGTGACGGGGTTGGGTGGAGGGAGGTTGGGAGAGGGGTGGAGGAGGGAGAGGAGGGGTGTGGTGGGTGGGAGAGGGGTGGGTGTGGGGGGAGGGGGGTGGGAGGAGGTGGAGGGTGGGGGGAGAGGAGGAGAGGGAGTGGAGAGAGAGAGAGAGAGAGAGAGTGGTTTGGATTTCGGAACCCGTTTGTACTTCCTATTCTACTTCCAAGATCATCGCTTATATGGAGGAATTATGGAGTGGGGGGGAGAGAGAAAGAGACAGACAGACAGACAGACAGACAGACAGACAGACAGAGAAGTGGTTTGGATTTTGGAGCCCGTTTGTACTTCCAAGATCATCGCTTATTATACGGAGGAATCGGAAGGTACGGTCGGCATTTATATTGGTGGGTTAGATTTTTGTTTTATGTGGGGGGTTTTTTGTTTGTTTTTTAATTGGGGTGTGTGTGTGTGGGGGGGGGGGGGGGGGGGGGGGTTGAATCCGGACTTAACAGAATTTCATCCGCCATGATTCCTGAAGAGTTTCTCTGGTGTTATACATGGCGTTGTGCTCCAGAGATGATGTTAGTAGACACATTGTGCGATTTTCTTCCTGTGCAGTTCTGTGAAATTAATTAAACTCGAAAGTCTGGTGTGTGCGTGCACGGTGTATAATAATCATGGGATAATTCCGCACGTTGTGACATGACCGGGAAAACGTAAAACATTGAATGATAACAGATTTGTGCTTACAGGAACTGGTGTGTGTGTGTGTGTGTGTACGGTGTATAATAATCATGGGATAATTCCGAACGTTGTAACATGATCAGTAAAAACGTAAAACATTGAATGATAACAGATTTGTGCTTACAGGACTGGAGTGTGGGAGGGTCAGACAGAAACCCATTGTGTTTTTCTTGTCTTTTTTTGGTACAGATCACATTTACAAAACTGCATACACACGGGCACTGTATGTAAAAAAAGCACAAGAGTGCTTATCCCATTTTCCTCGATAAAAAAAGAATTTAAAAAAAAAGAAAAAAAAAAAAAGTGTGTTTGTGGTTTGGGCTCTTTTGCAGCGGTGTCGTGTAGCAGGTAATGATGGTAGGTTCATGCATGGCGATTGTTCTTCTTCGGAAAATATGAATGGGGTTTCCTTTTTTCTTTCGTTTTCGTTTTTTTGTTTTTGTTTATGAAGGTCTCTCTTACAGAAGGGGCTCAAAGGGTAACACACTTTGTGTGTACGTACAGTGATTCATCAACAGTTTTGTTTGTTTTTCATTCTTTTGAGATTTGTTCCTCATTTGTTTTGTTTTGTTATAGGGTTTTGGGGCTTTGTTATATCTTTTTGTGTTCATTTTTTAGGCTAACTTCGAAATTATGTTGGTGCTCATTTTGTTTTTGTACTTATTTTTTCTTTGTTGTGTGTTTTGTGTGTGTGTGTGTGTGTGGTGTGTGTGTAAAGTCTTCACTTATGGTGTTGATCTAATTATGGAATATATTTTTTTTTTGTAGCAATGTCACATATCCCACTGGAGAATAAAAAAAAATTAAAAAAAACTTTTGAAGGTCTCTGTGCACTGGTCTTGACTGTACTGTTTTCTCCGGACAGATGGGGAGATAGCATTGTCACATACTCACTCCACCAGAGACAAAAAAAAACCAAAAAAAAACCCCCAACAAACTCTTTTGAAAGTCTCTGCACTTTGTGGTGGGTGCAACACACCAATGTACAGCAGTAACCCTCTGACTGTACTGTTTTTTTTCTCCGGACAGATGGGGAGATAGGAGGCACAACTTTTCTGCCACAGTAGGTTGCAACGGCGCAATTCCTCACACATTGGGACGAACTGCTTGCGTTGTTGCGACGTACGTACTGCGTCAGAACTACAGCAACAAGAAGACACAAGTGTTTCTGTCCTGTGTTTCTGTCTGGGCTGTGTGTTCTGTCTGACCAGTATTTCTGTGTGTTCTGTCTGACCAGTATTTCTGTGTGTTCTGTCTGACCAGTATTTCTGTGTGTTCTGACCAGTGTTTCTGTGTGTTCTGACCAATATTTCTGTGTGTTCTGACCAGTGTTTCTGTGTTTCTGACCAGTATTTCTGTGTTTCTGACCTGTGTTTCTGTCCAGTACCAGTGTTTCTGTCCAGTACCAGTGTTTCTGACCTGTGTTTCTGACCAGTGTTTCTGTGTTTCTGTCTTGTGTTTCTGTTCCTAACAATTGTTTCTGACATGTGTTTGTAATGTTTCTGACCAGCGTTTCTACTGTTTCTGACATGTGTTTCTGTCTCATGCCCGTGTTTAT
>CM060345.1:27263439-27312285 GCA_030674155.1 Stramonita haemastoma
CCCCCCCCCCAAAAAAAAAGGGGGGGGGGGGGGGAATCAAACCAAACCACAAAACAAACAAAATCTTAAAAGAAAAAGGACTCCCCCCCCCCCCCCACCTCCCACCCAAAGACGCACGTTTTCCCAAATTAATTCCAAAATAAAATTTTTGCACTGGAATGAATATCTCTTAAGAAAGTTTTTCAATTTGGATGTTTGCTCTGTCCAAACAACTTCACGCACTAATTGCATAATCTCTAACAACACCCAATCATCGCACAACAACTCTCACCAACTGTTCATTTTCAAAGGCTTTCACTGCGTAATTTATTATTATTTTTTTTTTTTGCAATTCCATGATCATAATCAACATAAAGAAATGACAATGACAGACAGCATGAGAGTGGACACTCAACTCTGCAACCAACGAGGGAAAGAAAAGAAAAAGAAAGAAAAAAAAAACAAACCAACCAACACAAAAACACACACCCTCTTGAAAAAGAAGATGCAAGAAAAACAATTACAAACGAGAGAAGAAGAGAGAAAAAAAAAACAACAACACACAACACATAAGCAGTCATAACACTTGTCTAGAGAAAACAAAAACAAAGAAAAAAGTCAAGTTCACAAACATAGTTTACGAGCTTTTCTTCCTTCCTTTCATTTTTTTCTAATTTTTTTTTGTTGTTGCAAAAAGAAGAAACAGAACACATGGAAAATGAAAGCAAAGTAAGGCATACACACACAGCATAGCACAGCACAGCACAGAACAGTGAAGAACTCTTCTCCCCTCCCTCACACCGCCACCGGGTGCCAACAACACTGAAACCATTCCACTGGCTCCCTCCTCCCCTCTTCCACCGCAGGCTAAGCTAAGCTAGGCTAAGCTAGGCTAGACTAGGCTATCTTCCAGAAAGGTCGGAATGCTTACAATGTCGCCGCGCACACAAAAGAACCTCAAAACTGCCCTCGCTCTACTACCACCAGACTCACTCACACTTTGCAAATCTTCAAAATATTCATGATTAAGTTTTATCAAAAGCGATTACTAAAATAAAAAACAAAAAAAAGCAACTGTTCTGCTCTACACCAGACTCACTCACACTTTGCAAATTTTCAAAAAAATTCATGATTATGTTTTGTCAAAAGCGATTACTAAAAAAAAAAAAAAAAGTCCTGAAAAATCCTATGTCCAAAAAATGAATAGAATTTTAATAAATAAACACAATCAGCGTGTTTCACATGGTGAGAGAAATACACCATAGGGGGGGAAAACTGACAGTAATCTTTTTTTTTTGACACATATCAAATAAAACTGTTAAAATCTGATTGTGTCACACTTTCTATTGTCCCTTTTTGTCCCTCTCGGATTTAAAGTCAGATTAAAAAAAAAAAAGTTAAAAAAGAAAAATAACTGCACATAAGTAATGGCTCGTGCCAAAAAACCAAAAAAGATGGAAATAAACCGATCATTACATGCTCATACAAACAGGGTTCTTCTTTTACCCTTAAAAGAAACCAACACAACGCTCCACACAACGACAAACATCATGATAATAATCATAATTACAACTAAAGGGCAAACATTCCTAGCCACAGTATCTACCTAAAAAAATCAACGATGCTCAAAAAAAGCCCATAGTTCATTACCTAACACCCATTTTCATCGCAACTCTGAGGCAAAACCCACAACACCTAATCACACTGTAACGAAAAAAAACCATCGTCATCAAAACACGAAGCACATTGTTTTTGAAAGGGACTGAATCAATCAATCATGCAGTGACCACAATAATTAGCTTTCACACTAGAGGCTGTGCATCCACGATAAATTTGGTTGACTGGATCATGGAATAGGAGGGAAGAGGGAGGGACTTGGGGGAGGGGGGGGGGTAAAGTGTTAATCAAAGAACCATTGCCATACAAAAAAAGCAGAAAGAGTGGTTTTTAAGCTTTGTTCAGGCTTCACACCACACAACATTTGAAGCTGGGAAGCTTGCATTCAAAATAAACAAACCAACCAACCCCCCCCCCCTACCCCCCCCTCCCCCCCCCCCCCCCCCCAAACAGCCCTCAGTTTCCCCCACTTTCAGCTCCTCTCAGCTGCTATCCATTTCATCCCATCCCAGTAGCCCAGCTCTGGTGCTAGTCATAGCAGGGACTGACCACACTTAGCCAAGGTAAAAGGAAAGGGGCAGGCTACACTTAGCACACTTGACTGAGTGGTGTTGAACTTGAGTGTTGTGCCCCCCAAAAAAACAACAACAACAACAACAACAACAACAAACCCAAACAAAAAAACAAATAGACAAAAGAAAACCACAAAGAAAATGCTTTAAAAGCCTATCTTCTCTGTGAAAAAAACAAAACAAAACAAAACAACACACACACACACACACACACACACACACACACACACACACACACACACACTCACACACACTCACACACACACACACACACACACACACACACACACACACACAAACACACACACACACACATACACACATGCACACACACACACACACACACACACACACCCCCCAAACAAACCCAAAACAAAAATACAAATTGGAGCAGGCAGGGAGGACCAAATGAACCAATGCATAATCTTTACAACGCCTACAAAATTAATTATTTCAATATTCATCAATATAACTGCAAAGTTAAAGATGTGACTAAAGAAGGAGGGAAAAACAAAAGGGGGGGAGGGGTGGTGGTGGCATAATTTGCACACACACACACACACACACACACACACACACACACACACACACACACACACACACACACACACAGCCCAGTCTTTCGAACACCACTGGGCAGTGCATTCCACATAATGGCAGATGTTGACTGACCATGGTGCTTAAGTTTCACAATCTCATGGCCCAGGAACAGTAAACACACTAGTCGGCCGATTAAAGAAGAAAACTAAGTACTGATCAGAAAGTGCTGATATCTATTATAGGCAGAATATAAGCACAGCTTTCTATAAGTATCAAACAGCTTTTATTTTTACCTAGTCTTATTTTCTCCAATATTGACCATTTGAGAGAACTTAAAAAAATTTAAAACTAAAAAATTTTTTTTTTTTTATTTCACCGCAGATATCTATAGTCTGTAGTTTCAGTGTTTGGAGACCTGTTCTTGTGTCCAAAAATATGGATAAATACACAAATAAATGCACGAAGATAGAAGACTACCACTAAATAAAAAAGAAACAATCCGCATGGAGAATAATACTAACAGGACTGAGGGGATATTTTAAATGCAACATTTGGCGAAGAACACAGGCTTTGATGAACACAACAGAGATTCCAAATCTGAACTTTTTTTCTTCAACATTAGACTGTCTTTGAATACCATCTGAGACCCCCCCCAAAAAAGGAAAAAAAACGTCACGCATAATTAGCTCACAGTTTAACCTTAATCTATAGATCTGTGTGTGTGTGTGTATGTGCGTGTGTATGTGTGTGTGTGTGTATGTGTGTGTGTGCGCGTGAGCATGTGTGCATGCATTGCACTCAAAAGTGTCACACACACACACACACACACACACACACACACACACACACACACACACACACACACACACACACACACAAAGCAGACTCAGAGAACAAAGAAAATAACAGAACAGATGAAATGCCTAGCTCAGAATCTGCACAAGACGGGAGACTCTTTTACATTCCTGGGATCACCACAGAATCATCCATTCTGATTGCAAAGCACAGGTCAGATCATAGTTATGAGGTGAAATAATTATTTAAGTTTACACATGTATGAATACCAATGAAGAGTATACTGTATATATGGCAAACTGTAGGAGTACAGATCTTGGTTGGTAGTGTGATATTTGTAGGAGCACAGTCCTTGTAGCTTTAAGACAGTATGGTAAAAGGTAAAGGTGTCCTACTACCTAGGCGGTCATAGGGGAGTGAGGTGTCACAGACCTCAGCTTCTCCAGGGGCCAGCATATTGAGGGTGGTACCCATCTCCTCTTCCTCGCTGCTTTACCTTCCCTGACCCTAAAGAGGACAGGTACCCATTTACAGCTGGGTGAACTGCGGGGGGGGGGGGGGGGGGGGGGGGACTGTACTGAAGCCAAGGCGCGCAAACGGTCACCCATCCATCTGGTAACCATGATCGATGCTGTTTAACTGGACTGGGGGAAAGCGAGCGCTAAAGACAGTATGACACAGGACAAAAGAGAACACGGTGTATATAAGGGGCAGTGCTTATGAGGTGACAAACATTTACAGACTATAGTATTTTCTCTCAGTTTTTGTGTTGGCCATGGACGCTAGTGTGAGCGTCTTTGTGTTATTGCCCTTCAGGAGGTGATTGAGGCATTTGATGTACCTTGACTGATGTATGTCTGGCCATCTGAATAAAGATAAAAGCCATCATAATGTTGGCACTTTATCCCCAGAAATCTTTTACTCGATAATTACTCATTATTCAAGAGGGGAAAAAAAATCACACATCCACACACAAAATTAAAACAATTAAAAACAAACAAACCCAACAACCAACCAACCAACCAACATACCTAATAAAATAAATACGAAAACAATTTATCGTTTAAAGGAAAATCCCCCCAAAAAACCCTCACCAGAGATATAACAATAAAAAAAACTGTCCAAAATCTGAAAACAACCAACCAAACTAAAAGGATCCCCAAAGAAAAGGAAAGCGACAATAATGCAAAGCACCAGAAGAGTAAAAAATCCTGATAAGAAATCATCAAGGAGGAAATACAAGCCTGAGAGGGCAAGTTACACACTTTGTATTCAGAGCTAGAGGGGGAAAAAATCATGGAATAGCAACCAAAAAAAAAAAAGGCATCAAATGAACACAAAAACGAGATTCATTTCTCCACCATACAAATTGTGCATGAAACATCACTGTGGGGGGGGAAAAAAAAAAGAAAAAAAAAAGTATATATATATATATATATATATATATATATATATATATATATATATATATATATATATATATATATATACACACAAACAAGAAGAAATTGTAAAAGTAATAACAAAGTAAAATAGTTTGTTTTCTTTAGAAACAAAAAATCTCATTGAATAGAATGTCTTCTCAGCTCCTGGCCTGAGAGCCAAATAGATAACAACAACAACAACAGCAGCAGCAAAACAAAGAACAACAACATGAGAGCCAAATAGAAAATAGCAACAACAACAACAACAGCAGCAGCAAAAACAAACAACAACAAAACCCCAACAACAAGAAAAGCTTGTTTTCATTCCCTTTCTTCCTTTCTTTTATAATCTCAAAATGCATGTTCATTCTCTTTCTTCCTTTTTTTTTTATCATCTCAAAATGCATGTTCATTCTCTTTCTTCCTTTCTTTTATAATCTCAAAATGCATGTTCATTCTCTTTCTTCCTTTCTTTCATAATCTCAAAATGCATGTTCATTCTCTTTCTTCCTTTCTTTCATAATCTCAAAATGCATGTTCATTCTCTTTCTTCCTTTTTTTTTTATAATCTCAAAATGCATGTTCATTCTCTTTCTTCCTTTCTTTTATAATCTCAAAATGCATGGCTTTTTTTTTTTCATCTTATAATCAGCATTTCGTTTTAAATTCCCCCCTCCTTTTTTTAATATATTTTTTTATATATCTATCTCAGAATGCTTCAACACAAAAGTGCAGAAACAAATTTTGAAAACAAAACAAAACCCCATCCATCACTTAACAGTGAGCAAAACTGCTCTCTCTTCAAACAAAAGGTTAACAGCTCATGACTTAACAGTTAGATGACTATTTTTTCTTCACTTATATATCTGTCTTTTGTTTGCAAGTCCTTACAGATCTATCCAAAGCTAAACACAAGCAGCACAGCCATGGCTGAAAATGTGTTTAAAAACTCAGCATCTTTCGCTGAAGATAAATCAATGAATAAATCAATAAACAAACAAATACATCATAAACAACCAGAACAAAAAAAAAAAAAATGATAATCATAATAATAGCTATAATACTAATAATAATGATGACCATAATAATGATATATGGAAGTTGTACGGTTCTAAACATTATAAACCAAACAAATCAAAGTGCTTGGATAGATAAATGAATAAATACGAATCAGTAAATATAAATAAATATACGATCACACAAACCATTGAATCGGTCAAGAGGTAACCCAGCCAGCACAGACAAGCATTTTCAAAACCAGGAAACAACCGATGCACACTGGATGGCGGCAGTTTCACACCTTGGGAATCAAGGTTAAGGTCATGTGTCTGTGGCTTCAGTTGCTTTGCATCCTTTGTTTTCCACACACACACACACACCACCACAAAAGCAAAACGAAAAAGATTATGAACTATCAATTCTCATCTCTCTTGCTTGGCATAATTTTAGTCTCGTCTTTTTTTTTTTCTTTTTTTTTTTAACACATTCAAATCATGAATGCCTCTCTACAACCACTGAAAGGGTTTTAAAATTTTTTTTTTTTTTTTTTTAACCAGTTTTACTCCTGTCAAGGTAAATCCTTATGTACATTTTTAATATTCATACAAAAACCAATCAACGCAGACTGTGACACTTTTCTTTTTAGTACTGACATCAAGACTATTTCCCAACTGTAACTATTCCTCTCATACACTCACCTACTTTCAGGACTACTACAAAACTCTTTCTTCATAGAAATAGCTAACATTTCAATCCCCTTTCCCCCTTCTGGTTTAGAAAAAAGCACAAAAAACTTTCCTGACATTGATATCTGCTACCTGACTCAACTGGCTGCGACTTTTCAAAATCCAATATTTTGTCCCATCAGAATTTCACTTCCAAAGAAATTTTTTAAAATGACAAACATAAAAACCAACAGCATTGCATGCATGACAACAAAGGCAAAGAGACACAACCTTTCTTTGGTATTTGCACTTGACTAAATACAACAACATTAACACAACATGGTCTTTTGGACACACGGTGACACAATCATCACCAACGCTAGTAGCAAAAAACCCAACCTACATAAACACAACACTCCCGGGATTTATCAGAAATCAAAAGAAGCTGTTCTTATTTTTAAAAAAAACAAAAAAAACAGCTTCATCCATCAACTCAGCAAAAAACCCTACAAAAAACACACACACACACAAAAAGTACTGTGTAGACTTTGTTGTTTTCAGACTTTCAGCTCTTTTCCTTTCTAAAAGCAACACTGGGTGGTGATTGTTCAGTAAAATTGGGGGGGGGGGGGGGGATGGAAGGGGGGTCTCAGTTTGCTATGCCTTTACCAGGCCCAAGTATCAACCACACACACACACACACACACACACACGCATGCACACGCATGCACACACGCATGCACACACACACACACACACACACACACACACACACACACACACACACACACACACACACACACACAACCTGTACTATCCTCAAGGTAATGTCAGGTTAAAAACTGATCCTCCTTGAAATTTGGTGATATTACACCTGGACGTTGTTTAATTAATCACAATCCAGAAATGAAGGGACACATTATAATAACTGATAGATTGTGTCAAAACATTTGTTCTAATATTTTTTGTTTGTTTTCCAAGCTTTGTATTTTGCAACCTTTTTCATTTTTCATATTTTCTTTTCCTCTGTGTCTGGTCTTTAATCCAGACCAAAAAACCAACCAAAAAAAACCCAACCAAAACTGAAACTCTTTTAAAATGAGAACAAAGTAAGAAGTTTGATGAAATTAGCCACCTCACTAGCCATATCTATAAATTCATTAATTCATAATTAATAGGAAAGTGGAGGCAATAGAGCACACATACACACAGTCCTTTACAGATGAACACTTGAACAAAATCTCCCAAAACGTCAGTTCCTATCTTTTCAGTTCCACCAGATTTTGTAATCTTACCACTGGTTTTTCTATTACTACAATCATCACAAAGACTCAAAAACTCGCGTCACCTCAAACGGGCAAAAGTGATAACATGATACTTATGGACTGACCAGAGTACACTAATCTTTTTATTTTCTTTCTTTTTTTTTTTTTTTTTTAGAGTACAATAATCATTTTTTTACATTATTTCATATTGTGGCTGGTATGAATCACTCATTGTAACCATGTAATAATGCTTTCTGTGAAAAAAAATATTTATATATTGCACATATTGATTATTGAATTCCAATTCATCTGGGCCAAAATGCATGCATGACATGGAACCTTGCCACAGATAAATAAACACACAAATGTATAAATGAATCTAAGATATGCAATAACTACATTCAAAAAATGTACAGCAAATTTGGTTTGACCTAAAAAAAAAAAAAAAATCATCCAATTTGTATACTGATCGTTGTAGGGGGAAAAAAAATCCATTTTCTAACTGGATAAAAAATTCGAATTTCTAATTCACTCGTTTCAAACCTGATTGTTCTCGTAGCATTTCATGACACACATGCCACAGAAGTGGAAAAGGGTTTTGTAAAAAATGAAAAGACAGACAAATAAAATAAATCTTTTACAGAAAAAATCCCAAACCGAACCTCACAACATTACTCCCTCAAAAACACTAACAAGGCAACAACAAAAACACTGTAGTCAGTATGTAAACTCCGCCACATAAAGTAGCAAACATCAAAACGATGGATTTTCATGTTCACCAAGCATTGTTCTGTAAACCAATAGTTCTCTCTACTGTTTTTTGTCTACTTTGTTTGTAAAAACACCAAAACTCAAATCACCACAGGAATGAAAGAACGAATACACTGTACATACAACACAGCACGGGTAATTCACATTGCACGCCAAGAATGAAAAAAAAAAAAAGCTTTTAAAGTTTACTACTGTACAAACTAATAATAATAAAAAAAAAGACAAAACAAAAGGGCCATCCCTCCTCCACACGCAAATTTTAACAATTATGACCTTCATGAAAGAAGGGAGACAACTATGTGAAGTTCTTATGTAAACTGTTTGTAATCCTCCATATTATCCCAACAGGGGTCAAAAGAACAAAAGCTTTCATCTTGACCTGTGAAAATAAGCTACTCTGTATGTTTATCACACTTCACTATATCTGAAAGTCTACAACATTTCAGAGAGGTTAATAGCAAGACTGGAAGTATGGTTTAACAGCTGAACTATGTATGGCTTACGGCTAGAAACCAAGCGTGGCATTTACCAAGGAATAATAAAATACTGCTTCCATCAAAAACTGAAGTAATACAGCTTGATGTAGTATGTATTGCTATCAGCTTATACACATATGTAGTAATACAGCTACGACCGAAATATTGCTTATAGTTAGAAATAATACAGCACACCAGCATAAATTCACCTTTCATATGTGGACATTGTATAACTGTTGATCATATATTGATATGCAGCATGCTGAAAAGTTATATACCTGTTCTTACCTCATCATCCTCATCAGAGATATTCAATGATCCATTACTGAGGTATACATTTTTCAAATCATTACTGCACTGTCCTATTGGTTCTTTATTATGATTATTACGGACTTAAAAGACATTTCCCATTGCTGATTAGATTTTTCTCTTGTTGGTTATGGTTGTAAATAGTTTTATTGTTCATGCGTTAGATTCTGTTCAGAATTTGGAATTTTTACTATTTTGTATTCAAGAATTATATACATTTGTGTTTATTTTTTTATTATTTTTTTTCTTAACTGTTCTGTGTAGATTTTGTGAATTAACCCACTTCCCCACTTCCAAAACTCCTCCCCCCTCCCCCCACCCCCCTCCCCACATACACACTCACACACATTTTTTTTTTTTTTTTTTTTTTTAAATGTCTAATATCACATTTTGTGAAAAGACGTAAAATGAATCGAACCTTTCATTTTGTCAGTACTGATCATCTGATTCGTTAACCACTGCTTGAAGCAGATATTCAAATTATCTGTGTTTAAATTCTATCTATCTATCTACCCCTTAGTCTGGCGACCGTGGGGGCACCCATGAAGACTTGACAACCAGTTCCCTCCATTCCTCTCTCTGTTCTGTCTTTCTCAGAGTTTTGTTGAGTTCTAGGCCTGTCCATTCACTGATGTTTGTCCTCCCATCTCTTCTTTGGTCTGCCTCTTTTTCTTCCTCCTTGGACAGTGCCTTGCAGTATTTTTTTTGCTAGTCCTTTTGATCTTGTGATCAAGTTATACAAAGCTGTAAAATTTGTGCACTAACTATGGGCTAAACGTTCAAAAAATATTTCTGCCCTGTTTGATACATCTGGTGGAAAAAGTCACAGAACAATCAAGCTTTATTTCTGATAATAATAACAATAATGATGATAATAAAATAATACAAGACACCAGTGATTACTCAGAATCTGTTTGATGTAGTAGCTTAGGTTTATTTTTTCATCACAGGTTTAAAGAAAATTAGCCTATATCCTTGGTCTCAGGCAAGAATATTTACATGCTTACTCTAACACCATAATCCTGTTTCATGAATACACTTTAGTCTGCAGTTGCTCTTTGTTTAAAATACAAGTCAAATCTAAGCAATCTAAGGGGAAAAACTCAGTTCATACCGACTCCGTGACTGCAATTCCCTGAACTACCCACTATATTCTACATACATGTACACACCCAACGTCTGTCTGGAAGAAATATTTTCAATGGCATCACACACAGCCCCTCTCAAAACCAGTTTCAAAGTCTTTTTCACGACAAGATTTTTTTTTGTTTTATGTATTTTTTTCACGACAAGATGTGTTTTAGCATAACAGAAAATGCTGAAAAGGCTTTGGCGATGTGGCAACAATGGAGGCTATCGACAACTCTTAACATCCATCCTATCATTTCACCTAACACAAACTCGAAAGCTCAGTTCAAAATCTCACTCGCAAACCAACCTTCAGTTAAACCAAAAAAAAAATATATTTTGAACACACACACACACACACACAAAGCCTAAACCAATTTCTGACAAGCACCACAAAAAAACCCGCCAATGGTGCAATCAAAACAATCATGGAAACAGAACACAATATGTACAGCGATGAAGTTGGAAAGAAATGGAGCATCCAAAAAAAAAAAAAAAAAAAAAAAAAAAAACCCTTCAAAACAACAACAACCCCAAAACCAACCAGACCAAAAAAAATTGTGCAGGATTCACATATTAAAAAAAAAAAAAAAAAATACACACACACACAAAGCCCACAACAAAAAGACCCACCACACTACAAACATCCAACATTTTTTTTTAACAACTAAAGCAGCCACTCTCTGTCTCTAGTAGCAGACATAGTGCAATAAACCTGGCAATAAACATGACTGAAACAGACCTTCATTGCGCAATAAACCTGGCAATAAACACGACTGAAACAGACCTTCATTGCGCAATAAACCTGGCAATAAACACGGTTTGAAACAGACCTTCATTGCGCAATAAACCTGGCAATAAACACGACTGAAACAGACCTTCATTGCGCAATAAACCTGGCAATAAACACGATTGAAACAGACCTTCATTGCGCAATAAACCTGGCAATAAACACGGTTGAAACAGACCGTCATTACGTTATAAACCTGGCAATAAACAATACTTACACAGCTTACTAAACCTGGCATAAATAAGCAAGACCTAAACATACCCCAAAAAAGCGTCCCACAACAACAATCCTCATCATGGCTGTCACGGGACCAGAACTAACGATCCTCACTGACAGCCAGCGGCTACCATGACAGTGGATGGACGTTTTCATGACATCTGAAGAAAAAAATGGATGAACGTTCAAATGATAACCACTGTCATGACTGCTCTCTGCACTGACATCCCCCCCCCCCCCTCCACCACTCTCGTTATGTGAATGCTTTTCTTTTCTTGTTCTTCTTTCTTGTCTGCACTGGTCCCCTTTCCCCTCCCTCCTCCCCAAATCTCGTTATGTGAATACTTTTTCTTGTTCTTCTTTCTTGTGTGCACTGACACCCCCCCCCCCCCCCCTCCACCCAACTCTCGTTATGTAAATGCTTTTTTTTGTTTTTTCTTTACTTGTCTATGTTCTCGTCACAAACAACAAAAGCTAAGTTCTTCAGTTTTTGAAAGAAAACTCGTATGAAAAACCCCAGACCACAACCACCATAATTCAATCAAGACATGATCATTATGTCCAACGTTTGTATAATTAAGGCAAAACTAACAAAAATATACATGTATTCGAACTCTCATGATTACTTTAAGTATCCATAGTTCTCACTCTGCAGAAAGCTACAGCCATCGTAAGTACTAGATATTCTCACACCACACCAAATTAGCAATGAGCAGAAGCTACTTTTAATATTCCGCTATTTCGTAATGGGGGGTTTCTCGTGCTCCTTTACCTGCCAATACTCCTCTAAGTCTCTATAAATTTCTCTCTCTCTCTCTCTCTTTTTTTTTCTGTCTGTAAGTTACATACTACAAGAAAAACAAAAAAACAAACCCAACACAACCACCATTCTGAACATCAGTGGAAAACCCCGATTTGTGCCAACACATATTGTGGCAGAATGTCAGGAAAACCCCATCCCCACCCCACCCACCCCTTTTCCAGGACACACACCCCACCCCACCCCTTTTCCAGGACACACCCCACCCCACCCCTTTTCCAGGACACACCCCACCCCACCCCTTTTCCAAGACACACCACCCCAAGAGTCACCACTCATTCTCATTGCCCACACCAACAACAACACCAGGTGAGGAGGGAGGATGGTCGGTCGGTCCCTCAGCCAGCAGCCCCTAACACAGCAGGGAAGGGGGAGGGGGGGGGAGCAGGCTGACCGTTACAGGGAGTCGGTCATGAAGCGGTGAATGAGGGTGGGGACTGTGGCGTCAAACCCCGCTATATCCAGCATGCCCGGCTCCTCCGCACTGGCGAACTGCATGTGATTGGCCGTCAGCCCACACATGACCAGCCTGAAACAACGGACAAGGCGTGGTTAGGATGTCATGATTATTCAATATCAAGGTTATTCTCCAAATGAAAAGAATCTGATTTGGGAAAAAAAAAAAAAAAGGAAAAAAATGTCATGGTAGACCTGCTCTGCGTGAGACCAGGAACTCACACACATAACACATACGACCTCGTCCATAGTAATGTGAATATATCCTCCTAACCGATGTCAGTATGGTAAAACATGTCTTCTCTGGCCAGTCATGTAATCACATTCATGAAACATACATGAATACCACCCTAACCCATGGCAGTATGGTAAAATAAGTCTGTCTGGCCAGTCATATGATCACATTCATGTTTCATGAATATCACCCTAACCAATGGCAGTATGATAAAACATGTGTTCTCTGGCCAGTCATGAAATCACAGTAATATACATGAATATCCCCCCTAACTGAGACCCCACAAGTGAACGCACGCAGAACATCTTGCGCACATGATAAATCCTGTTCCGTTGTGCCAGTGGGAACAGATGACAAGATTTACAAAAGCTGCATACACACTGGCACTGGATGTAAAAAAGCACATGAGTGGTTATTCTATGTGTGTGTGTACATTCGAATTTGCTTAAACTATAAATTGTTATTGATTGCTTGTGTGTTGTATGGGTCGAATGCAAGTGCTTTGATTTGTTTTTACAAGATATAGTGCTATATAAATTCCATATTTTCTTCTTCTTCTTATCATTATGATTATCATTATTATCCTTAAAAGAACTTTTTTAAAATCCATTATCCTGGATATAAAAGAATAAATAAATAAATAAATGGAGAGATATGGAAAGGAGAGAGCTGAATGGAATGGAGAGAGAAATGGAGGGAAATGAAATGGAGAGAGCTGGTTGCAAGGTCTTCCGTGGCGCCCCTACGGTCTAAACAGACTACGGGATAGAAGAAGAAGAAATAAATAAACAAATAAATAAAAACATACTTGGCCTCTGGGACACCGGCAGCCTCTCTGTATTCTCTGAAGGCAGCGGGGAAGTCGGTGAAGGCTCGGGGATGGCGGAAATCCGTCATGATGATGATGGCGTCAAACGCTTTCTTCGCGTTCCCGGCCCACTTCAATGGCGCCACCATGTCCCCTATGCTTTTACTTCCTACGTCCTGGAAGAAACGATTTATTTTTTATTTTATTTTACTTTTATTTTATACCACTTTATGACACAGCAGATCTCTTTGCGTGAAATTCTGGCTGCTCTCCCTGGGGAGAGTGCGTCGCCACAAGTGCAGCGCCTACCCATTATTTTTTTTTTCCCCTCAGGTATGGTGTCTAAACACGACACCTGTGTGCATGCTGTTTTCTTATTTTTATATAATTTTGTCATCCGCTCCTACCGGCACACGATGGCCTGCTCTTCCGAAAGGCGGAATGGGGTTTTAGCGTGTGCACAAGATGTTCTGCATGCGTTCGCACGTGGGGCCTTGGATTATAGTCTCATCCAAGTGACTGTGTGAATGATACACTTTTACATCATAGGCCAACTGTAAATGGGAGGGGGAGGAAGGGGGATGGGTGGGATGGTGCTACAATAGAAACAATCATCTTTTCCCAAAGTAAGCAGCCCAAACTTCAAGCCAAAAAACCCCAAACTGCTATAACTTTATTTAAATGTGCCCCAAGTCTGACTGAAGCTCCCTACATGGTGGGCAAAAAGGGCTGTGTACGCTAACCTTCACCATGGGTGAACTTTGGAGATCTAGCTGAGGAATGCACACACACACACACACACACACACACACACACACACACACACACACACACACACCACACACACACAACATACACACACACACTTAAAAAAAACCCAAAACAATATGAAAAAATGTTCTCACAGCAACTTCTGGCACCCTATTCTCCCCTTCTCGTTTAAAAACTCTCCCCTCCCGCCAAACATATGCAACAAGTCAAACAAAGCCAAACATGCAGTCAGAAAAACACCGCAGCAAACAACAAACAAAACCCAAACGATATCACTTCATGCTACTTGTTCTAACGCCACCACACCCTGGTTCCTTCTCTGGGTCCCTTCCACTGTGTGGCCACCCTTGCAGCAGCAGTAACCAAACATTGAGGACCGTCCGTGGACTTCTGAGCCAACAAGAGAATTTATTTTATTTTATTTATTTATTTATTTATTCTTTTATATCGAGGATAATGGAATAAGCATTCATATGCTCTTTTTTCATCCAGTCCCTGTGTGTATGCAGTTGTGTAAATATTGTCATCTGTTCCCACTGGCACACAATGGCCTACTCTTACGAAAAGTGGAACAGGATTTAACGTGTGTGCAAGATGTTTCTGCGTGCATTCACACACGGGGCCTCGGTTTACAGTCTCATCCGAAGAACTTTTGGGGAGAGTGGAGTCAGCACTGATGTTAACTCCAGGAGAAAAATCTCCTCGACCAGACTCAAACCCGGGTCGTCAAATTGCCAGTGCAATGTTCTGACCACTAGGCTATAATAATAATATATGGAATTTATATAGCGCTGAATCTTGCAGAGCACACAAATCAAAGTGCTATCCGTCCCCCTCGGTCACCAGACGCAGCTGTGTTGGGTCCCCGCGTGTGAGGTGGAGTTTAGGACAAGTAGCAATGCTGTGTCTCCCTCCCTCACTCACTTTGGCGGTGCTCTGCTTCAGGATGGCCTCGCAACAACAAAAAACAAACCACACCACACCACACCACATTCACACCACACCACCCCACCACACACCCCTCCCCACCCCACCACACCCCACCCCCACCCGTCTCCCTCCCTCTCCTCACACTCACTTTGGCAGTGCTCTGCTTCAGGATGGCCTCGCAACAAATAACAAACCACACCACACCACACACTCCACCCCTCCCCACCACACCCCACCCGTCTCCTCTGGCCTAAGCCAAAAGTTGTGTCGGTTATTGATGTCAGCTCATTGCCAAGGCCTACACTAAAATGTTGTGATGTTGTAAAATATTGTGTTGAGATTGCCTTCAGCCATGACAAGCTCTTAACAGAACAACCTGCATTCTCCTTCAAAGGAGAATAAATCCTCTGAAGTCGGAGTAATGCTGCCTACATGGCGAGGTACTTGAAAACAGTCATACACGCAAACTTTTCGTTCAGTAGTGTGCAGTTCCAATCTCACAGTGATTCCCAGGTGGGATTAGTGAGTCAGAGAACACATTCTGGGTGACGCCCCAGTGTGTTAAGCTGGGGAACAACAACAACAACAACAACAACCCGTCTCCTCACACTCACTTTGGCGGTGCTCTGTTTCAAGATGGCCTCGCAGATCTCGGGCATCTGCAGCGTGTTGGTGAGGGGGAGGGGGTGCACCTCCGTGTCGAAGAACACCAGCTGCGGCCGCTCCTCCGTGTGGGCCAGGGCCATGGCCAGGCCGGCCGCCGCGATGATGGGGGTCAGCACCTTGGCCCCGTGCGCCCAGCAGCTCATGAACTGCCGGTTGATGTTGACCGCCAGCAGGTAGCGCTTGTGGGTCGACGGGACGTTGTGCTGTGAGACAGAGAGAGAAGAGGTAGGTAGGTGTGTGCAGGCTTAAGCATGGAAACATGATGATGATGTATGTTGTGATAGCAGAACACCACACACACATGTATACAGCAGATACATATGGGTTTGTGTGTATGTGCGCACATGGGTAAGAGAGATTGTATTAATGTGGGAGGGTGGCATGTTTTCATATATGGGAGGCTTGTAAATGATGAAGGATAGCCAGTGAGGAGAATGAGTTAGGACGAAAGTGTGTGTCCATATGCTTTTGTCTATTTGTTTGGTAGCCTGTATAATTCTTTTGTATCTGTTTGTAAGCACTTAGAGCTTTCGTTAGAGAGATATGGCATACAAAATTTCTGTACTTGCTAACTTACATATGAGGTTACACTCACACATTGCCTTTTCGTCAAATCATAAGCTCAATGAGCTAAAACATTCCCTTTTCATCATATCATGAGCTCAATGAGTTAACCACTAGACTCTCCCCCACCCCACCCCACCCTGACTGTTATAAAGTTTTACTAAGGCTAAAAGCTACAGAAGAAAGGCGACTCACCCTCAGTGTTATGTCAAAAGCGGAGTTGAGAGCTTCCACAACGCTGTTGTTCCTTGTCCACTTCACGGCGGCTGACCCGTTTTCATACATCCTCAGGGCAATCAGCACCGATATGGGAGAGATACTGGACACACACACAGTGAACACATGTTGAATCCTGTTCCGCTTTTCGTAAGAGTAGGCCATTGTGTGCCGGTGGGAACAGATGACACGATTTACAAAAATTGCCTACACACGGTAACTGGAAGAAAAAAAAGCACATGAGTGCTTATTCCATTATCCCTGATATAAAAGAATAAAATATAAATATAAAATATATATATATGTATATAAATCATCTGGTCAATACATAATGTACATTCTGTAGTGAACATACATACTTTAAAAAATATATATATATACACAGCATCTGAAATATAAAGTGGGCACCCTTTGCAGAAAGCAATCTAAGAGAGAGAGAGAGAGACAAGGCAAGGCAAGGCAAGGCAAAGTATTTTATTCGAGGATAATAGATAAGCACTCGTGTGCTTTTTTACATCCAGTCCCCGCCCTTTTCAGGGATACATCAAGATGAAAATATACTAAACAATAAAATTTTACGCAGTATCAAGCAACACACAAGAATAAGGACACTATATATGATAAGGTAATAAAAATGCACTCGATCAGAAGACAAAATCAGAAGTCACAATAAAAAGATTTTGATTATGGAAGAATAGAAAAGTGTTAATAGGTAAAGAGCAAACAAGAGAACAAGATGAAATAAACAACTGGAAACATCAATCCATCACCATCTGTCAAAAGTTATACATGTGATATAAATCATACATTTGGATAAACGGGGGGAAACTTTTTTTTTAACTAATATTGGAGGGGGGAGAGATACTGCCAATAAGAATATAAATAAAATCAACAATTATAATGATCCAAATACCAAAAGTAAGGAACCATACCAAGCATCAAACAACAGGCAAGAATTAACACAGAGATACAATATTACGGTAATGTTATAAAAGTCACTGATTCAGAAACGAAAATGAGAAGTAAGAATCAATGATGATTTTGAGTTGAATAAAAAAAGCAAGAAAAACAAAGAACAAACAAAAACAAAACAAACAAAGAAAGGGCACAATAATTAAAGAGTAAACATGAGAATATGATGAGGTTAAATGACTAGAAACATCAATCCACCATCATCTATCATCAAAATAGTCCCATAAAACATAAGATTTTGATAAAAGAGGGGAAAGAACAACAACAACAGGTAAGGAATACGACAGAGATACAATATTAAGGTAATGTTATAAAAAGGCACTCATTCAGAAACAAAATATGGAGTAAGAATCAATGATGATTTTGATTTGAATAATAAAACAAAAACAAAACAAAACAAAAAAAATAAACAAAGCAAAAACAAAACAAAACAAAAATTTAAAAAAAAAAAAAAAAAAAAAAAAAAGGCGCAATAATTAAAGAGCAACATGAAAATATGATGAGGTTAAATGACTGAAAACATCAAACCACCACCATCTAACATCAAAATAGTCCCATAAAACATGAATTGATAAAAGGGGGAAAGAACAACAACAACAAAAAAAACCCAACTCTCACACACACACACACACACACACACACACACACACACACATACACACACACACACACACACACACACACACACACACACACACACACACACACACACACACACACACAAAAGGGCGCAATAATTAAGGAGCAAACATGAGAATATAATGAGGCTAAATGACTGAACATCAATCCACCACCATCTAGCATCAAAATAGTCTCATAAAACATAAGTTTAGATAAAAGGGGGAGAGCGAACAACAACAACAAAAAACCCAACTCACACACACACACACACACACACACACACACACACACACACACACACACACACACACACACACACACACACACACGCAAACACGCAAACACGCAAACACGCAAACACGCAAACACACACACACACACACACACACACACACACACACACACACACACACACACACACCCGCAAACACGCAAACACGCAAACACACACACACACACACACACACACAAGGAGGGAGAAAGAGAAGGGGGAGAAGGAGAAGTGGATATAATTGGTTTATTATTTTTGGTGCATCAAGTGGATTAGAAGGTGATTTTTGAAGGTTGTCAATGATTGGTGCTCTTTAATTGAATCGGGAAGGGAGTTCCACAGCACAGGGCCTGAGTATAGTAAACTAGATTTAAATAAGTCTATTCTTGGGATTGGGACGCTTGGCTTTACAGTATTTCTGGAATGATTCATTGTGAACTTATCTCTTAAGGATGTGGGGACAGCTCCTGCCATTATCTTAAACATAAGAATGTCTTTGTTATATTTAAGTCTTTGTTGTAGGGGGAGAATATTTAACTGAGTATAATCCACTTCAAGTAAGGTTGTTTTCTTCAGGAGGATAAGTTTGAGAGCACGTTTATACAGACTTAGTAACGGTTTCATAGTGTTTGCACTGGCAGAATCCCAGAGGGTTGAGGCATAGTCTATTGATGATCAGAGCGTAGAATTGGCAGAGAAAAAAAAAGAGGAAAGTAAGCCGGGGTCCAGGGGCCGCTTAGGCCCCGGTGGGGTGCAGGGGCAAAGCCCCGCTGGGGGGTCCAGGGGGCGAAGCCCCCCGGCCGAAAATGAATTTTAGCATTTTAAAGGCAGTTTGGAGGCCTCTCCAGGCACCATTTTGAGCAGTGTGTGTGTGTGTGTGTGTGTGTGTGTGTGTGTGTGTGTGTGTGTGTGTGTGTGTGTGTGTGTGTGTGAGAGAGACACACACACACACACAGACAGACACAGACTTTTAGACCTTCCATAAAGAACCACCAGAGTATGTCAAACTTGTTTTAAAAAGATCCCTTCTGGGTAGCCCTAACATAAGTTTGTGTGTACAACTATGA
Source organism: Stramonita haemastoma (assembly GCA_030674155.1). Lineage (NCBI taxonomy): Eukaryota > Metazoa > Mollusca > Gastropoda > Neogastropoda > Muricidae > Stramonita > Stramonita haemastoma. Next base: position 27,283,383 of record CM060345.1, read on the forward strand.
TGGTTAATGGAAAACATGGAGAGAGTGACAGAGACAGAGACAGACAGACAGACAAAAACAGTGGATGAGAGAAATGAGGACATAAACATCCAGCAACTAATTGCAGAATTAAAAAAAGGGGGATACATGTCTGTAGTGATATCCAGGCATGGTACTGCAGGAAAAGCACTTTTTCCTGAAATGTAGTGGGGATCCAGGGGGCATTGCCCCCTTGTGGGGTCAAGGGGCAGAGCCCCTTGTGGGGGTCAGGGGGCAACGCCCCCTGAAGCTGAAGGTTTTTTGACAATTCTAGCCTGTTTAAAGGCCTCTCCTTGAACTAATCTCAGTTTTCACACTAAGCAATTTCTGCCCTAAAATAAGCTCTCCAAGTATGACTTTTTCTGTCATTTTTTCAATCTAAAGTAAGTTCTACACTCAAGTAATCACATAGCAAAAATAAGTATACTTCTAGACAAATGTGCACAACTGCAGATAGAGGAAGAAAGAGAAAGAAAGGGCAGACACACACAGACAGAGAAACAGAGAGAGGGGGTGTGTGTAAGAGAGAGAGGTGGAGAGAGAGAGAGAGAGAGAAGAGAGAGAGAGAGAGAGAGAGGGAGAGAGAGAGAGAGAGAAGAGAGAGAGGAGAGAGAGAGAGAGAGAGAGAGAGAGACAGAGAGAGAGACAGAGACAGAGACAGAGACAGAGACAGAGAGACAGAGAGAGACAGAGAGAGACAGACATGACAGACAGACAGACAGACAGACAGACAGAGAAAGGGCAGGCTGGTTGCCTGTGGATTGTTATGATACTGTAAACATTGCTCTCTGACCCCATACAAGCTGAAGGCAGCCAGTGGAAAGCCCCCCCCCCCCTCCCTACAGCCCTCTTCACCCCTCTGCCTTAGGCTTACAGCTGCAACTGACACCCTTCTGTCAACAGATACCTAGTAGACTGGTGATGTAAAGAGGAGAAAGGAAGTACTGGGCATAAGTACTGGGCATTATTTGACTGGTTCTCTGTGGGTTTCGTTATTTTTATTTTTTTATTTTTCTTTTTCTTTTACGCGGATTTCCGCGAATTTGCGGAGATGTACCATGCCGGATTATCCTGTGTCTGCCTGTTTATGTACACTTGATCTGTTTCTCATTTTCTGAAGAAGCTGCATGTTTTCTTCCCTGCTTGGATATCCTGAGTGTTGTCCACAGCAGTATTTTTCTCTGTGTCAGTCTGCAAGAGTTGTAGTCCCGCGGATGGGGTAGATCACCTTCTTGTGTTTTGCCTTTTGCAAAATTAATGGCCTTCAAGTGCTCTGCGGCCCTGGCTAGCATAGAGAATGTTGCACTGGCAAGCTTCGCAAAACGCTTTGCCTGCAGCATCCAGTTTGCCAATGTGCTCGCCAATCCACACATTTCGATCCCCAGCCTTGACTTCACCATCCACCCACTCCCATTTCCATGCATTTTTGCATCCTCTGTCATCATAGACATTGAGTCCGATCCACGATCGTTCTCCCGCATATGCTACGCTAGCCATTTAGCTAGGCCTACCGAGTCTAATGAGTGAGAACTGAACCCTTTGACAACACTCGCACCATTTGAGAATTTCATCTGGTTTCGTGGTTTTTTTTCCCCAGATTTTTTTTTCCGCGGAAAGTTTTTTTTTCCCGCGGAAATCAGTTTTAAAAAATCGGAAATCCGCGGAAACGCGGAGAATTCTATGCTCTGGATGATTGTATGTAAGCTTGGAAGAATAATTTCCTTGAATTGTGGTCAAGGAGAGAGAGAGAGAGAGAGAGGAGAGAGAGAGAGAGAGAGAGAGAGAGAGAGAGAGAGAGAGAGAGAGAGAGAGAGAGAGAAGAGAGAATGGCAAAGGTTTATTTGTGTAAGCGAGATGCCCATTCACAAGGGGACAGTGGGAGGGGGACAGGGCACAAAACACATATGTACTGAGAACTTAATACGATACAGCCAGAGAGAGAGAGAGAGAGAGAGAGAGAGAGAGAGAGAGAGAGAGAGAGAGAGAGAGAGAGAGAGAGAGAGAAACACTGAACACTGAACACTGAAATGGTTTAATGGTACTTTGGCCTTGGACCACAATACACCAAATGAGGGGGGCAGGGGTGTGAGTGTAATGCAAAATGAAAGCATGGATACATTTCAAACATAGTATGGCAGTGAGAAAATGAAAGCATGGATAGATTTTCCACATACTGTGACAATCATAAATCAAACCCTGGATATATTTCCCACCTCCTACAGCAATAAAATACAAAACCATTGATAAATTCCACACAAACTATAGCGATAGAAAAAGAAAAGCATGTCTAAATTTCACGCCTATTATAGCAGTGAAAAAAAAAAGAAAAAAAAAAAAGAGATTGTGGGTACATTTCACAAATACTATAACAATGCAATATGAAAGCATTGATAAATTTCACACATACTATAGCGATAAAAAATAAAATCATTAATATATTTCACACAAACTATATCAAAATATTGGGAGCATGAATGAATTTCACATATTCTATGGCAATGAAGACTGAAAGCATTGATAAATTTCACATATACTATAGCAATCAATGTTGAAAGTATGGATAAATTTCACAGATACTATATGGAAAAAAACAACAACAAACAAACAGACAAACAAAAAAACCCCATACTATAGCAATGTAGAATGATAACATGGATAAAGTTCACACATACTATAACAATGAAAAATGAAAGCATGAGTAAATTTTACACATACTAAAACAATGTAGAATAAAAACATGGACAAAATTCACACCTACTATAGCAATGCAAAATGGGGTAATGGGTAAATCTCACACATACTATGGCAATGAAAACTGAAAGCATGAGTACATTTTACACTTACTATAACAATAACATATGAAAACAAGGGAAAATTTCTCACATACTATAGTACTGAAAAATTGAAACCCTGCAGCACTGAAAAGGTTTAATAGTAGTTGGCCTTAGGCCACAAAACACCAAGTGAAAGGGGGGGGGGAGGTGCAGGAAAGGAAATATCTACACATGTGAAACATTTCAAACACCTCATAGTCAATCATGAATTTTCACTTATATGTACATAAACATCTCTAACTCTCCTTGTGTAAGACTGTCCATGGTAATGTGCCTGCCACTCACTACATTGACAATGACCCAAAATCAGCATGAATCAAGAGGGATTGAGTCCATGACTCATGAGGTACATCATCTTTTTCTTCTCCTCAAAACAACCCTATCAAACCCATGCTCACACAAACCAAACACAAAATCTACACCTTTGGCAGCATCCTTACACAAAACAATCACACTATATCATTTTCATAGTAATCATATGCCAACAATGTCCAACTCTCAAAATAAAGCTGTACTACAACATCTTCATTAATCCCATATTTTTTTGTTTTTTTTCCCTTTCAAAATAAAAGCAATGGGGAGGGGAGATAAGTCCAGGATCAAATTTCATCCTGTACATCCACTTGCTTCCCTTGAGGGGAAAAAAAAAAAAAAAAAAAAAAAAAAAAAAAAAAAAAAAAAAAAAAAAAAAAGGGACACATACTAGGCCCTATAGCAATGTAGAATGATAACATGGATAAAATTCACACATACTATAGCAGCGAAAAATAAAATCATGAGTAAATTTTACACATACTATAACAATGTAGAATGAAAACATGGACAAAATTCACACCTACTATAGCAATACAAAGTGGGGAAATGGGTAAATTTCACACATACTATGGCAATGAAAACTGAAAGCATGAGTACATTTTACACTTACTATAACAATAACATATGAAAACAAGGGAAAATCTCCCACATACTATAGTACTGAAAAATGAAAACACTGCAGCACTGAAAAGGTTTAATAGTAGTTGGCCTTTGGCCACAAAACACCAGGGGAGGTGAAAGAAATGAAATATCTACACATGTGAAACATTTCAAACACCCATAGTCAATCATGAATTTACACTTAATAATACATAAACACCTCCAACTCTCCTTGTGTGAGACTGTCCATGGTAATGTGCCTGCCACTCATACATTACATGACCAAAATCAGCATGAATCAAGGATTGAGTCCAACTCAAGTACACATCTTTTCTCTCAAAAAACCTATCAAGCCCATGCTCACACAACCAAACACAAATCTACACCTTTGGCAGCATTCTTATACAAAACAATCACATGATATCATTTTCATATTAATCATATGCCAACAATGTCCAACTCTCAAAATAAAGCTGTACTACAAAATCTTCATTAGTCCACTGATCTTTATAGAAAGTAAAAGCAATAGGGAGGGGAGGTAAGTCCAGGGGGAAATTTCATCTTGTACATCCACTTGCTTCCCTTAAAAAACAAACAAACAAACAAAACAAAACAAAAAAAAAAAAAAAAAAAAAAAAAAAAAAAAAAAAAAAAAAAAAAAAAAAAAAAAAAAAAAACACACACACACACACACACAAAAAACCCACAAGTGTGTCCTACCATTGTACTTTGCATACCAAACACCAAAAGACATGTTCAAGCTGTCTATCATTATAAACCAAGTATCTTCTTCCTTCTATTAACTGCATGAAAAACATATCTGGATACATTATGCCTGTGATTTACATTTGATGATTTAAGCAAAACACAAAGAGATGCCTCTGATGACTCCTTCAAAAATTTAACTCTAAGGTCATTGTAAATGCTGCAGTCAAACAAAAAATGGTGTTCATTTTCAACTTGATTATTACAAAAGGCACAATTTCTATTCTGAGCAGATTCACTGTATCTATGAATGTTATTATTGATTGGAAGTACACCAAATCTTAGCTGGGTAACAGCAACACGGAAACAATAAATATCCATGTCATTTACATATTTTTCTCTTTCAAAAATTGTTTTATATGAATTATATAACTGATATCTTTCTCGCTCATGTATAGTTCCATTCCATTCTTGAACAAACCAGTCAACAAGTCTTTGTTTAAATGCTCTCAAAAATATTTTAGCATCTCCTACTCCTTGCTGTAACCAAACAATACCATAACCAGCCTCACACAGAATCTCTCTCACATTTGAAACCCAACAACTTTTACCACATCTGTCCAAATCAAATAACATAATATATGCTCTATAGGGCAATCTTTCATGGTCCATTTGGACTAATTTTAGCCAGTATCTTACACAAGCAACATATGAATTTATGTATAACGGGAATCTTGCTAATTCTCCATAAACCATCTTATTTGGTGTCTTCACTGGGACACCTAAGAATCTTTTACAGGCCATTAAGTGCACTTTTTTCAATGTGGTCGAGTCTATTAATGCCCCATACCTCAGATGCATATAACAAAATTGGTTGGATTTTTATGTCAAAAATTTTAAAGAATACACTCGCTGTCATTTCCTTGTATCTGTGAAAAACTCTGTGTATTTGCATAACAGCTTTCTTTCCTTTAGTTACTAAATGATCTGTACCCCTTTTAACACTAATCTTAGTGGTAAAATTAAACCCCAAATAAGAATAACTGTTGACTACTTCTATCTGCTTACCATTATAAAACCACTTTTCCTGTTGACCCAAAAACCCTCCTTTCCTAAATACCATGATTTTTGTCTTATCATTGTTTACGCATAATTTCAATTTATCACAACACATATGTAAGATATCTAACTGAGTTTGAAGGCCTCTGGGGGTGGTTGACAGCAAAGCCACATCATCTGCAAACAACAGAATAAGCAGTTCTGCAATATTAGGCAACATCTGAATACCATGTTTGCCCTTTTCCTCAACATCATTAGCTAATTGATTTATGAACATTGAAAATAAAGTAGGGCTCAAAACACAGCCCTGTCTTACTCCAGTTGGACATTCAAACAACTCAGTAAGCTGAGATTTTGAACGAACACATGATAGCAGTGAATTGTACATTGCTGCAAGAGAAGCGAGAAATTTTCCTTTAACACCCTGACTATGCAAGCACTCTATAAGTTTATCATGTTGCACTGAGTCAAAAGCCTTTCTAAAATCTACAAAGGCTACATACAACTTCCTACCTTTTTTACTTAAACATTTCTGAACTGAAGCATATAGAGTAAAAATGTGATCTACTGTAGAATGCTTTTTCCGAAATCCTGCTTGTTTGTCTGAAATTAAATCGTTAGTTTCTAACCAGGTATATAGTCTATTATTTAGGATTGTAGTATAGCACTTAGAAATTATGCTTAATAAAGATACACCTCTATAATTGTCAACATTATCAGGGTCTCCTTTTTTGAAGATTGGAATTATTATAGCTTTAGACCACTGTTGAGGATAAATGCCTTGGTTGAATATATTATTAAACAGTTTTGTTAAAAAATTAAGAACAATATTTCCACCAGCTTTCAACATTTCCGCGGAAATGTCATCAATGCCAGATGCTTTTCCTCTCTTAAGCTTAGAAATGGCACGCATAACTTCTTCTTCACGAATACTTTGATTTAGGTCATGATCAAGTTCTTCTGAAAGCTCATTTTCAATACTGATTTCTTCTGCTACAGTTTTATTACTGTTTTGATACAAGGATTTAAAGTGATTGAACCAGTCATCAAGGCTTATTTTATTATCTATTTTTGGTTTACCACCACATCCCATGTTTCTCAAATGTTTCCAAAACTGTGGTGAATCATTCATTTCTTTTACTAAGTTATCTGTTTGTAATTTTCTGAATGCTTGTTTCTTTGTCTTTAGAAGAGTTCTATATTTTTTCCTTGCTTCTACATATAATTTTCTATCTTCTTCATTACGAGATTTTCTATACAGGCTTAATTTTTTCCGACTTTCTTTTTTTAAGTTGCAACATTCTTCATCAAACCATACTGACTTTCTCTTTTTCTTAGCAAAAATCATTTGAAACATACACTGGCTCGAGTCTTTCAGACATTCCACAAACACATCCAAAGCACTATCAACATCTGTATCTAGCTTTTGATTTGCTTCTATCATTCTACACTGGATTTCACTGCTTTGTAACCTTTCAGTAAATTCTCTTTCTTTTTCTTCTTTCCAAATACATTTTTCATGTGCCATGCTTGCATTTTGATTTGTTTGTCCCACACCAAAATTACTAAACTTATTTTTCTACTTGTAGAACAACAGGTAAGTGATCTGAGTCTGTTAAGTTTTCAACAACAAGTGATATACAACTCATGGATAGCAATAAATCACAAGAAACTATAAAATAGTCCACTGTACTTGCTCCAGAAGAGGCAATAAAAGTACAGCTATCATCAAACCTCTGTTCATTCAGACCGTTCAAAATAACACATTCAAAAAGATTGCACAAGTCAATCAACTGAGCGCCAAAGTTGTTGGTTTGATTATCATGCGATTTTCTGGAAAATATGTGATTTTTTATAGGTATTTCATCAAAGTCAGTAGCATCTCCAGAGAAATACATGTTGTCAGAGGCAGTTCTTGCATTCATGTCACCATTCAACAGAATATGAAAATCATTATACATTTCATTCAGATCCATTATACATTGTTCTATCAATTCGATTCCATAAGCATCCTCCTGCGATTTCCAGTAAGGAGAATCGCTGGGAGGTACATAAGAACTAATAAACATAATATCTTTATCTGTACATAATAAATCTTTATCTAATTTCAAAACCACAGTATTTTCAATATTCAATGGAATTAACTGTACATACTCTTCAAATGACTTTCTAACCAATACAATAACCCTCCAGAATATCTTCCCTGCCGAGAAAGCTTCTTCGCTTTTGCTGTAAATGAGATGTAATCTGTAAACAAAGGTGAGTCAAATTCATCTCTTATAAAAGTTTCTGTCAAACAAAGAAAATCGTAAGAGAGTAAATAATTAACAAAATGATCATTATCCAATTTCTGTAATAACCCATTAACGTTATAGTTTAGAAATTTTAATTTCAACTTATCTACACTTTGTACAGCATGCCCTGCATGGTTTTCTGACTCTGTAGTCTGTGATTGATCATTATTATATGTAACATCCTTCTTCTGGGAAATTGCCATTGTTTGCTTTGGTGCTGTGGCCTGGCCGAATCCCTATTTACATGTGTCTGTCTGCTTGGCTGCATGAGCTTTAGAACACATAGGCCTGTCAGTGGTATTTGTTTTGCCCCCTGGTGTGACTTTGTTAAATGATTCCACAATACTGCTCTGACTGTGGGATCTTTGGGGGTGTCTGCCACTAGTCAGGCTACCATGTCTTGTACTGGGGGCAGTGCCTCTAGGACGCAGGTCTCTTGTTTGACACCTGCTCCGCTTTTGTCCAGTCCCTGCATGTCCTGTCTTGTCACCAGTCTTCCCGTTGTTTTGCTCATCTGATTGATTTTCACCCATCCCTCTCTGTCTAGTCATGTCCTCTGTCACTGAGTCTTCAATCTTGTTATTCTTCATATTCCTGGTGTTTAATCTGCACTGTTCTGTCTGTGGGTGCATTGCATCAGATACGTCTGTTTCACTGGTTTCCTCTCCATACATTGCATTGTCAGTGTGAGTGTCGTCGTTTTCCCCGTCCTATTTCATTTGTATCCCCTGAAACAGTCATCCTGTCATCGTTTGTTATGTCACTTTGTACTAATAATCTGGTGCGATTGTCACTTCTCTCTGTCACCACACCTTGGTACACATCATTTTCATCATTTTCAGCCTGGTCAACAGAGTCAGGTTGCAGATCATTTTCCCTCATCTGAGTGGAATTCAGATCCTGGTCACTGAGATCTGCATCTTCCAGATGTTTTTCCTCATGGGATGACATAACCTGTATCTCAGGAATCTGCTCATCACTGCCAGGACTGTTGGCCTCCCTTGTTACCCCTGAGGCTGCACGTTTTGAAGTGTTGGATTTGCTGGGGTTCTCCTTCATCCAGACGATCCTCTTCTCTGCTGATGCTCTGTGCCTTGGTGGTATTGGCTGTTTAGTCGCCTCACTGTAAGATCGAGTGCCTGGTACTATTGGAACAGGGGAATGTCTTTCTCTGGTATATCTGGCCAGTTCTCTGGGATGCATTTTTTTCTGTCTTCTATAATCTGTATTCTCTCTGACGTCTAACTGGCTTGCATCAGAGTGGTAACTGGACAATTCTTCCTCCCCTTCAGAATAGTTTAATGTTTGATGGTGAAGATGCCGTGATGCATTGACAGTATTCCATGGCCTTGTCTCTTCTTTCTTAGCATACTGTTGCATATACTTCATGCTTTGTTCCCTTGGCTGACTTCTGGATCCCTGGTTGTAGTGGTTTCTATAGGCCTGTGTTTTGGTGTGAAAGCCTCCTGTGTTCTTGCTGTTCCTGCTTGAATTTGCTGGAGGAGGGTGAGGCCAGTTTTCTTCATTTCTTCGATAGCTTGATGAATTGTACCGCCATTCTCTATTGTCTGTGAATCGAGCAGATTGCTCTTTGTCTCTCACTTGCAGTTTCCCATTGTAAATATAAGCTATTTTGCCTTGATCTCTGTAGAAATCTACCAACTCCCTCTGTCGTGAGGTAATGTCAGATGCCACTCGGATACCACTTTGTCGCAGACTGTCTCGAAGATCTCTGTCACTGAGAATAGCCATCTTGTCAGACCATCGCAGTAGCTGCACCAGGATGGGCCGAGGATTCCTGCTGTAGCGCCTCTGCTTCCCAATCCGAAAGGCTCTGGCAATGTCATCAGGATGCCAGCTTGAGGACTGTGAGTGTTCGTTCAATAGATTGCTTATTGTTTGTATCGTTGTGTACTCATCTTCCCATGTGTTCTCTTGTACATTCATGAACTTCAGGTTGCAAGCTTTCACGCCCTGCTCCATAGTTTCCAGCTTTCTCTCCAGCTGTTCGATTCTTTCGAACAGACTGCCATTGTCCTCTTTAAGTTCTTTAATCTCCTCTGTGTTGGAGACAGCTATTTCTTTTACTGTTACTATTTCTGAACAGAAACGTCCAATGCTATTTTCTAGAGAACAGAATCTTTCATTCATTTCTGTTTTCATCCCTGTTGAGTGGAGAACAAAGCCTTGCTGCATTTGTGCTAATCTCCAGTCAATCATTTGTAACATGTCTTGAGGCCGGTATGAAGCACTCTCAGCCATTATTTCATGTGCCTGTGGTGACGTAGGTTTTGTTTACAAACAAACGGGAGTAATACTACAGCCTCCAGATTGTCAACATCCCTCACGTGCTTGGGGAAAAAAAAAAAAAAAAAAAAAAAAAAAAAAAAAAAAAAAAAAAAAAAGCTGTGGGAGGGGAACGGTGTCGATGTACAGCTGACAACTTGCACGTGAAAACCACACTAAGTTTTTCCCTTCATGCCAAACAAGTTGTGGAAGTGAGCTCAGGTAAGGTTATAGCAGATTCAAAATTCTTATTGTTTCTTATGTTTGATAAAATTGTTAATTATACCAGAACCACTGACCTTCTGGATTCTTTTTTCACGCATTCGCTTACACTAACACCACACACACCACCATGCAAAAATTCTTCAAGATTACAGGCCTCAGTCCCTCAAAATTTCCGACACAACTCAGAGCACGTGTTTCACGCACCTTCTCCTTTCCAGCTCGCAATAAGACCGCGAGAGAGAGAGAGAGAGACAGAGAGAGAGACAGAGAGAGAGACAGAGACAGAGACAGAGAGAAGGGGGGGGGGGGGGGGGGAGAAGGTGGCAAATTCTAGCACACATTATGCCCATGAAACACACAGACACACACTCTCACACCTACCTTCCTACCTACCCACCTAGTAAAGAAAGGAGGTTCACGGGGGTGGAGGAAGAAAACAGGCAGAGTAAGGTAAAGGTCGATGGATGACATTTTCCCCCCATTTCAGATAAAATAATCATATCACCTGCATACATGATCACCTCACGCTCATAATAGTGCATTTCTTTTTCATTTTAACTTTTCATTACTGTCCTTTGGACCTCAGCAAACTTTTTTTTTTCTCTCTCAAAAACAGACACTCTACATTTCCTTTTTATAATGCCTATTTTTTGGTTTTAAAATCACACACACGCACGCACGCACGCACGCACACCACACACACACACTCACAGGCTAAAAGACTTTTTTTTTAAATGAGAACTTTCATGGGATAAAATTAGTAGACAACTCTGAAAATCTCTATTTTTTAAAATAGAATTATCTTTGACTGGTGCTTAAAAAACTATAACAGCTATAGATAAGAGTTAACCACAAAAATAAGAAAATAAGCAAAAAGTAATCTTCATGAAAAATGACAGACTGAGCATGTATACATTTTTCATACTTCCACTAACCTAGTAACTGAGATTGGTTTAGTTTGTGTAAAAAAAAAACAAGCAAAACAGACACCTTTGTTTTTCCAATGTGGCCTCCTGTTAATTGATGATCAAATTAATTTGCTAAATTAAAAGCTCCATGATCTCTTAACTAAAACAAACCGCCATTACAGTTTTTCCTTGTTTTGTTTTGAACTTTTCTTGTCACCTGATCTTATTGGTGGACTTTTAATCTCTCAACCAATAAAGTGAAGCATACCTGAAATTCCTGCTTGCGACATCTGTTCATGCAATGAATACACTATGTATGTTTCTTTATTTTTCTTATTTCTTCTTCTTTTTTTTTTTTAAACCCCAAATTTTGTCCCTGCACTACTGGACAGAGAAGCAGATAGGAAACATGTGTAAGCTATCGTCTCTCAGGGATTATCCAGCAAAGTCTTCTTTTTTTTTCAAGTACACTGTGCTGTCAGTCTTTCTCTTTCTTCTGGTTTTTGAAAGCAAAAACATTTACCTGGAAAAAGCATGAATGAATGAAACCGTGAAAGCGCGTGCATGCATGCACACACACAGTGACACACACACACACACACAGTGACACACACACACACACACACACACACACACACACACACACACACACACACACACACACACACACACACACACACAGCATTCGCTTATACTCAGTTAGTCAGTCAGTCTCTTTACCCCCAACCCCCTTCCCTCCCAAATTTGTCTTTCCCTTTCTACCCAACCTCTTCTCTTTGCTCCCCCTTTTCTTTTCTTCTCTGTCTTCTTGTCTCATAATAAAGGATCTTTGTACATATGTTGTTGCCTTTCTTCCATCTTTTTAAATTTTAAAGTGATCACAGAGTGCTCGCTTTCCCCAAGTCAAGTTAAGCAGCGTTGAACGTGGTCACCAGTTCCATGGGTGACCGTTTGCATACCTTGGCTTCAGTACAGTCCCCCCAAATCAACCAGCTGTAAATGGGTACCTGCCCTCTTTAGGGTCAGGGAAGGTAAAGCAGCGAGGGAGAGGAGATGGGCGCCGCCCTCAACATGCTGGCCCCTAGAGAAGCTGAGGTCTCTGATCCTCATCCCTCCCTCCCATCCTGTGCTGCTGCTCTGTACTCACTGTTCATCCTGCAGCAGCTGCTGGTCCCCAATGCGCTGTGTGATGTCGGAGGCCTGGGGGAAGGTGGGCTCCAGCACCTGGTACCCGGCCAGACGCCCCAGGTTCTCCAGCAGCTCCTGCAGCGACATCTGCTTCACCAACGCCACCAGAACCTGCAACGCCACCATGGATGTGGTAACTGTTTTGACTGGCTTGGTTGTTTGTTTTGTTTTGCTGTTTTGTTTTGTTTTGTTTTGGTTGGGTTGGGTTTTGTTTTTGTGTGTGTGTGTGTGTGTGTGTGTGTGTGTGTGTGTGTGTGTGTGTGTGTGTGTGTGTGTGTGTGTGAGTGTGTGTGTTGTTGTTGTTGTTCTTCTTCTTCAGTTTAACGTCTTTCCACTCATAACAGAGTGGACACTGGCCCATGTGGTGTCCCATCTCTGCACATCCTCTCGGGTAGGTACAGCTAGCCAGTTAGGACATAATAATACATGACCTCTAGAATGAGGTTGCGTAAATTCTACCGTTCACCATGAAGGCAAAGTGTATGCAATGGAGGGCTTTCGACCACCACCCAAGGAAACAGAGCATCGCACAATTCGCAGGTGTGTTCACTTTTAGTAACACAACGCTGCGACAGGGCTCTGATCGCATGGGAGGTAATCTACTTTACCACCCCATCATACACTAAATAGTGATATCAGACAGGCAAGTGTGTGTGTGTGTGTGTGTGTGTGTGTGTGTGTGTGTGTGTGTTGTCTGTGTGTGTGTGTGTCTGTGTCTGTGTGTGTGATGCAATGCGTGTATGCATGCGTGTGTGTGTGCATTTGGTGAATATACTCTGTTTTGTCATCCATTCCCAGTGCAACAAATGATCTACTCTTTTGAAAGTTGACATGTGCGCAAGATGTTCTGCATGCAGTCACACATAGAACCTTGGTTTATAATCTCATCTCACGACTTTCAGGGTCTGCACTGATGTTGACTCCTGGGGAGGGGTTGGGGGGGGGGGGGGGGGACCCATTGAGTAGGTCACTAGGTGTTTCAGAAATGGCTCGAATCCAAGGAGGAATAGGGAGGAGTGGCAGGGGGAAAGCATAGTAGTAGGCACCCATCAGTCTCGGAAGACTATGGAGTTGCGCTCTCGTCTTTACAGCGCAAAGCCTGGGTTAGTATGGAGGGCAAACTGTTACCCATGCAGCAGACCCCCCCTCTCCACGCCACTGGAATGGTCCATTGGAAAGGCAGTCGCCCATACGAATGGTTCCAGTACCGACGCAGGAGCCACCAGAACGTTGCCATATACCTACAGCCCCGAGCGGCTCTGGGACTCCAACTCCCCGATTTTTCCCCAAGGATGGTGTCTAAACATGACATCTGTGGGCATGCTGTTATTTTATAATTTTGCCATCTGTTCCTACCAGCACTGATGGCCTGCTCTTCCGAAAGGCAAAACCGTGTTTTAACATGTGCGCAAGATGTTCTACGTGCGTTCCTACATGGGGCCTCGGTTTATAGTTTCATCTGAATGACTTTGACTTTCAGTTCAATTTTTTTTTTTTGGAGGGGGAAAGCAGAAACACACATTAGGCCTACTCATAATTTATTTATTTATCTATTTTTATATCAAGGATAATGGAATAAGCACTCATGTGCTTTTTTTTTTTTTACATCCAGTCCCCGTGTGTATGCACTTTTGTAAATCTTGTCATCTGTTCGCACCGGCGCACAATGGCCTACTCTTACAAAAAGCGGATCAGGATTTAACCACTGCGCAAGATTTCTGCCTGCATTCCCACTCAGGGCCTCGGTTTAGACTGAGTCTTATCCGAAGGATCATCATCACAAACAGACAGGGGGTGGAGGGGAGAAGTGAGGGACTCACCTGGCGCATCTGCTGCAGCCTGGCCACCACCTGCTGGAAGTGCAGGTGATGCTGCTCCACCACCCCTGAGGCTGCGTCCTCGTCTGTGGCGCTCTTCAGCTGTTCCACAGCCCCCAGGTAGGTCAAGGCCGCCTGCATGTCGCTGCTCGTCTTCTCCCCGCCAAACTCCTCCTTGGCCGCCTTCAGGCCCTTGATGAGGTACTTGGCGATCATCTTGGCGCCTGTTAGTGTTAACCGCGGATTGATTCGTTGTTACGTAACGCTTCGGTAGAACATACTACTTGGTAAAAGGGTAAGGGTAGAGGTGTCTTCAGAAGGGGGATTTAGTATGTGATGTCCTTTTTTAAAAAAAAACATTTTTAGTATGTGATGTCCTGCATATGTGTAGGACCAGAACAGGGACATAGTAAAGGTAAAGGTGTCCCATAACCTAGGCGGTCATAGGGGGGAGCGAGGTGTCAGAGACCTCAGCTTCTCTAGGGGGCAGCATGTTGAAGGCGGAGCAGATCTCCTCTCCCTTGCTGCTTTACCTTCCCTGACCCTAAAGAGGGCAGGTACCCATTTACAGCTGGGTGAACAGTACTGAAGCCAAGGCGTGCAAACGGTCACCCATCCAACTGGTAACCACGCTCAACGCTGCTTAACTTGACTTGAGGAAAGCGAGCGCTCTGACCACTTAGCTATCCTGCCCCCACATACTACTTGATTAGCTGAAAAAATAATCTTTTTTCTCCTTAACCTCTTTACTGCGGCTGTTGACAAACAACGTTCATCATAAAAACTGTCACCAGCAATGCTCAGTTGACGATCGCTGTTAGTCATGATTCAATGCTCTCTCTGTTTCGACCAGCATGTGCCTTCAGGAGCAAAATATGTTAGCAGTGCAAGGGTTAATGCTTTGGTAGTTCTTTATACTACTTGACCAGCTTAAAAATCTTCTTTTTGTTATTCTTGATAAGTCAATGAATATGTGTGTGTGTCAAAATGATTCACAAAAAGGAAGGTGGAAGGATGGTATAGACGCAGTGTGTGTGTGTCGCTGTGTGTGTGTGTGTGTGTGTGTGTGTGTGTGTGTGTGTGTGTGTGTGTGTGTGTGTGTGTGTATGTGTGTGTGTGTGTCACTCTGTGTGTGTGTGTGTGTGTGTGTGTTCAACTTTGACTTCACACACACACACACACACACACACACACACACACACACACACACACACACACACACACACACACACACACAAACACACACATGTATACAAGCCTATACACATGACTTGAGAAGGATTGGGAGACCTTCACGGCTTTAGTCACTCAAAATTGGGGAGAGGAGGGGGTGGATGTTCAATACATGGTCCTGAAAACCTTCCAAGTTACATCTGCCCCTACCCAATCATAGTGGACACAAACATCTAACCCTGTTAAATTTTCACTGTGTCAGCAATGTAATTTTATGTATGACTCTCAATTAGGGTGAGGATCATATAGTGACAATGACATCAAGCTATGCAGGACAGGCTTGACTGAAAGCTACATGGCAGAGAGCTCTGTATTATACACTACACTTGCTTTCACCAGTATCCAGAGGTCCAAATAATGATGAATACTATGACACTGACAGCTAAATGCTTTGGAAAGACAGTACTACTACTAGAAACAGAACTGTGTGTAAACTGGATGGAACATAAATGTTACCACTGTACAGTCCCCATCTTTTTTTTTTTTTTAACATATATATATTCTACAGGAGTACTTACAGCATAGCACACTCAACTATGCTCAGGACCTGCTGAAGCCTCAGAAGTGCCTCTGTGGGGATTCAGATAATTGATTTATAAACAGGTCCCATTTTCTCTGTTCCAAATCTACTGTACTAACATTGAACCAGTGTCCAAGGTACCTGCCATCATGAGATCACACAGGTGTCTTTTCTTAATGTATTTTACCAGGAAGAATGCCATGGTAATGCTATCATCTGCTCCTAAAGAATAATTTATTAAAACTTTTTACGTGGACTGACTAGAAGGTTTCACCTGTGTCTAAGTAAAGAGGCTGTTTTGGTACTTAAAATTAAATTACTTGTTCCCCCCCCCCCCCCCCCCAATCTAATTTTTTACCAAAGTGTTAGGCTTAGTACTCCAATTACTCCTTGATGAGTTGAGGTGCACTGAATTTTTCAGACAGTGTGTTGAGGGGGGGGTAAAACCTAGCTAAACCCATTCCTTTCCTGGTACTGATAGAAGGGTGCACGCTGGGTATGCATGCTTATGTTGATCGAAACTATGACAGGCAGATGGTGTTTGCCATGTGCACAAGATGTATTGCATTTTAATTTATGTGTGTTTACACAATACGGGACATTAGTTTATTGCCTCAAGCTTTCAGGGGAGTTAAGTCAGTACCAGTGTTAACTTCAGCCAAGTTCAGGAAAAAAATTTTTAAATCATCATAAAGTTAAACTGACATTGTTGTGAGGCTCAAACTAGTGTTTTCCATTTCCTGCGGATCATATGATTGTATGGTGACCTAACCACCATGCTCTTTGGAGTCTACCACTTTCCCTTCCCCCATGCTAAAATTCAGTGCATATATTCATATATATATATATATATACTGATATAGACCTACCAAGTAGCTGCTTATTTTAGGAGCAGGATATGATTTGAAAACCCTTATTTGATCAATTTCAAAACAAAAGAAAAGCATGCCACTTCTCCTTATCGATTAAAATTTTGACACAGCTTTCAAAGCTGGTTCCAAACAGAATGACCTCTCTCTCCCTTCGGCAAAAGCCTACATTATATTCATGACACTTTTAAATCCAACTTCAAGACACACTTAATTCAAACCTAAGATTTTTTCGCCTTCTGTTTCCATCTCCTATCTGTCCCTGCTTTCAACATCTGAAATTCCCTTCACCCTGCCAAAGTGTATTAACTTCTATAAGTGTGTGTGTGTGTGTGTGTGTGTGTGTGTGTGTGTGTGTGTGTGTGTGTGTGTGTGTGTGTGTGTGTGTATGTGTGTGTGTGTATGTGTGTGTGTGCGTGCGTGTGTGTGTGTGTGTAAGTGTGCGTGCACATGTGCATGTTTTTGTACAATTGAATTTGCTAAAACTCTTAACTGTCATTGATTGCTTGCATGTTGTATAGGTAGAATGCAAGCGCTTTAATTTGTTTTTGAGAGATACAGTGCTATATGAATTCCATGTATCACTACTACTAAGTATTATAATTAACTTATTAAGACAACAAAACTACTGGTGCTTGATCTTGATGTTGTCATATTTTCCACTTCCACACCTGCTTCTTAAGTTAACCATTAATAATACTGATAGTGATACTGTAATAGTAAGCATTACCGAAACCTTACCATAATACAACATGATTACCTTCTGTCTTGGGTAAAATGTGGCTCAATCTGAGAAGATCCACATAACTCCAATGACATCCTGTCTTCTGTTGTGTGACAATGCGGGCCAGTGTCATTGCATCCCGCTTGTCAAACCAACGTTGAACGCCTGTCTTCAGTGCTCTGCCCCACCCCTTCTTGGTACTGACCGCGTAAGAAATGAAAGAGAACAGATCTGCCGAACTGTTGCAAGCTGAAACAAACACTTTCATTGCCGCTTGTTTGGTTTTGTGGGTTTGGTCTGCATGTCGTGCACAAACTGCCAAAGCAAACAAGGCAGGTCCACGACTTGTTCCTAATGTGTTACTGTTGAGAAACTTTGAAATTTCTTCCACCACTTCTTCACCTCTCTCTGCAGCGAGTAACTCGTGGACGATTCTTGCTTTGTCCGAATCGGCCGTCAAAGCCGGCTGAAAGTCTACCCCTCCAGCCTTGTATAAATTGTTTCCATTACCGAAATAAAAGAAACGTATCAGTTTTTTCAAACCGTCTGAACTGGAAGCTGAGTCTGCCATCACAGACCGGTTTCTCTGAGTAAGAAGCACCGGTAATTTGGCAACGGAATCGGTCGTCTGCTGAAGAAGAAAAAAAAAAATGCAGAACAAAATGCACTCTTCACTCTTGTCCGTTTATCGTGTGTCAGGACACTGTCTGCAAATCAGATAAACTGAAGTCTATACACACTCCATACATCACAAGCGAGATTAAACGAACAGTTTAAATTACTATCTGTAGCATGTGACTCACGTATAAAGTCTGGTACTTATTGGAATCTTAGTTATCTTCGGAATTCTAGCAGACTAAAAAAAAACCACCTCATTCTGTGGGGGAAATCGCAAGAACACAGTCTGTACTGTAGTTGCGTATTATGTGTCACATTATGAATTGTTATGTATATCTTTTTATTTAAACACACAGAAAACTACTTCGTATCTTATAAAAGCTGTAGCTAATGTCTTGTGATGTGAACATATATCGTTATTTTTCATCTAGTTTTGTGCTCTTCAAGATCAGTAAACATACGTAACTGAGCATACTTTGCAACTCGGATTACCCTTCACATTCTCTTCAATTAATAGTTATTATTGTTGTATTCCTGTAAAAAAAATTATTGAATTTAACCCCAAGCGAAAAAGTAGTCATGCTAACAGTCCTATTATATATATAAAAAGAATTGCATATAGCTGACTGGGCGTATTTTATGAAAATTTTCATATCGAATAGAGGGTAAAGGTGGGGGAGGGGGGAGGATGAGGGGAGGGTTGGAGAGTAAGGGTGACGTCACTATCAACATTTCAAGGGGAACAACCAGCTCATCACATGACACTCTAAGCAGAGCCTCACACATTAGCAGACAAGATGGCAAGTCAAACGCAGGGAATCCAACAGCTCTTGGCTGCAGAGAAGAAAGCTGCCGAAAAAGTCGCTGAAGCAAGAAGGAGTAAGTAGAAGACATCTCATTTTTATGTTTTGCGTTCGTTTTTATTGACAAATTTATACGATATATGACATTTCAGAGTATTTAAAGTGAACATCGTTTCTGCACTGTGTACCCACAAGTGTAGAAATTGTTTCCACAGTCGTACTTCAAACATAGTGTTTAATTAAAATATTCTTTCGGTTATATCTCATAAGGGAACCAACTATTCAAATACCGATTTAACACAAAGAAATTTACACATTTTTCGTACCAAAATCGAGAAATCTAAATATCTTACTTTGGTCGTTAATGAAAATAATGAAGTGGGCTGTATAGTGTAGTGTAGAGAACAAGGTTTTCGCTTTGGGATACCATGAGTGATTAGACACGGAGAAAGCATCATTCCTGCAACTGACGAACGCAAAGCCTGGAGAAGTGTGCCTCGTATTACACAACTTGTCATTTTGGTCTTAGACGTTCATTATTTAAGAAATTATAGTATTTCAATCAATCAAAGTCTGCCTCCACAGGTAACTCTTGGCTCCTCCCCTCCCCCCCCCCCCCTCCCTTCTGCTACAATTACTATTTGTAGTTCGTACACTGTGACTATTTCAGACTTGTTCAAGCTTGGATCCAGTCAGTTCACATAAGCTTTACAAGTTTCAATTGTTGAGCATTATAAAGAAAGAAAGAAGGAAAATTACTTGTACAAATTATATGTGTGTCACTGTGTGTGTGTGTGTGTCACTGTGTGTGTGTGTGTGTGTGTGTGTGTGTGTGTGTGTGTGTGTGTGTGTTTGCAACTTTGTTTAACATCTTTTCACATGTTGTGATATCAGACAGAGAAGAAAGGAGGGAAAGGGTATAGAGAGTGTGTGTCCAGGGAGAGAGGGGGACTTGAAGTTGATGTATAGGAGAACTGAGAAGGAATCTCAAATTATTAATAAATAAATGCTGAATGATAAATAATAACCAAGCATTTTTAACCTACGGGACTATAATGAACAAAAAGGAAAATGCATGTTTTTAACTATAACCAACAAACTGAATGATCCCAATGAAAAATATGAATAAATTTCAATTACTTAATCAAATTTGCATAGGAATCGGGTATCACAACATAAGTGAAAAATTGTGTGTGTGTGTGTGTGTGTGTGTGTGTGTGTGTGTGTGTGTGTGTGTGTGTGTGTGTGTGTCACTGTGTGTGTGTGTGTCACTGTGTGTGTGTGTCACTGTGTGTGTGTGTGTCACTGTGTGTAACTGTAAGATATGAGGACAGTATAACTCAGTGGTCAGAGCACTCGCTTTCCCCAAGCTAAGGTTAAGCAGCATCGAGCATGGTTATCAATTGGATGGGTAACCATTTGCGCACCTTGGCTTCAGTACAGTCCCCCAGTCCACCCAGCTGAAAATGGGCACCTGCCCCCTTAGGGTCAGGGGAAAGGAAAAGCAGTGAGGAAGAGGAGATGGGCACCGCCCTCAATATGCTGGCCCCAAGGAAACTGAAGTCTTTGATGCCTCACTCCCCTACAACCACATAGGTTATGGGACACATTAACCTTTTTACCTTTTATATTTATAATTATATGATATTCAATTTGTTTGCAGAGAAGGCCAACCGATTGAAGGCAGCTAAGAAGGAGGCAGACACAGAGATCAACAACTACAAGGCAGAAAGAGAACGCCAGTACAAAGAGTATGAAGCCAAGGTAGGGGGGTGATTCACCTGCTGTGTGTCAGTCATTGTGTCAGTATCCCTGTGTTGGTGTCATTTTAGCCCTTATATCATGTGATGTAGCCTCACAGTGTCACACAGTACAAATTGACTTGGAGATCTACAGAAATGGTACGTGAACCTTAAGTTTTAGGAATGGCACCTAATCCAATCCAGTCCAGTTATGTAGCACTATCAGCAGTCATTTTTATTTCATTACTTGTAGAGTATTGTTATCATATATCTCAGTATTAAGTCTTAAGTCTACACATCTGGGTCCAGAACCAATGGCTTCTCCAACTCCACATGTACCTTTCCCTTACAGTATTAGCAAAACCCATTACCAACCCTAACCCTGTCTGTTCCACCTCTCTGTAACCATTTCATGGATCATGGCAATGATACTCGTCTTCAGGAACATATCCATGCATGATGGAATTTTTTACGTTGAAAAACATGGTGTCTGCCGAGTTCATAGATCTGCTTTCCATTCAGCTCACAGCTGGGTTTTGGGTTTTTTTTTCTTCTCTTTTTTGGATTTTTTTCTCCTTGATCTTTTTATGTTTTTCTTGACCTTAGTCCAGTATGGGGGACGGATAGCCTAGTGGTCAGAACATTGTGCTGGCAATTTGACGACCCGGGTTCGAGTCCGGTCGAGGAGATTTTTCTCCTGGAGTTAACATCAGTGCCGACTCCACTTTCCCCAAAAGTCCTTCGGATGAGACTTTAAACCGAGGCCCCGTGTGCGAACGCACGCAGAACATCTTGCGCACACGTTAAATCCTGTTCTGCTTTTCGTAAGAGTAGGCCATCGTGTGCCGGTGGGAACAGATGACAATATTTACAAAACTGCATACACAAGGGGACCGGATGAAGAAAAGCACATGATTGCTTATTCTGTTATCCTCGATATAAAAGAAAAAATAAATAAATAAAATAAATAAATAAATAAATGTAGTTTTAGAGCAGAATATGTTCTTTTACTGCTTTATTCAGGTGGTTGTGTCAGAATGGCATTTTGATTTTTGTTAAATTATCTTTTACAAAAAAATTATTTAAGGCATGAGGAATTAGGAGAGTTGGAGATGATGGTAGGATGTACATGTAACATATAAGGAGGAAGAGAGGTTGAGGTAAAAAAGAAAGCAAAATCTCACATGATACAGGCACACATGCAAGTTCACTGGACACAAACACATACATGCATGAACATTCACGTACGCATGCACGCACGCATGCGCGCGGCGCGTGCACACACACACACACACACGCACACACATACCTGTGTGTTTGCACATATTATATGTATTCATGCTTGTTTATACCTCTCTTATGTGTTGCAAACCAACAGATCCTGGGCTCCAAGGGCGATATGGAAGCCAAATCGAGGTGACCACTCGGCAGAAGATCAAGGATCTGCACGGCAACGTGGACCGCAACAGAGAGGAGGCCCTGAGGAAGCTGCTGAGCATCGTCCTAGACATCACCCCAGAGCTGCACTCCAACCTGCGTCTCTAAAACGATGGCTCATGGCATAGTGTCTTGTCTTGCTTTGTGAAAAGCCCCTTTGTGTGTGTTGTCAGCAAGTTTTTGGTAGAATGTGTATGTATATATATATATGATTTTTATGTTGGGTTATGAAGAAGGCCGTAAAAATTTTTAGTTGAATTCATACACAGCGTGTTCAGTGTTTTGTTGAAATTAGAAACGAGCTTCAGAGTAGTTTTGAGTAGATGTGGCAGCTTTCTGTAGGCGAAAGAAAAAAAAATGTAGTTCTTGTTCCACGTTTTCGTGTCAGATTTACAGTCTCTTGTCATACTGTGAGAACTGTGAATATCAAAAACCTACTTAGTCAAAAGTCAGTGTCAGATTTTGATGAAAACTGTGCATAGGATATTTAGAAATTGCTGTGGGGTTTTTTTTGTTTTTGTTTTAATTTTCGGGGGGGGGGGGGGGGGGGTAGCTGTTTATTTGGATTTTTTTCTGTCCATCTCTCTCTTTCTCTAGCCTGTGATAGAATCTAATTAACCTTTTCCCTACAGGTTGCCCACTATTGGGCGACCAATCGTCTCCTCACCCTTCCCTCCGTATCATCCACAACTGGGCTACAGTAGCATACAAATGAGCACAGTGCACATGTACAGGGAAAGAGGAGTTATCTCCCTTAATGTAGGGATAGTGTTAGAAAATCATCCTTCTTCCTATATTGATGGCAGTTAAAACATTGTAAAACTTACAGACCAATTTTTTTTTGTCATTTTTTTTTCTTTCTTTTTTTCTAATAGATCGGTGTTGAATGTCTGGTAAGAAGCAGTTAACTATAGCAAGGATGTTACAAAAGCGCATCAGTGATACTTTACAGCCATTTTGATGTTTTGTTTCCCTCTCTCTCCCTACTCGTTAGTGTGCTTATACTTTTAACCCTGGTCGATGTAGAGTATGTAGAGAGGGAGCACTAGCTCGTGTTTATATGGAAATGTCCTGAGTTGTGTTTGTGTGAATAGCGCATGTTGAAAATCATCCACAAGCTTATGTTGTGGTTTGAAAAGTGCAGGAGGAAAGTGTTGGATGTGTGATGATCATTCCAGACCATTAAACATTTGTAAACCAAAATCTTCAGTCTGCTGAGTCCTGTTTTGTATTTTAAGTATGGTGAGTGAGAAAGAAAAATTTAGTGCAGTACTAATCTGTTGAATTTAGAGAGAGGCTTATGGGAAGGACAGAGTACACTCTTGGGTTATTAGATTTGACATGGACTGTCCTCTCATTCTGATCAAACAGAACAAAAAATCTGTTGTTGTTGTTTTTTCTTGTTTGTCAGCTAGAGTTCTGAGATTCACCAATGGTGAGATTTTGCTTATGTGACTATTTTTGCCCACCATGAAGGTGGCCCTTAGAGAAGCTGAGGTCTCTGACATCTCGCTCCCCAACGACCGCATTCCGACTTCAGGGATGTATGCTGGGTATTTTCATGTTTCCGTAATACTTCGGATGGTGACATGAGTTATGGGATCTTTAATATGCATATTTAATTTTCTGTGTATATACATAAAGGGAATTTAGGCACCAGCAGGTCTGTCCCACTATGGGGGTCAGTCTCAGTGGGAACAGTCCTGTGGCTGTCTTCTTATTTCCTTTCAGCATATGTGGAACTGTTGACAATGACATTCAGGTCAGTGGTTTGCCACTGCTTTCCGATAATAGCCCTCTGGGGTTAGCATTACCCAAGACTCAAGAATACTTTAATGTCTGAACTTGAGAAATTATGAGTGGCATTCTAAAATTACAGTTACACCTCATGCATTGTAAAACAGAAGAAAAAGTAAAAAGCAACACAGTATCTTAAAATCGACAATACCCTGCATCACATGCACACATGTAGGCGCGCGTATGCACGCGCACGCGTGCACACACACACACGCCCTCGCGCAGACAGGTAGAATTGAAGACCACACGCTGGTGCACACACACACATACACACATATCAATAATAGTTAAGAGTAACAAAGCAAAATTATAACACAATAATTATTTAAACACATGTAATAAAATATCTCATCAGCATAATCAATGCATATATTACCGGTATAAGTATTCCTACATTAAAATGCAGAACATCACAAAAACATTTTAATTCAAAACAAAACAAAATAATAAAAAATTCCCCCAAACCAAACAAACATTCAGCATCCTTTCTACTCTTCACCCATCACAGTTTACACTTATTCATTAACTGGTAGTGCAGGTGCCAGGTGGCACCATGTGGAGGTGGGGAATAGATTTGGGAGTCTACAGTGCTGAAGCAGTGCCACTGTCAGACCCCATGACCACCCCATTGAATCTTGAATAGATAGATACCATTGACTTTTGTACAAACCATTCTCTCAAAAAGGAAGCTTTTAAGATATTTGGGCATTTTTACCACAAATGTCAATACTTTGTAATCTATATGATGGTATGGTAGACCGTCTATATGGTACATATGGTGGTGGATCGGTGGTCTAGAGGTAACGCGCCTGTCTAGAAAGCGAAAAGTCTGGGTCGGAGTGTGCGGTGGTTCGAATCCCATTTGGGCCCATGACTTTTCCCCCATCCATTAGACCATGAGTGGTGGTCTGGGCGCTAGTCTTTCGGATGAGATGATAAACCGAGGTCCTGTGTGTTATACACCATTATTTAGCGCCCGTGAAAGAACCTATGGCAACAAGAGGGTTGTCCCTGGAAAAATTCTGTAGAAAAAAGCCACTCTGATAGGGAAACAAACACAGTTGTAGACAGGAAAAAATAATGGGTAGGCGCTGCACTTGTGGCGACGCGTTCTCCTCGGGGAGAACAGCCCGAATTTCACGCAGAGAAATCTACTGTGACATAAAAAGGGTAGGCCTATAGATAAATAAATAAACAGATAAATAAACCTTGTGTGCCATTAGAGGACGTAGGTAAAGTATTTTTCCGTTTCAAAAGCTGCGTTTTTGATAATATGATATCATTTTACCAGTTGATCAGTTGTACATCAGTTCAGCATGTGGAATGGATGATCAGTCTCCTCAGATGTTGATCCACATGCATAAGACTTGGGGGGGGGGGGGACATCTTCATTTTATTTTTATACCACTTTATGTCACAGCAGATTTCTCTGCGTGAAATTCAGGCTGCTCTCCCCGCGGAGAGCGCGTCGCCACAAGTGCAGCGCCTACCCATTATTCACATATATATTTTTTCCCCTCAGGGATGGTGTCTAAACACGACACCTGTGTGCATGCTGTTTTTTTTTGGGGGGGTTTGTATATAATTTTGTCATCCGCTCTTACCGGCACACGATGGCCTTTCAGTCTTTTTTCATATTTTAATTTTTCCAAAAATGTTGGATAAATGGTGCTCTTCCTTGTGTCTGGATGGAGTCATTGTTCAGCGTTTAGAAACCTCTATCAGCGTTTAGAAACCTCCATCAGCATTTAGAAACCTCCACCAGCATTTAGAAACCTCCACCAGCATTTAGAAACCTCCACCAGCATTAGGCTGAGCAGCTCCAGACTGATTGCAACTGGTTCTCATGATTATTGGAAAAGTACTGGAAAGAGTTTTCCATTGCTGCTAACCTACTCTGGAATATTTCCATTTTATACAGAGAACCTGGTTTCTTGGAGTTTTTTTGTTTTGTCTTTTGTTTTTTGTTCCATTCACGGAGTGTCATCATTTTGTGTTCGAAAAGTCGATTTCTAGTTTCTAGTCATTACAGCATGCCTCTTATTTACGGATCAAGTGCCAGCCTTCTGAAGTTTCTCGGTCTTGGAATTATCAGTCATCATGAGGTCTAGGCTAGCGCAAGTAATGTCAGTACTACTAGTGCGTTTAGTTACATTAGATATTCTGTCATGAGAATGTCATTCAGGGCCGGACCTATTACTTGATAGATTTTTAATAATACCAAAGCCCTCATTCTGACTACCTAGTATAATGCTTAACTTGTCAATTTCTCATTTTGTCATTTCCTGCAGTCTATCATTTCAAGTTTGTAATAACTTATGATAGAATAATCAGATTTTCAATCTGTTTTTTATTTTTATTTTTAAAATATTTTTTATTGTATAGTCCTGTTGTTGTAGATTAATAACATGTCAATAACTAAAAACTGACCTCATGTGCAATGCGACTCCTTATGTGGTGGGGTGTAATGTACATACATACATACATACACACACACACACACACACACACACACACACACACACACACACACACACACACACACACACACACACACACACACACACACACACACATCTATCTATCTATCTATCTATTTGCGTGCGTGCGTGCGTGCGTGCGTGCGTGAGATACACACACACATTATATATATATATATATATATATATATATATATATATATATATATATATATATATATATATATATATATATATATATATATATATATCTGTGTGTGTGTGTGTGTGTGTGTGTGTGTGTGTGTGTGTGTGTGTGTGTGTGTGTGTGTGTGTGTGTGTGTGTGTGTGTGTGTGTGTGACGAATACGAGTAGTAAATCCCAACACTTACTTCCTTTTCTTGTGAAACCGAAACTGAAAGTAGACACGTGGATTCGTTTGAATTTTTTTTTTTATCCTAAGTTTGTTTTGTGGGGTCTTATTTTTCTTGTTTGTTTTCTCTCGGAAAATTCTGAAAACTTTATATCAAAGAAGAATTTTGAATAAAAACGTACGTCAAATTTTAGTTGCTGAGGAGACACAAGGGAGAGCATTATGCGTGCATGTGAGTGTTAAGTTTACTACTGTTATCTCCCATACCCTGTTTATGCCGTGCAACGCACCTGGTTTCTCGGGGCGGAAAAGTTATTATTATTATTATTATTATTATTATTATTATTATTATTATTATTATTATTATTATTATTATTATTATTATATATGGAATATAGAAGAAAAAGCACTCATGTGATTTTTTGGGGGTTACATCCAGTCCCCATATGTATACAGGTTTTTTTTTCAGTTTTGTCATCTGTTCCCACCGGCACACAATGGCCTACTCTTCCGAAAAGCGGAACAGGATTAAACGTGTGTGCAAGATGTTCTGCGTGCGTTCGCACACAGGGCCTCGGTTTATAGTCTCATCTGAAAGACTTTTGGGGAGAGTGGAGTCAGCACTGATGTTAACTTGAAAGTTAATATCCCCTCGAACGGGAATCGAACCTGGGTCGTCAGATTGCAAGCGCAATGTTCTGACCACTAGGCCATCCCGTCTAGCGCTCAGAGCGCTGTGCTGGTGATGTGAGGGTCCAGGTTCCAGCCGCCACGGAGGCACCCGTTCCAGAAGAATATGGCTGCACAATAAGGGTTAGATTCTCGCAGTTTTTATTTTAATTCATTTTATTTATTGCCACTTTATGTTACAACAGATTTCTCTGCGTGAAATCCGGGCTGTTCTCCCTGGGGAGAGCGCGTCGCCATAAGTGCAGCACCACCCATTATTTTTTGTTTCTTTTTTTTCCTGTCTGCAACTGAATTTGTTTCCCTATCAGACTGGCTTTTTACTACAGAATTTTGCCAGAGACAACTCTCTTGTTGCCGTGGGTTCTTTTACGTGCGCTAGATAATGATGTGTAACACACAGGACCTCGGTTTATCGTCTCATCCAAAAGACTAGCACCCAGATGCGTTACCTATAGACCACCGATCCACCATACGTCACACTTGTATTCGTACTGTACGTATTAAGTCATCCACAGAAATAAAAACCACTTTTTCCCCCCCCAGAAAGACTAGCCTTTGAATCAAAACTTTGGACAATACAAACAAATTCGGTAGGTTTGAACTTTAAAAAATAATTTCAGCAAACATTGTACCCCCTCGGTGCTTTGTCCTCTGTTCGGGTCGGTTGGGGATTATGTTTGTTGAATACGTATCTATCCTTTTTGTTTGAATGGTTATCAGTTTATCCAGTGGGATTTATGTGTTTGTTGAATATGTATCTAGCTTTTTTTGTTTGAATAATTATCAATATATCCAGTGGGGGCTTATGCGTTCGCTTGTTGAATGTATACCTATCTCCTTTCTTAAAACCATAGGTTCAACTTTTATTGTTGGTGATGGTGGTTTTTGTGGGGGAAGGGGTTGCTATTACTTTAATTTGGGGGGGGGGGGGGGTTGTTTTGGTTTGGGATTCTTTGTATTTTTGTTTGCTTTTTTCTTTCTTTTGGTTTACTTTTTTTTGCTTCGTTTTTGTTGTTGGTTTGGGATGTTTTCTTTTTCTTTGTTGTTGTTGTTTTGTTTTGATATTTCCTAATCAGGGCAAGGGCCTGATGAAAAAAAAGTATGTGGATATTTTGTAACCCTTGAAAAATAAAGATCATTCATTCATTCATTCATTCATTCATTCATTTATATTCTCCCTCTGTCTCTGTCTCTGTCTGTCTGTCTGTCTGTCTCTGTCTCTGTCTCTCTCTGTCTGTCTGTCTGTCTGTCTGTCTCTCTGTCTCTGTCTGTCTCTGTCTGTCTGTCTGTCTGTCTGTCTGTCTGTCTGTCTGTCTGTCTGTCTGTCTGTCTGTCTGTCTGTCTGTCTCTCTCTCTCTCTCTCTCTCTCTCTCCTCTCTCTCCTCTCTC
>CM060345.1:27312385-27319885 GCA_030674155.1 Stramonita haemastoma
CATCATCATCATCATCCTTTACACCCAGTGGTGTGTGTAGGGCAGCAACAAAGACTTTCCACCCCTGCCTATCCTGGGCCAGCCTGGCCAATGAACTCCAAGAGTGCTGCATGGCTTCCATCTCACATTCCACTGTCCTCCTCCTCCATGTTGTTCTTGGTCTTCCTCTCTTTCTCTTGCCGTCTGGGGTCCAGTGCAGTGCTGTTCTTGCGACAGATTGTGTGTCTCTCCGGAGTACATGCCCAATCCATCTCCATCTTCGTTTGAAAATGATGGTGCCCTTGTCAGTTTGGTTGCATTTCCTCAGTAGATCATGCCTACGTGTAATTCAGTGCTTGGAATTCCCTTTTTTTTTTCTATCCCTCGCTTTGTTTCTGCTTTGTTCCTTTTCTTCCTGCCACTTCCTTTTGTCTATTTTCTGCTTTCTTAGTCCATTCTCCAGCTTCCCCCCCCCCTTCCCGGAAAAAAATTAAAATAAAACAATTCTCTCCCATACTTAAGTCACATGTGTTAGGCCCGAGTGATTTTGTCAGGCGTTTTGAGCAGCAGTGCAAAGCATTTTTGCTCATAATTATGACAGAAAACAGTAGTTGCTGTCTGAACATTCGACGAAGAAAGAAAACAAAAAAGCTTAAACAAGCGAGTTCCACCGTAGCTGCAGTTTGTGTCTACTATACTAGTATATTTCTTTTACAGGTCGATATCTAGAATCTGTGTATCGTTCAATAAGAGCCTGGAAATCCAGTTTGCTTCCAAAATCAGTGGATCGGTGGTCTAGAGGTAACGCGCCTGTCTAGAAAGCGGAAAGTCCGGGTCGGAGTGTGTGGTGGTTCGAATCCCGTTTGGACCCAAAATTTTTTCCCTCCATCCATTAGACTGTGAGTGCTGGTCTGGGTGCTAGTCTCTCGGATGAGACGATAAACTGAGGTCATTATTTAGCGCACGTAAAAGAACCCACGGCAAC
This sequence comes from Stramonita haemastoma, assembly GCA_030674155.1. NCBI lineage: Eukaryota > Metazoa > Mollusca > Gastropoda > Neogastropoda > Muricidae > Stramonita > Stramonita haemastoma. The sequence goes on from CM060345.1 coordinate 27,313,350, forward strand.
AAGAGGCTTGTCCCTGGCAAAATTCTGTAGAAAAAAAGCCATTCTAATAGGGAAACAAATACAGTTGCAGACAGGAAAAAGAAAAAAATAATGGGTGGCGCTGCACTTGTGGTGACGCGCTCTCCCCGGAGATAGCAGCCCGAATTTCAATCAGAGAAAGCTGCCCACGACATAAAGTGGTAATAAATAATAATAAATAACAATAAATTACCGAACCCTTCTGAGCACCAGAAGACAAGAAAGGCACACAGCATCAAGCCAACCCACAAAAAACCCCAATCATCCCCCATATCCTCTCTACTCAACCCCCTCCACCACACCCGCCCAACCCCTACCATCAGCTCATCGCGTCAAATCGTCCAAAAGATTGAAAGATCCCGCGGTCTCCCGAACAGAAACTGCAATCGATCAGAATCCGAACAGTAAGAGTGACGGTTCTTAGAGTGTCAGGTGCTAAGAGAGTTAGCTCCCTCTCCCCTGCCTCAGGGGTCATGGCGGCTTGTGAAGTGAAGTGAAACGAAGACGCGTGGCTGTTCAGTTCAGTTCAGTTTTCCTACAGATCGCAAGACCGGTGAGCAACTAGATCTAGATAGGCCTCGTGGGCAAGGTGAGGCGGAACGATTGACTAGGTGACGATTCAATTCAGGTAGAAGTAAAGGATGAAGAGGCACCGGGCGAGAGATAGGGCAAGAAGCAGCAAGAGGGTGGTAGGCTAACCTGGGCAAGAGGATAATGAGGTTTAACACCTTTTCCTGTCTTGCCGTACCGGACAGACCAGCCACCAACACCACACGCGCGCGCGAGGACTTGGTGGCACGTTCTCTCTTGTCTCCTGATCAACATCTTGTTTATACGCCCTTGGGGAAGATCCAGGTCCTGCCCCCCCCCCCCCCCTACCCCCCCACCTCTACCTCTCTCTCTCTCTCTCTCTCTCTCTCTCTCTCTCTCTCTCTCTCTCTCTCTCTCTCTCTCTCTCTCTCTCCCCCCCCTCCCCCAGGATATGGTGGACACATGCCATGCCAGCTCTGAACTTGTCATGCTTGGACAGGGTGCTCCTCGAGCATAAATACGTTTTAATCATTCCTTCTTTTTCTCCTTCCTCTTTGTCGAACGCTTAGACAGCAACTATTGTTGTCTGTCATACGAGCGAAAATGCGTTGCGGTGCCTTTGAGGCCTGACAAGTCAGACTCAGCACATCCGACTTCGGCGTAAGAGAGAATTGTTATCTTTCAAGTCTTTCTGAAAAAACAACCCCGAAGGAGAATGAATGGACAAAGAAGGCAGAAAATAGAGAAGAAGAAGGAAGTGATAGGAAGACAAGGAACAAGGCAGAAACAAAGAGAGGGATAGAATAGAGGGAATTCCAAGCACTGAATTTCCAGAAGATGGAAATGCTACTTATACTGATAGCCCCCCCCCCCCCCCCCCCCCCCCTCGAGCATTCCCGTAGGGGATCAATTCTTCTTCTGAAGACATTAATCCCAGTATCCACTTAAAAAAAAAAACACAACCCCCCCAACCCCCCCCCCCCCCCCCCAAACAAACAAAAAAGATAACCAACGTAGAAAGATGTGTACACTTTAAAATTTTATACATTTTTTTTTTAAAACCCTGAATCAACCATATAAGGCTTTGTTTAATGATGGAAATGAAGTCTATGGATATTCATATCTTTTTAAATACATTATTATTACTACATTATGATCATGTTTAATGTTATTTAATAGTCACTTTATAACTAAAAAACGTTTATGTAGAATGCTTATAGAAAAAAGTGCATGGCAACCCATGTGAAAGACTAAAACACAATCTCTCCATTGCAACCTCTATCTATCTCAGTATCTGTATATATGTCTGTTTGTCTGTCTGCCTATCTGAATGTCCGTGTGTCTCTTTCTATCCTGTCTGTCTGTTTTATCGTGTTTTCTCTCTCTCCCTTTTACTCCTTTTTTTCTTTTTTTCCTTTTGTGTGTGTGTGTGTGTGTGTGTGTGTGTGTGTGTGTGTGTGTGTGTGTGTGTGTGTGTGTGTGTCCTTTCTTCGTTCCTTATCTTAACACACACAAGCACGCACCCACACCCACACACACACACGCACGCACGCACACACACACACACACACACACACACACACACACACACACACACACACACACACACACACACACACACACACAAACCAGAGAAGAGAGAGAGAGAGAGAGAGAAGAGAGAGAGAGAGAGAGAGAGAGAGAGAGAGAGAGAGAGACATCTTGCCCCCACAGTTAAAACCCGTTCGCTTTTTTGGAAGAGTATGCCATTATGTGCCGGTGTGAACGGATGACAAAATTATTTTACAAAACTGTGTACACACGGAGACTTGATGTAAAATGGTACGTGAGTGCTTATTCCATTATCCTCGAAATAACAGAACAAACAGCAACAACAACATTAATAATAATGGTAATAATAATAATGATGATGATGATGATGATAATAATAATAACAATAATAATAATAATAATAATAATAATAATAATAATAAAAGTAATAATAATAATAATGATGAAAATGATGAAAATAATAATACCTATCAATGTATCATAATATCAGCATCAAGGGGTCCAGTCCCTTAACCAAGATGGTCGTCAGGGAAGGAGGAGGGGGGGGGGGGGGAGTCACGTAGGTGGATAGTTCACTCCGGGTTGATCATAATAATAAAATTACTGTATAAACGTAATGAACATAGATTGATATATATTTTTAATGGTTACCGGTAAAAGGACTGTGGCAAAGTACAAAAGAACAAAATGAGCGATGTCCAAAACTGCAGAGGCAGTGCACTCCTAGCAAACTGCATCGCCCTTCAACAACCTTCGCTGGGAGGACTCAATACAATCATACCAAACCAACCTGTGTGTGTGTTGGGGGGGGGGGGGGGGGGAGGAGGTAAAGATGTCCCATAACCTGTGTGGTCATAGGGGAGCAAGGTGTCAAGAGACCTCAGCTTCTCTAGGGGTCAGCATGTTGAGGGTTGTGCCCATCTCCTCTCCCTCGCTGCTTTTACATTTCCCTGGCCCTGAAGAGGGCAGGTACCCATTTACAGCTGGGGGAACTAGGGGGGGGGGGGGGGGGGACTGTACTGTAGCCAAGGCGACCACGGTCCCCTATCTACTTGGTAACCAGGCTGGATGGTGCTTTACACAGGCTTTGGGGAATGCGCAAGTGTGGGGGATAATTCTACTAATGCCTAGAAAGGGAGTCCTCAATAAGGGGGCTTGTGTGTTTGCCCTAACTTAAATCAAAGAGGGTGTGACCTACAGGATTCCACACAACTCCTTAAGTTTAGACAGACAGAGAACAGAAGAGGACACAAGCCTGCTTGCCCTAACAAAAGACACAATCACTGCCCACTTCAACTGGTGTGACTACCAAACGTGGACGACTTAAAGTGAAAGCTGGTTGCCAACTCTTCAGTGGTGCTGCTCCACCACGGTCCTACGAACTACAGTGAGATAGGTGTGAAGTAAAAGTGATAGGTGAAGTAAAAGTGAAAGAAAATTAATGTCTCAATCACCACCTCTCCCTGTCTTGAGCATGGTCACACATACTTGTAAACCCGAGCTCCCCACTCCCTTTTTTATTGTTGTTGTCTTGGGGGTCTTGCCTTCTTCCACTTTGCCTCAACTCTCTTGGCAAAAAGCCACTTGTGCCTCTCTCTATCAGGTTTCTGTGTGGTCAGTGCATGCTTGTCTCTGTGGCTACAGGGCTGGGGAAACTGCTGCCATCCACACTGGTTTTTGAGAAGTGTGGTGGTGGACGTTGTGGAGACTGACCAATTGTCCAGATGTCCAGATGTCCAGCGATGGGAATGTGTTAGGTACTTTTTGTACCTAGCCGCGATAGTATGAGGGTACTTTGAATTCCATTCCATCTCCAGAATTCATGAAAGTCTAGGTTTGAATTATCTTGGCAAAGGGGGTCTGTGTGTCTGGTGAATGACTTTTGAGAGAGAGAGAGAGAGAGAGAGAGAGAGAAGAGAGAGAGAGAGAGAGAGAGAGAGAGAGAGAGAGACACGGATGGACAGACAGACAGAGCGAGGGAGAGAGACAGACAGACAGACAGACAGACAGACAGACAGACAGACAGTAAAAATGTTAACCCTGTGTGTGTGTGTGACTTGACTAATGGGTTTTCATTTTTACTCTCTTCTTGGTCAAACTTTTAGTAAGTACGTACATGGTGCAGAGTCTCCCTTTGTGTGTGTGTGTGTGTGCATGTGTGTGTGTGCGTGCGCGAGCCACCAGCGCACCCACCAGCGCCCACACGCACATATTGGAGATTTGATATGCCTGTAATTATTACATAATTATGCCTGTAATACATGTTAACTACATATCCTGTAAATCATGTTAGCCATCAGTGGGTCATGGAAAATTAAAGATACCCAGCAAAAAACACCCACCAAAAATGATCTAAGCCATACTGTGACTTACATCCTTTCCTTTTGTTGTCTTTAATTCTACAACTGCCCCACCTGTGTGGTGTGGAGACGTGGCTTGCCTGAAGAGACAAAGGTACTTTAAGGGCCTGCACTAGTTTCTTTGGAACACTTAAATTAACCAATAGTGTGACTCTCTCTCTCTCTCTCTCTCTCTCTCTCTCTCTCTCTCTCTCTCTCTCTCTCTCTCTCTCTCTCTCTCTGTAACCCTTGAAAAATAAAGACTCTCTCTCTCTCTCTCCCTCTTTCTCTGTGTAACTCTTGAAAACTAAAGATTCATTCTCTCTCTCTCTCTCTCTCTCTCTCTCTCTCTCTCTCTCTCTCTCTCTCTCTCTCTCTCTCTCTCTCTCTGTAACCATTGAAAAATAAAGACTCTCTCTCTCTCTCTCTCTCTCTCTCTCTCTCTCTCTTCTCTCTCTCTCTCTCTCTCTCTCCCTCCCCCTCTCTCTGTGAGGTCCTTAATTTTGATGCGAGGGCTTTCTGGCAAAAAGAAGAAACACAAAAGGACCACTTCAACACGCGGATCCACGATCAGGACAAACTAACTGAACGCCCTTGTCGGAGCTCAGAACCACGCGCGTGGGCAACGCCTGGTCACTTCACACCAACACGCGAAATCGAACCATACACAGACCTTAAGTATTGTACTCTTATTAACAAGTGGGCCACTTCTGACCTAGGGGTGATAGATAGATAGATGGATCTGGTATGAAGCGTGGCTGCGGACTTTGACTCAAGTGCAGGGATTTAATGAAGCAGCCTGACTGACTTGACACCTGTCCAAAACTAAGCGGGGATGACGGTTCTTTGGGGAGGCGGGTGGCTGGTTAGTCTAGTCAAAACCTTTTAATTAAGTCATCCAAGGAGTTTCGATTCATGCAGCACTGCGGTGTTTTGCGCGCGGGCCTGTTCTCTCTTTGTTGCTTCAACAGAAAGCGAGTGCTCTGACCACTGAGTTATATCCCATACCCCTAGATAGCTGGAAATTTGCGTAGATAGACCTAAAACACCGTTTTCACACACTGAATGATGCAGATAAAAAAAAACCAACCCAAAACAAGCAAGCAGCCCCCCCAAAAAAAAAAAACAAACACACCAACAACAACAAACAAACAGCAAAAACAAAAGCACCCCCAAAACAAAGAAAAACAACCAAAAAAAAACATACACACACACAAAACAACCAAACAAAAAACAAAAAAACAAAAAAACAACCAAAAAACACACACAAAAAACCACACGCAAACAAAATCCTGAAACAAGAAAGAAAAGAACAAGGAGAGAGGGGAGAATCAGCACTGGTTAATGTAACTGTACTAGTACCTTGTAAAAAGTCCATTCTGACAGACGACAAGCAATCTGTCAGAGGATGCAGCAGGCTTCCCTCTCCACGCTGTCAGCAGATGATTCCGAATAATTCTTGGCGCACTTCGCTTTCAGACAACAGATCTAGCCTACACAGTCACGGAGAGAAAAAAAAAATTCGTTGAATTAAAACTACTAAAATTCATGGTGAGTTAAAAACGATCGTATAAAAATCTCAATATTGGTTGAATTTCGGAGCTCTAGATCTATATGAAAAAAATAATACCCTATAATATCCTATAAAAAAAATAATACCCAGACATATCATACATGTATATATACATACATACGTGTGTATGCACTTTTGTAAATCTTATCTGTTCCCACCGGCACACAATGGCCTACTCCTACGAAAAGCGGAACAGGATTTAACGCGTGCTGTGTGCAAGATGTTCTTAAACAAAAGCAGTGCAACGCATTTTTCGCTCACACGAGACAGAAACAACGATACTTTTTTTTAAAATAATAAATTCTGTAAAAACCAACACAAATCTTTTTGTTGTTCTAGTCTAGCTGTTTGAGTGTTCCACAACGAAAGACAAAGACTATTATACTGTACATTAGGCGGAGACATACATACACCTGCACTACTCAGCTGTTGTGTGGAATTTATTTATTTATTTTTAATCTATTTTTTATTTTATTCTTTTATATCGAGGATAATGGAATAAGCACTCGTGTGCTTTTTTCCCA
>CM060345.1:27337385-27352146 GCA_030674155.1 Stramonita haemastoma
AACTATAATCAAATATAATATATATATATATATATATATATATATATATATATATATATATATATATATATATAATATATATATATATATATATTCTTTTATTCCAAGGATAATGGAATAATATATATATATCTAAATATATATAATTATATTTAAATATATCTATATATCTGTATACACAGACCTATATAAATTCTTTTATTTCGAGAATAATGGAATGAGCACTCATGTGCTTTTAAAAAAAAAAAAGTTTTTGACTCTGGTCCCCATGTGTATGCAGTTTTATAAATGTTGTCATCTGTTCCCATCGGCACATGACGGCCTACAAAAGCGGAAAATAATTTTATGTGTACATAAAATATGATTGTTATAGCAGTTACGAAAAAAAAAAAGAAGCAATAAGTAGGCTTAAAGAACTCTACAAAGAATGAAGAAATAAATAGATCTAGACCCAAAAATAAAACGATAAATGAATGTAGATCTTAAGAGAATAATGAATGCCAAAAACACATAGATAAATGGATGATTATATAAAGAGATGAATAAACAAAGAGAGACGTAAATGAATAAAACAGATAAATAAATAAATAGGTGAATAATCATGTAGGCCTACATAAGACACAAAAGTCCTTCGGATGAGACTATAAACCGACACCCCGTGTGCGAACGCACGCAGAACATCTTGCGCACACGTTAAAACCTGTTCCGCTTTTCGTAAGAGTAGGCCATTGTGTGCCGGTGGGAACAGATGACAAGATTTACAAAACTGCTTACACATGGGGCTAGATGTAAAAAAAACAACCAAAAACCACATGGGTGCTTATTCCATTATCCTTGATATAACAGAATTTTAAAAAATAGTTTAAAAAAGAGAGAAAATTAAAAAAACAAAACAAAACAACAACAACAAAAAACCCAGCACGCACCCAGTTTTAACCAGTGCACTGGCTGAGGTAATTTGTCAAGCATCTAGATCTAGTTAAAACAAAACAAAACAAAAACAAAACAACTGTGGAATATTTTACATACATGATAGAATCTAGCTTTTATAATGGACGGACGCTATAGCCGAGTGGTCAAGACTGACTTCAATCCCAATGGTCCATGAAGTCGTGGGTTCGAATCTCGGCGTGGTGGCGTCTGCTGGTGAATTTAAGGGCAGGGGATTTTTACGATCCTCCACGTCAACTTCAAGTGCAGACCTGCCAGTGCCTCCATTCCCTTTATGTATGTTATATATATATATATAATATATGATATATATATATATATATATATATATATATATATATGATATCTATCTCTCTATCTATCTAGAGCTATGCATTTATGTATCTATGTATCTATCAATGGTTTGCTGGATTCTGCTATGCACCTCTTTTATTCATTCATTTATTTGTTGTATTTATTTATTCTTTTATTCTTATTCTTATTCTTTCTTCTCTTCGTTGCTTATTGTGGTCTTTGTAGGAGATGCCAAGGAAGTCTCCGTAAGCATCTCATATCTACTGCCTGTACTCTTCTCTCCAATTCAGCAGTCAGGGTTCACGATTCACACGCATACAAATAATTATACACATGCAGAAAAGCTCAAATATGCACGTCAAAGATTCCGTAAGACATCAGCGTTCAGTGGGTTAGGGAAACACGAATATATCCAGCATGCATCCCCCCCCCCCCCCCCCTCGAAGTGGTAAGGTGGCAAAAAATTAAAGTGGGTGGGCAACACCCATAGGCAAAATCTGACCACTGGCACAATCCCATAGACTTAGCAGAGGAGGAACAAACCCCAAAATTATCAACATTATATATAGATATATTTTTTTATTTTTATATATCGAGGGTAATGGAATAAGCACACGTGTGTTTTGTTGGTTTTTTTTGTTTTTGTTTTTACATCCTGTCCCTATATGTGTATGCAGTTTTGTAAATCTTGTCATCTGTTCCCACTGGTACACAATAATAATAATAATAATAATAAAAAAAAAATCATACATGGAATTTATATAGTGCTATACCTTGTAAAAACAAATCAAAGGGCTTGCATTCGACATATACAACACACAAGCAATCAATAACCATTTAGAATCTATAGTTTTAGCAAATTCGAATGTACACACAGGCCCACACACACACACACACACACACACACACACACACACACACACCACACACACACAACACACCACACACACTGGCCTAGCCTAGCGGACAGCCTAGTGGTCAGAACATTGCGCTGGCAATTTGACGACCCGTTCGATTCCGGTCAAGGACATTTTTCTCCTTGAGTTAACATCAGTGCTGACTCCACTCTCCACAAAAGTCCTTCGGATGAGACTTTAAACCGAGGCCCGTGTGCGAACGCACGCAGAACATCTGCGCACATGTTATATCCTGTTCCGCTTTTCTTAAGAGTAGGCCATCGTGTGCGGTGGGAACAGATGACATTTACAAAACTGCATACACACGGGGACTGCACAAGAGTGCTTATTCCATTATCCTCCATATGAAAGAATAAATCAAAAATAGAATAAAATAAAATAAAATAAAATAAAATAAAATCAAACACACACACACACACACACACACACACACACACACACACACACACACACACACACACACACACACACTGGCCTACTCTTACGAAAAAGGGGTACAAGTGACAGTAAAAACCTCAACTTACCAATAAATTCCAGTAATCAAGAAACGCCTACTAGATCTACTACACCACAACACACTACTGTTCTTGCTCAAAAACCATACGATTAGCTGTCGATGCCAGGAAACCAGCATATAACTGAAACAAGCCAAACAGACTGCAGGAAGGAAGCGAAGATTCAATTATAATGGCTAGTTTGCCCCCACAGTGACAGCAAAGTGACCGAAAGTGACGGGGGAGGGGGGGGGGAGTGTTCGATGTCATGACTGGCTGACTGACAGCACAGGCTGTCAACAATCCCCGCCCCCCGTCACTGATTTCCCCAATAAACAGCCAATAGACGTAAAAAGCGAGACTTAGTCTCCGCCTCCAATGGGCGGGCACTATCAAAATTGCTTTAGCCACGCCTACTTGTGTGTCCGCTTTGACAGGACTTTTGCTGGGGAGGTGGTGGGGAAGGGGTGGGGAGTGGGGGTGGGGGTGGGTGGGTGTTGGAGATTATGCTCTGTCCAGTAGGGTTGACCTGACAGTGGAATGGTTATTACCAGGGTCAGTAAAGCGGGGGAAGGGGTTTTGCTTGTGATGTGGAGGGGGAGGGGGTTTGAGAATAAAGGAGTGTGTTTCTGATGCCAATAGCTTGGACAAGAGATGTAGATTAAGTAATAGGGCATGAACTGTTCAAAATGGTTGCTAAGTGGTGAGAGAGTGTTTCAGTTTTTGATCCTAGTTTATTTACTTATTTATTCTTTTATTTCAAGGATAATGAAATAAGCACTTGTGTGCTTTTTTTTTTTTTTTTTTTTTTTTTTACATCCAGTCCCCATGTATAAGAGATTTTGTCAATTTTGTCATCTGTTCCCACACAATGGCCTACTCTTTCGAAAAGGGGAACATGATTTAACATGTGTGCGCAGATTTTGCTTGCGTTCACACACGGGGGGGGCCTTGGTTTACAGTCTCATCCAAAAGACTTTTGGGGAGAGTGGAGTCATCGCTGATTTTAACTCCAGGGGAAAATATCCCCTGGAACGGGATTCGAACCCAGGTGGTCAAATTGCCAGCCCAATGTTCTGACCACTAGGCTATCCCATCCCCTGGAGCTTGATGCCTTGTAGTGGATTAGGTAAGGCAGGAACTGCTGAAAACAGTTGCTAAGTGTTCAGAGGGGTACGGGATAGCCTAGTGGTCAGAACATTGCGCTGGCAATTTGACGACCTGGGTTCGATTCCTGTTCGAGGACATTTTTCTCCTGGAGTCAACATCAGTGCTGACTCCACTCTCCCCAGGAGTCCTTTGGATGAGACTGTAAACTGAGGCCCCGTGTTGGAAGGCACACAGAACATCTTGCGCACACGTTAAATCCTGTTCCGCTTTTCGTAAGAGTAGGCCATCGTGTGCCGGAAGGAACAGATGACATTTACAAAACTGCATACACACGGGGACTGGATGTAAAAAAGCACAAGAGTGCTTATCCGATTATCCTCGATATAAAAGAATTTAAAAAAAGAAAAGAAAAAAGAATGTTACAGTTTTTGAGCCCAGTTCCTGGAGGCAGGCAGGTAAGAAAGAAAGATCCAGGGAGGTAAGTGAGCTAGGACAAGACGGAGAAAGACAGGGGGGGGGGGGGGGGGGGTATGGGTGACACCCTCTCGGTGGTCTAGGTGGTAATGGGCCTTGCCTAGAAAGCAAAAAGTCCGGTCGGAGTGTGCGGTGGTTTGTACCCCGTTTGGGCCCCAAACTTTTCCCTCATCCATTAGACCCTGAGTGGTGGTTTGGGCGCTAGTCTTTCGGATAAGCTGATAAACCGAGGTTCCATGTGTTACACATCACTATTTAGCGCACGTAAAAGAAAAGAACCCACGGCAACAAGGGGGTTGACCCTGGCAAAATTCTGTAGAAAAAAGCCACTCTAATAGGGAAACAAATACAGTTGCAGACAGGAAAAAGAAAAAAAAATAATGGGTAGGCGCTGCACTTGTGGCGACGCGCTCTCCCCGGGGAGAGCAGCCTGAATTTCACAGCAGAGAAATCTGCTGTGACATAAAGTGGTATAAAATACAAACTACAAAATACCAATGGACTGATTCCACTGAGCTTTGCTGAGATTCAGACAACAGGCACCTGAGGGCCACACTGGTTTAAACATTGTTTTATTCAACAACAACAACAAAAAATTATATATATATATATATATATATATATATATATATATATATATATATATATATATATATATATATATATATATATATATATCACAAGCAGACAAAAATACCTCAGGGAAAGGCATCAAGCTATGGCTTATTTTGATGAAGCCCAGCTCCGAGGAAAGTATTTTTAATATTTTATATCACTTTATGACACAGCAAACTATACCATCCAGCCTAATGCATTTCGACTCTGTTTGCTCCAAGGATGTACATTTAATAATCATAATAAAAGGTAATATTAAAAAAAAAGGTAAAGGTTTCCCATAACCTAGGTGGTCGTAGGGGAGCGAGGCATCAGAGACCTCAACTTCTCTAGGGGCCAGCGTGTTGAGGGTGGCACCTATCTCCTCTCCCTGGCTGCTTTACCTTCCCTGACTCTAAAGAGGGCAGGCACCCATTGACAGCTGGGTGAACTGGGGGACTGTGCTGAAGCCAAGGCGCCGAAACGGTCACCCATCCAACTGGTAACCACACTGGAGGCTGCTTAACTAGACTGGGGGAAAGCCAGCACTCTGACCACTTAGATCTAGTTATCCCGCCCCCATAGTAATCCTAATATTATTAGAAATTTATATTTATATAAAGATTTTAAAATAAGAGATATTAATGTTGTGGTAAGGTTAAAAAAAAAAGATTCAGAGGACGCACCATAATCATGGCAATCGCTGGCAATTTGATGACCCGAGTTCGATTCCCGTTCGAGGAGATTTTTCTCCTGGAGTTAACATCAGTGTTGACTCCACTCTCCCCTAAAGTCCTTCGGATGAGACTATAAACTGAGGCCCCGTGTGTGAACGAACGCACGCAGAACATCTTGTGCAAACGTTAAATCCTGTTCCGCTTTTCGTAAGAGTAGGCCATCGTGTGCCGGTGGGAACAGATAACATTTACAAAACTGCATACACACGGGGACTGGATGTAAAAAGCACACGAGTGCTTATCCCATTATCCTCATATAAAAGAATAAAATCGATAAAATATAGACAGACAGGAAAAAGAAAAAAAATAATGGGTAGAAGCTGCACTTGTGGTGATGTGCTCTCCCTGGGGAAGGCAGCCTGAATTTCATGCAGAGAAATCTGCTGTGACATAGTGGTATAAAATAAAATAGAATAGAAAAAAACAAACTATATATGCATTATAGCGAGGATAACGTTATATCGTCACTAGAATTTTTATGGTGCGATTATTTGATTGATTCAGATGATGTGTACAGGCACATAATGTGAAGACTTAGATAGGTCTAGATCTAGTAGAATTTCCAATGCATCTCATGTTTGCAGGAAGTTTGGTTCTGATGCTGAACTGATATGTGACAGTCAATGAATCAGTCTGTAGCGAAATTCTGAAGATGACAAATTGATTGATTATGGGAAGTTGTTACTCAATATGTGCAGGGTCCAAGATCTAGATCTACACCTTTTACATGGCGTTTATTCTGATGAATGTGTTGGTTGTTATAATGTTATTTCTGACCCTGGCAGTAAAGTCAATGGCTGGCAAAATACTCATATACTTTCAGATACCCCCCCCCCCCCCCTCCCCTGTGTGGGGATGTGGGAGGTGGGGGGGGGGGGGGGGCTGTCAGTGTAAACAGTATCCCCACCTTCTGCTGGGTATTCTGTGCTAGCATCTCCCTCTTTTCTATCCCTTTTTTTGTTTCTGCCTTGTTCCTTTTCTTCCCATCACCTCCTTTTTGTCTATTTTCTGCCTTCTTGGTCTATTCTCCAGATATTTTCTTTTTTCCAGAATAGTTCAGCAGATAATGCAAGGATACTTGGCAAAACCTGCAAATGAGAGTGACAGCATGACTCTCGGCATACACAGACTTTGGACCCTCCTCTACAATACTGGCATGGGAAACACTATACTGGCCATTTGTTTCCCTCTTAATTTGATACTCAAAGACATATATCCCCCTTAATATAGACCATGACAAATGTAAAACTTCCACTAACCTACCCTGCCCTTCCCTCCCCCCTCCTCCCCCTAACCTCCCTCTCTCCCCCAACCTATCTCCCTCCCCCTCTGGGGCAGGGAATAGCCTAGTAGTTAGTACATTGCGTTTGCAATATGACAACATGGATTCGATTCTGGTTCAAGGGGATTTTTCCTCCAGGAGTTAACATCAGTGCAGACTCCATTCTCCCCAAAAGTCCTTCCCATGAGACTATAAATTGAGGTCCCGTGTCCTGTGTGGGAACCCATGCAGAACATTTTGTGCACATGTTAAAACCTGTTTCGCTTTTTGAAAGACTTGGCCATTGTGTGCTGGTTGGAACAGATGGCAAAATTTACAAAACCACATACACACGGGGACTGGATGTAAAAAGGTACATAAGTGCTTATTCCATTATCCTTTCCTCCCCTAACTTAAACACTTACAACACAAAATAGAATCAACACTTTTTCATAAACATATGGTGTGTTTGCAAATATAAACACACGAAAATAAGGTGCATATGCACGTAAAAGAATTTGTGAAGAAAATTGCTGAAGAAAATTTGTGAAGAAAATTGCTGTAAAATTTACCATTCTTATAACAAAATAGCTAGGGTTTAGCTACACAGACAAGATAACAAAAATTGAGGGATTTTTTCGGACTACCCAGAGTGAGTGTGCTGTGGGCTCAGTGGGGAGACTGGGACCACACAGTGCAGTGCTGTTCTTGCAACAGATTGTGTGTCTCTCTGGAGTACATGCCCAATCCAAATGATCCAAAGTCCATATCGTTTGTGAATCTCGCTACAGTCACAGAAAAAATGAAAGTAATGAATAAAACCTGTGTGAGAAACCCACTGAGGAAGACAGAACAAAAGGAGTAGCAGAGGCCACAGCACAGGTGTAAACAGACACATCCAGCTAGTAGTATAATTATTATACAATTATTATAAGAGAGGGGGGATGCTTTTTGTTCTTGTATTTAACAAAAAAATTATTACCCTCCCCCTTTCCATCCTACCCCCACTCCCCCCTCCCCTCCCCCCACCTCCCCTCCCCACCCCCCCTCCCCCCACCTCCCTCCCCCCACCTCCCTCCCCCCAGCCTCCATTACCCCTCTCCCCCACCTCCCCCCCCACCTCCCTCCCCCCCCACCTCCCTCCCCCCAGCCTCCATTACCCCTCTCCCCCACCTCCCTCCCCCCTGCCTCCCTCCCCCCAGCCTCCATTACCCCTCTCCCCCACCTCCCTCCCCCCTGCCTCCCTCCCCCCAGCCTCCATTACCCCTCTCCCCCACCTCCCTCCCCCCTGCCTCCATTACCCCTCCCCCCTGCCTCCCTCCCCCCTGCCTCCCTCCCCCCAGCCTCCATTACCCCTCTCCCCCCCTCCCTCCCTCCCCCCTGCCTCCATTACCCCTCTCCCCCACCTCCCTCCCCCCTGCCTCCATTACCCCTCCCCTTGTCTTTCTGCTGTTCCCTCCCCCCCCCTTCCCTATGCTTCTTCCTGGCACAAACATGGGAAGACAGACAACACATCACTCCAAAGCTCGGAGCATTAGAAGTTAGGGCAGATCCCCCTACAGATCTGCACTTCCTAACTCCAAGCTTAACTTGTCATCAAAGTTTTAAAAGGTATATATTACACTAACCATTCTACAATTAAAAGGTGTCCTTTTCTATAATTTATCTCTTCAAAATTTGAGAATAAAAGCTTACTTTAAACATTTTGGTCCACCACACCCTTGTTTCAGATAGCTAAACAGCACAGTCTACAATTTTACATAATAACTGATGCTTCATTTCCATTATATACAGACTTTTCTCTGGAATTCTCAACAACTTCAAACAATAAAAAGGAATCTCACTATCTATAATAGCCTTTGGAGGGGAGGTAAATATTGCCTTAAAAATGTCTTATCAGGCATGTAGAATGTGTCAAAAACTCTAAATACAGTTGAGCAACGTTCATCTGCAGTATAACTTAACTTTCTCTTTTCATTCAAAAATATTTGTTGATGATACATCAATTCAATGTAACAGCAGTGGTCCAAACCAGCTTGTGAGTGATATGCAGGCAAATATTGAAAAACTTACTGAATAGACAGAACTCAATGGTATGTCTCTTATTTCAAAGGAAGCAAAGAAACAAAGCTATGTTTATAACCACTAGGCAAACACGACAGAAATGGCATCCTCCAATGGGGGGACCACAAAATGAGTTCATCACAAAATGACAAACAAATAGCATTAAAACCTCAAAACATTTTTTAAAACTATATCACTTTCTTTAAAATACATAATGTACACATGTGAATGACAATAAATGAATTTTCAAGAAATACCTGCACATCCTATGAATTTTGAGAGACAGGAGAACTTTTCGAGATTTACATTTCATCAGCCTTCAAATTTATAACTGGACAAGGGTTGAAGAAAATGCTGAGGATTAAAATCTTGTTGTAAATTTATAAAGTGGGGACAATCCATCATAAAATAAAATTCATCCCCTAAAACAGATATATTCTATTTTGAACACATTCCTTATTCCTGTGGTATTTTACGGAAATGTACATCCTCAATTGGAAGCTTGTGACAACTACAACAATTTTTATTATTATTTTTTATTTTATAAAAGTGTAAACATATATATCTGGTAAACAAGTTATATATTTTTCCTTACCAAAATCAATCTTCAAATTTCTATCATAAAGGCGTCTTCTATTATCCCAGGGCTCACTTCTCCATTCATTAAGAAAATTTTCTATTAAGAAGGCTTTGATATGTGAAATGTTAACTTTGATAAACTTTTAAATACTTGAAGAAAATTAATACTTGAGCAAAACTGTCTCTCCCACGAAGTAAAATCTACTTTGTACTAAGACATTTAAAAAAAAATCATACTTAGCCATGCTGATTGAATCAAGTATTTGTCAAGTAAATCTATCATCATCTGGTAAACACTTGATGACAGCTTTTATACTGGAAGTAGAGCAGCTGCATCCAGAAAGCACCATTCCAACAGAGACCAAACTCGACAAGGGATATCTGCCTGTTTCTCCATATACTAAGGCTATGGCCATAGTAAGCCATTTTGCCACCATCAATTTTGCCCCTGGGTGAAAAATGCTGCCTGGCTGAATTACTCTGTGGTGTCACTGATGAAAGCTGTGCCTGGCCATAGTAGAGCCGGCCTGGTCCTATTTTATACCCATTGTTTGGAGCAAACCATTGGTTGGTTGACAGAATGGAAAATAATCAAGAAAAACTTATTTATGATGCTTCAAAAATTCTGACTACACAAACTAGTGAATTGACCCTTCCTGATTACATTGCAGTGGCTTTAATAAGAGTTTTGTGTGGGGATTTTATGTAAAAACACTTTTTATGTCGAACTATTTTCTGTGGATTTCTTGTGGGGCGGAGTCTCAGTTGTGGCAACAGCCTCATTTTCGTGTCACTCGCAGTCTCAGTCTTGAGGTGACCACATTGTCAGAAAGAGATGGCCGTCAAACTCCAGAAAGCCTGGTTGACTATGGCCAGGATCACAGCTGTCAAAAAACTCTGGACAGCCTGGTTTGCTTTAGCAGTAGCTTAAACTTGGCATTTTGGGGGGTTTACTAAGGCCATAGCCTACAGCTGCTGCCATAGTAAACCCAACATTTTGCCACCATCAATTTTGCCAGCCCGGGTGAAAAAGGTGAAAAAATGCTACTAGGGCTGAATTACTCTGTGGGTCACTGATAAGGGCTGTGCCTGACCATAGTAGATCCAGCAGCCTGGTATTTTTAACCCAAGTTTTGATGTTCTAGCCATACTCCCTTTGCCTAGTTGACAGAAAGAAAAATAATCAAGAAAAACTTATTAATGGTGCTTCAAAAATTCTGACTTCACAAACTAGTAAATTGACCCTTCCCAATTACATTCCAGTGGTTTTGATAAAAGTTATGTGGGGGGGATTTTACATAAAAAACACTTTTTATGTCGAACTATTTTCTGTTGATTTGGCATGGGCATAGCTCAGTTGCTGGGCACCCTCTTTTTCAAATCAGCACTGCAGTTGGGTGACCACATTGTCAGAAAGAGAGGGCTGTCAAACTCCAGAAAACCTGGTTGACTATGGCCACTTTGAGGGATGTTGTTCTACCCATAAAGAGACGGCCTGTCAAAACTCTGGCAGCCGGGTGTACTATGGCTCATAGGCTACGGCCATAGTAAACTGGGCTGTCCGAGTTTTGAGGGCTGTCTCTTTATCTGATAGAAGGGATCCTCAAAGTGGCCATAGTCAACCCAGCTTTCTGGAGTTTGACAGCCGTCTCTTTCTGACAATGTGGTCAAGGGAAATGATGAGTGATGCGAAAACTCGCCCCACTCCCCAGCCAAATTGACAAATAATAGTTTGACATGAAAAGTGTTTTTACCTAAAATCTATTAAAACCACTGGAATGTAATTGGGAAGGGTCAATTAACTAGTTTGTGTGGTCAGAAATTTTGAATTAATTTGTACCATAAATGTTTTTCTTGACTATTTTGCTTTCCCTCAACCACAAACCAGGTTTTGCTGGAAAGTCAAAATGAGGGTTAAAAATACCCAACCAGCCGGCTGTACTATGGCCATGCACAGCCCTCATCAGTGACACCACACAGCAATTAAGCCCGGCAGGACTTTTCACTGCTGGCAAAATTGACCAGACCGCTTTACTATGGCCACACACAGCCTTAGTCTGAATCCAGATTTGCTGGGATTTACACATAGTCGATTTCTATCATACTGTGATCATCACTACTTATTACCACATGTCAAAGCTCTATCAGGCTAGAAGTAGAAGCCTTGCTGAGAATTGGAAGTAATTGTAACTGCTGGTATGTACTTAGAAGGAGGAAAAGGCTGGCAAGTATGTGTGCCTGACCTGATTTTGTGATGGAATGCAAAATCTAGAGGCATTTTGTGTTCAGAAAATCTGAATGCAAGAGGGTTAAAGAAAAACTATATTTTAAAACCTTTAACTGAAACTTATTAAATTATTTGCTATATTTTCATATCCCCAAATTTCACATCCATACAATACAATAGGTACAACAATTTTATGGAATAAATCAAGTGCCACATGTGTGTATTTCTATTTGCTGTGTTGTCCTTATTAAGCTAAACATGACTTTAGCAGCTTTATCATAAGCATTTTTCATGCATTACATTTTCATATGCCCATAATTTCACATCAATACAATAAAACACATTCAACAATTTTTATGTGTACATAGTTCTTTTTGCCATGCAGTCCTTATCAATTAGATATGACTTAATTCTCCATATACATAACCCTCTAAGTCCCAATGGAGGATTTGCTGGATTGAATAATTAATTGCCCCCTCTGAATCCGATTTGCTACCACTGCTACTGAAGTTGATTCCTGATATTTAAAACTGTTAAGAACTTCAAGCTTTTTTCTGCTATTTTACATAATTATTAGAGATCTATTGTTGTCAAATATCATGATTTTGGTTTTTACTAGATTCACAACAAGTTTCTAATGAAAACAGTAAGTAATCAAAATGTTTAAAGCATCTTGTAACCCTTCTTTGTAGTGGAGAATAAAAAGGTATCATCGGCATAAAGTAAAAGTTTAACATAACTGGTTAACATTTTGCCATGAGATGAAAGTTAAATATGCAGTGTTAAGCAATTTCTGATAAATATTGTTCCAAATCATTGAGAAAGTGTGTGTGTACTTCTTGATATCAATATTACTTCCCTTCACAGGCTACATATCCTTTTAAAGAGTTGCATCCCTTTTAATTGTTTGCAGTTGCTTTGTAGTACAGATTAAATGTTTCATCTGATGAAATGAAGCAGTAGTTTTTATATGAAATTGTAGACTTACTGTTGACCTGTGTGAAAGAAGTACAAGGCGAAAGTAAATGATTGTAGACTTACATGTTTTTCAGTTTGTGAACATATAGTAAAAGACACCTTTGGAATTTGAACTTGTTGGTTTAATGATAAGTTGTAAAAATGTGAAGGCAAAAAGTTAAGGTGTGAGTTAGGAAGTGCAGATGTGTAGGGGATCTGCCCCTAACTTCTAATGCTCCTCTCTTTGGAGTGATGTGTTGTCTATCTTCCCATGTTTGTGCTAGGGAGAAGTATAGGGGAGGGAGGAGGGGCTGGAGGGGGGGGAGGAGGGGTGGGGGGGGGAGGGGGAGGGGGAGGGAGGGAGGGGGAAAGGGGGGAAGGGGGAGGGAGAAAGGGGAGGGATAGTGTGAGAGGTGGGGGTGGGGGAGGAGGAGGTGGGGGGGTGGGGGTGGGGAGGGATAGTGGGGGTGGGGAGGGAGGGGTGGAGGAGGGAGGGGTGGGGGAGGGAGGGGGGAGGAGGGAGGGGGGGAGGGAGGGGGTGGGGGGAGGGAGGGTGGGGGAGGGCAGGGGGTGGGGGAGGGGGGGGGGGAGGGGAGGGGGGAGGGGGGTGGGGGGGGGGAGGGCAAGGGTGGTGGGTGGAGGTGAGGGGGAGGTGGGAGGGAGGGCGAGGGGGTGGTGAGGGGTGGGGGGGGAGGTGGGGAGGGAGGGTGGGGGGGGTGGGGGGGGAGAGGGATTGGGGGGAAGGAGGGTGGGGGATGGGTTGGAGGGAGGCGGGTGGTGTGGGGAGGTGCGGTGAGGTGATGATTGCCTTTGCCAGTAGTTTTGTATTGAACTGAAAATTGTACTTGCCGTTCAAACCCGCTTGGGTCACTAATTTTAGGAGGGTGGGTAAGCAAATAAGTTAAAACACCACCAACAGAATCCGCATCATATTCTTTGCATCATATGACTGCATCTTTGAGTGTTTAAAATTATACACTCATAATGATCACACAATTCAAATTTGCTGCCTACAATAATGTACTGTAAACTTTTCTCAAACTTGCAAACCGGAAAGTGCAATTACATTAGTTTTCCCCCAATAAAAAGGAATTGGGTCGTCAGAGTAAAAAAGTTTTAGTTCAGAAATGTAATTTATACAAGCCTGCTTCAATTAAGTGTAAAAATTCCTGACTGGACAGCGAGAACAGCTTGCAAAGCAGCGCAAAATTAATGGGAAATACCGTTTCAGCTCAGCTGCAATGCACCTACTCTTTTCAAACACGAATTAAATCTTACCCCCCCCCCCCCCCCCCCCCCCTAAATATCTATAAAGCCATTTGGGATGGTCAAGTACACCCACCAAAACATAAAACAAGTGAAAATTTTTTGAAGCAATTACTTTTTGACAGAACTTTTTTTTTTTTTTTTTAAAATTTCCTAAAATATTAAGAAGCAAAGTTTCTATCTGTGTGTTGGAAGAAGATAAAAAAGTTTACAGGGATCTAAGTAATTAAAGAGAGAGGACAAAAAAAGGGGAAATAAAATTTCATGTAAAAGAAGCCGAGTCCATATTCCCTTTAACACATGGATTGGGGTTTGGAAAGAAACATTACAAACTTGTCGTCTGTCGTCTGTCCCGTCTCTCCTTTCTCTAAAATACTACAAGTCAGACAGAGAGGGGTTAACCCGCCCAGCGGAAAGGGGCACAATGTACCCCTTCTGGGAGCATTTTAGCTGGGGTACCTTTCCCCCGCATTCTCTCTCCTCTCCTCTCTCCCTCTCTCCCCCCCCTCTCTCCTCTCTCTCTCTCTCTCCTTCCCCTCTTCGGTTGGGAACTGTGACAAGAATTAAAATGCAACACACGGGACTGAATGTAAAAAAAACAATGAACCTTCCCCTTTTTCCCAGTTGACGGAAATATCAAAATGAATGCCAAAATCTCTCTGATGAGACAAAACCAAAAACCCCGTTCAACGCGCAAACATCTTTCGCAAACCCTCAAAAACCCGTTTTTGGGCCCTTTCTGAAAAGTAGGCCTTTCGTGCTGGGAAACGGATACATTTCCAAAAAAAAAAAAAAAAAAAGCAGCCCCACAGTGTTTTTTTTAACACCATCCCGAA
>CM060345.1:27352246-27362246 GCA_030674155.1 Stramonita haemastoma
AGAGAGAGGAGCAGACAGACAGACAGACAGACAGACAAACATAGACAGACAGACAGACTGACAGACAGAGACAGACAGACAGACAAAAAGAGAGAGACAAGAGATACATGTGAGAGATTAAAAATAAGTACTGTCAAATAAAACCAACAGTTTGGACAAAGCAAAAAAAACACCAAAAACCCCCAAAACGACAGAACAGAGCACAACAACATTCACAACATAAATTCTGAGACAGCTCTTAGAAAAAAAAAGAAAAAAAGACATACACAGATTTCCTGAACACACTAACGACAACTAACGAAAAAACCAATCGTCAACATTAACTCTTCATAAAAGAAAGAAAGAAAAAAAAATCTCATCATTATTATTACATCCCCAAACATTGTTGAATAAAGGAAGTGAAGAGGCCGGGAAGACAAGTCAGCCCTTCCTCTAAAACTGCCTTCCTTGTTCCCCGCTCCCCCCCCCCCCCCCCCCCCCCCCCCCCCCCACCCCCCCCCCCCCCCAACCCTCTAGTCTCTTCCCTTCCCTCAACCACACACCCTAACTCACGCCCCATCTTCTTTCAACATGTATTATCCCACACCAAACTCCACCACTCTACTCCCCAACCTCAAATCGATAAACCCGTTTCAGCCCTTCTACCCATCGATCAAGCCAAAGCTCCCCACCAGGCAAAAAAAAAAAAAAAAAAAAAAAAAACCACCCAAAAA
Organism: Stramonita haemastoma; assembly: GCA_030674155.1. Classification (NCBI taxonomy): domain Eukaryota; kingdom Metazoa; phylum Mollusca; class Gastropoda; order Neogastropoda; family Muricidae; genus Stramonita; species Stramonita haemastoma. The sequence goes on from CM060345.1 coordinate 27,352,960, forward strand.
AAAACCACCACACCACTACCACAACTACCCTCCTCGCCCCTCTCGCACATCTTTGATTTAAAGCACACACAAAATTTATTAAAAAAAAAAAAAAAAAATTCTGGCAAGGGAACCACAATGCGTCAAAAGACCCGAGCGTGGACTTGTCGCTCCTCTTGGCGATTTGTCGCCTCTTGCCCGCCAGGGCGGCGTTCTGCTTGTCCCCTGCCTAAGATCTCGACAAGATCTCGAGCAGCCCCACGTGCTGGCCATTAATTGGAGGGAGGGGGGGGGTCAGGGAAATGGGGGGTTGTGGGGGGGCCAGTGGAGAAACTCAGCAGAGAGAGAGAAAGAGGAGAGAGAAGAGAGGGGAGAGAGAGAGAGAGAGAAGAGAGAGAGAGAGAGAGAGGTTAACAGAGAGACCAGAGACTCAGAAGAGAGAAGAGAGAGAGAGAGAGAGGAGAGAAGAGAGAGAGAGAGAGAGAGAGAGAGAGAGAAGAGAGAGAGAGAGAGAGAGAGAGAGAGAGAGAGAGAGAGAGATCAGAGAGAGAGAACTCAGGAGTTAGAGAGAGAGAGCGAGAGAGAGAGAGAGAGAGGGGGGGGGGGGTACCCTTGAAGTCTTTGCGGCTTGTTCCCGTGTGTTTGTTCGCGGGCCAGCGTTAGTTTTTACGAGGCTGTCCCTCTGACAGTGAAGGAGAGACGTGAAGTGGCAGTGCCGTGCTGATGGCACAGAGGGGAGGGGAGGGGAGGACTCTTGCGGTTTGTAAGCACTCCTCTTCTTCCTACCAGGCTACTGCGGATGAATAGAGAAATTTCTACTCTTTTTTAATATTATTACATGCCTCTTGCTTGCTGTCTCTCCTCTCTAACTTATTCAGTTCCATTCAATTAATCCACTCTCTCTCTCTCTCTCCTCTCTGTCTCTCTGCTCTCCTCCTCCTCTCTCTCTCTCTCTCTTCCCCCACCGCCTTCTTCCACCCATCTGTTGTTGAGCTTGGAATTAGGCAGTTGATGCCATAGTAGCAATGGCAGGATGAAAAGAAAGAAAGTTTTCAGCATCCTTCCTTTGAATACTGAAGTTGCATCATATATGCTTCTTGCTTGCTCTCTCTCTCTCTCTAAAACTTATTCATTCCATTCAATTTAATTCAACCTCTCTCTCCTCCTCTCCTCTCTCTCTCTCTCTCCCCCTCGCCCTCTCTCTCTCTCTCTCTCTTCCCACCCTCTTCTCTCCCCCATCTGTCTTTGAGCTGGCAATACGGAAAATAAAGAATGAAAAATAAAACGGGAGAGAAAAGAAGGCAGAAATTTTCACTGGGGCATCCTTCTTCTGACTGGACTGAAGTTGCAGATTAAAGAGCGAGAAAGAACGAGAAAACGCTTCTAGAGAAGAATCCCATCATCTTTTGCTTCATTCACCCCCCCCCCCCCTCCCCCCAATCCTTCCCCATCCCTTCTCCACATAAACACACACAGAGTTCCAGGCTGAAAAAAAAAATTAAAAGAGAGATGGCCATTTTTGTGGAGGAGTTGTCAAGTAAAGTGAGAGTCTAATAGGTACAGGAGAGAAGTGGTTTGCCAGGAGACTGGATGAGAGGGAGGAGGGGCCACGGGGGGGGGGTGGGGGTGCAAGTGGGGGGGGGGGGGGGGGGTAGGGATGTCTCAACCTGGTCTAATCGGTTCCTGTTGGGGGCTATGTGCTTCTGCCCCTGACTGCACAGATTGGGGACAGTGCTGCACACATCGAGACCTGGGCAGGCCGGGTGAAATGGGAAGGGGGGGGGGGGGGGGGGGGGGGGGGGGGGGGGGGGAGATGGAGGGGGGGGGAGGAGGGAGGGAGGAGGCTTGGAGGAGACTGAGTTGGCAGCCGACTGGTTAAAATACTGACAGATTTTTTTTCGTTCCCTCGGTTACTACTACAAGTTTCACCTCCCGTTTGGGCCCAAAACTTTTCCCCCATCCATTAGATCATGAGTGGTGGTCTGAGTGTAGTCTTTCCGATGATACGATAAACCCGAGGTCCCGTGTGTTACACATCAATATTTAGCGCACGTAAAAGAACCCACGGCAACAAGAGGGTTGTTGTCCCTGGCAAAATTATGTAGAAAAAAGCCACTCTGATAGGGAAACAAATACAACTGCAAACAGGAAAAAACAAACAAAAATGGGTGGCACTACACTTGTGGCAACGCACTCTCCCTGGGGGAGCAGCCCGAATTTAACGCAGAGAAATCAACTGTGACATAAAAGTGGTATAAATAAATAACTAAATAACTAAATGAAGCAATTTTGCGATTTGCGTTATGGGACCGTTTATACCCACCATTACTCAGCAGACTAAACATTTTAGTGGCAGAGGACCAAAACAAGAGTTTGCAACAACTTCACCCAAGGAAGCAGCCCAGGCATAAAAAAAAACTCTGCACAGAGGCCAAGACCTCAACCCCCCACCTCCCCACCCCGCCCCCTTCATCCACACGACTCCCACCCCCACCCCCACCCTGGGTGGGGATAATGAACAGCACCTTGTCAAGGGCACACAGCTCGTGCCCTGCGCGTGCCCCCACTTCTCCTGGGCACAGGGCATCTCCAAGCCACCCTCTTGTCCATTTTATAGTTAGAAGGCTCTCTTTTGTCCAGGGCCCCCTCCCGGAAAAATGCGCCCCTGGGCCAATTAAAGGATGCACCCATCGTGTGCACAGCAAAGTGTAGGTTTTAAACAGCCAGAAAAAAAAGCTTAAGCACCATTTGAAGATTGAAGAGAGAGAGGGTTGAGCTGGAGTTTTTTTCGTAAAAAAATAAACAAAAAAAAAAAAAAACAAAAAAATTCCAGTCCCCCCACCACCACCCCTTCTTTCCTCTTCTATTTTGTCAAAGCCATTGAACAAAAATCAGGTCACCACTACCCTCCCCGTCTATCTCTTACAGAAACCTCCACCCCTCCCTACCTTCCAACTAACTCATTCTCTTACCCTCTTTACCTTTTTTTTTATTGGCAACATGAAAGCACTTCTATTTAACGTGGCCATATTTTTTTCTGTTCATCAATGTCAGGTGTGTTTTTTTTCTTTAACAAGTTCAAATCTCTGTCTACATCAATAAAATCTCTCTCTCTCTCTCTCTCTCTCTCCTCTCTCTCATCTCTCTCTCTCTCTCTCTCTCTCTCTCTCTCTCTCTCTTAAGGGCGGGGACTGGATGTAAAAGAAAAAAAAGCACAGGAGTGCTTATTCATTATCCTCGAAATAAAAGAATATGCCTTGCCTTGCCTTGCCTTGCCTTGCCTTGCCCTGCCCTCTCTCTCTCTCTCTCTCTCTCTCTCTCTCTCTCATCTCTCTCTCTCTCTCTCTCTCTCTCTCTCTCTCTCTCTCTCAAGTGGAAAAGGTAGTAAGTAGGGGGATGAGCAGAGCTAGTTCTACAGGAATCTGTCAATTAATGTAGCCCTCCCCAAAAAGTCGAAGAGTGACAGAAAGTTTGCCCACCAATCAATGGCAGAGATTGCCTGCCCATGGCTGGGAGCAAGGGACTCTCACTCACTCCCCCCCCCCCCCCCCCCCAATTTCTCTCTCTCTCTCCTCTCTCTCTCTCTCTCTCTCTCTCTCTCTCTCCTCTCTCTCTCTCTCTCTCTCTCCCCCTCGCCGGTCTTGTCCTCGGCTAGAGTTCCGAGGTTCACCAATGTAAGAATTTTTTTGTGTATGAGGTCGGGTTTTTTTTCCACCATGATGGTAGCCGCATATCCACTTCGGGAATACCGAGTTAATAAGTTTTCCTACAAGGAACGTAATTCATGTCATGAATCAGAAACAAAACGAAACCTTAACATCAAGCCACCACGCTGGGTAACTCTGGTTGCTATAAATATAGATCTATAGACTTGTACAGCTAGCCTAAGGACAAATATTAGTCCAACATAGATCTACATGTATGTTGGGGTTGGGCTCAAAAGAAGCTGTAGCTTGTTGCCAGGACGTAGTATAATGTTTGCTGATGTTGTAAGTGGGCCTTTACTGAATAAATCATAATGAAACGAAATATTGTTAGAGTCTAATGAAAGTCTTTGATAAAAACCTATCGATCATAGTCGCGTCACGTCTAAATATATTTATTTAATTGACAGGTCACTTCTCAGCCCCTAGCTACATACCCTTTGTGTCTCATTTCTTTAAAAAAACAAAATCATCCTCAAATCTATCAAATTTCTCTCACACACCAGTATTAATCCTTTCCGACATGCGCACCACACTCTTCCGTGTGCTTGCCGAGACAACAAGCCAATGAACGGAATAGAAAGCAAACGACTGAACAGTACAGGGTTTTGTCGGAGAACTGGAACTGGTTTGAAATTGAGCTAATCACAGAGCACTTTAGCTCGCTCTCCTCTCTCTCTCTCTCTCTCTCTCTCTCTCTCCTCCTCCTCCTCTCCCCCCTCTCTCCTCCCCTCTCTCCTCCCCCCCCTCTCCTCCGACTACACGTCGTCTCCATCTGAAGGGGAGAAGCCGAGAGGAGCGGTGGTTTTGCGGTCGCGCAGTGCTGTCTTTTTAGAAGATCATTAATTCATTTGCAGGTTTGACAAAATTGGGGGCTGAGTAGGAGGAGGTGGGGTGGGGGGGGGGGATGGGTGATGGAGAGGACAATTAAATGAGGACAAGAGGCTGGAGGCTGGGTACTAGTCTTGTCTGGAGTGGCGGGTTGAAGATGATTGCTAACAGTGTAATAATAACTCGTCCTCCCAGTCTCTCTAACCTGTTTGTTCTTTTTCCTTTCTCTTTCAGGTCTCGATACTTCAAATTTAATTATTATTTCCTTGATAAGCGACCACGCCCCGCTTATGCCTTTGGTGGGGCTTTGTGGCGGGATAAACTTGTGATAAGACATTGTCTTGGTTTCCCTGTCAGTAATACTATATAATTATACATGTATACATGTATCCACTTTTGTTATATAAAAAAACGTAGTACAGAATATTGTCTTGGGTTTCCATGTCAAGAGATATTTTACACACACACACACACACACACACACCACACACACACACACACACACACACGACACACACACACACACAGAAAGAAAGGTGGACAGACGACACTGCTGAATGGAAAAGGACAACATGTGCAGAACAGACACACAAGCTTTGCCACACAACTGACAGAAATCCACGGAGGGATAGATCTGGTAAACAGCTAGCTCTTCAGTATGGCACATCAATTAGAAGACTGTCAATGTTATAGAAAATCACACACACACACACACACACACACACACACACACACACACACACACACACACACACACACACACACACACACACATCTCCCCAACACACAACACACATACACACACACACACACACACACACGTACACACACCACACATACACACACACACACACACACACACACACAAAACACACACACACACACACACATCCACACACACACGCACATGCACACATAACCACACACACACACACATACACAACACAACCCCCCACCCCCACACCACCCAACCCCCCCCCCCCCCCCCCCCCCCCCAACACACACACACACACACACACAACACTACAACCAACACAACACAACACAAAAGTGACAACACACTGTGATGAAAGGAACAACACAACTCAACCAACACTCCACCCATGTCCACACACCATGGGTTCATCTTCTCCTCCAGACATCTCCGGTAGCGGCAGGCCTGGCACTGGTTTCGCCGGGTAGGGTCCACCACACAGCCGTTGTTCCCTTTGCACGTGTAGTTCTCGTTCTTGCGCACACGAGCGTTTGAAGAACCCACGGCAACCGTCGCAGCAGACGACGCCGTAATGGCGACCGGAAGCCCGGTCCCCGCACACCTTGCACGGCTCTGGGGTCGGTTACCACCCCCACCCCCGCCCCCTCCTCCCCCTCCTACTCCCCCTAGCGCACCTGTGAGAAAAAAAAAAAAGATGGGATTTATTTACGATGGTGTTTTTGTGTGGGTTTGTTTTTAGCAATCAGCATAGTAGTAATAGTAGTAGGCACCCATCACGTCTCGGAAGACTATGAGTTGGCAGCTCTAGTCTTTTAAGCGCAAAGCCTGGGTAAGTAAGTATGGAGGGCAAGCTGTTACCCATGCAGCAGACCCCCTCCCCCCCCTACTCCACGCCACTGGAATGATCCATTGGAAAGGCAATGAGCGATACGAATGGTTCCAGTACCGTCGCAGTAGCTACCAGAACGCTGCCGTATAAAGATAAAAGGTAAAGGTACCCCATAACCTGTGTGGTCGTAGGGGGGAGTGAGGCGTCAGAGACCTCAGATTTCTCTAAGGGCCATATTGGCGCGCCCCCCCGCTTTTACTTCCTGACACAAGACATAACTATGTGAAGAAATCAAAAGCGTGTGGCCCCAAAGCCTTGCTCTCCCTCAAAGAGGGAAAGCTGATGTGGTTTGGTCAACCCAACCAACCTAGAAACCACTTCAAGAAATGAGGGCAAAGAAAAGACCCGCCAAAGAATCATGGTTACAAAAAGACTGGATGCCACCTGCAACACTATAGCACAGATCGTGAAGCAGGAAAAGATCTCGTTCGTTCTCATCCCCTACGTCGTGGAGGGACTGAGTGGGTGAGTGACCCTAAAGAGGGCGGACCCATTAAGCTGGGTGAACGTGGGGGACTGTACTGAAACCAAGGGCGCAAAGGTCACCCATCCAACGGTAACCACGCTTGACCTGCTTAACATTAGCTGGGGAAACCCGAGCGCTCTGACCACTGAGCTATCCCGCCCCCAACAGCCAATAGATATCCCATATATGATACGGGGTCACCCAGGAGGACGTTAAGTCCTAGATATAATATTGCATTGTATTGTATTTATTGTATTGTTGTGTTTGTTGTATTTATTGTATTGTATTGCATTGTATTACATTGCATTGTATCGTGTACCACTTTAGGTCACAGTAGATTTCTCTGCCTGAAATTCGGGCTGCTCTTCCCGTTGACAGCGCGTTGCCACAAAAGCAGCAGCGCCCCCCATCTTTTTTTTTTCTTTTCCCGTCTACATGTGTATTCTTGTCCCCTATTACAGAGTGGCTTATTCATTATTTTTATTTTATTTTATTTTATTTTATTTTTTTAACAGATTTTGCCAGGGACAACTCTTGTTTCGGTGTTGGGTTTTTTACGTGCGCTAAATATGTGTAGCACACAGGACTTCGGTTTATCGTCTCATGCGAAAGACTAGCGCCCAGACCACCACTCTCGGTCCAGGGGATGGGCAAATCAAATTCGGGCCCAACAGAGATCAAACCGCCACACACTTCCGAAGCTGAACCTTTTGCTTTCTAGGAAGGAGCGTTACCTCTAGACCACCGATCCACCATTAATTAACTTAAATTAAGCTGAAGTGAAGCAGCCCTGAGCGTGGTTGGTTCGTGCATAGGTAACCCTGTTCGTGTCTGTGCCTCTTGGCTTCAGTACAGTCTCCGATTCATCATCATCATCATCATCATCATCATCATCATCATCATCATCATCATCACCACCAACACCACCACCACCATCATTATCATCACCACCACCACCACCACCACCATCATCATTATCATCTATATCGTCATCACTACCACTATTATCTCCATCGTCATCACCTCACCATCATTGTCATCATCATCTTCATAATCATCATCACCTCCACCCATCAACATCATCATCTCCACAATCAATCACCATCACCACCGCCAGAATCATCATCATCATCAAATCATCATCATCATGAGATCGCCATCAGTCCCTTGAGTAAATTGGGTCGTATGGGTGGGGGTGGGGGTGGTGGGGGTAGGGCTCATGATGGACGCGTTGGTTGAGACTCTCTAGATCTCCAGGCTGGTTTGTCTATCTGTCTGTCTGTCTTCAGCCTCTGGCAGCAACAGTGCCAAGCCAAGACCGGTCCAGTCTTTGATCTTCTGTATCCAGTTCTCCACCTCCTTGCCCCCGCATCTCTGTCTCTCTGTCTGTCTCTCTCTATCTCTCTCTGACTCCCTGTCAGTGTCTGTCTGTCTGTCTGTCTGTCTGTCTGTCTGTCTGTCTGTCTGTCTGTCTGTCTGTCTGTCTCTCTCTCTCTCTCTCTCTCTCTCTCTCTCTCTCTCTTCTCTCTCTCTCTCTCACCCACACACACACACACACACACACACACACACTAAGCACGCGCGAGCACACACTCACACACACACCACACACACCACACACACACACACACACACACACACACAACACACACAAAGCACACACAAAGCACACACAAAGCACACATACACACATAAAGGGTCCCCCCTTTCGCAGGCTAAATAAAAGGGTCAACTTATTTAATTTAAGAAATGTAAACATTGATAAGGTGATTAGCATATAGAGTCTAATATTGAAATAACATTTTAAGGACCCCCCCCCCCCCCCTCAATATTTCCGATTTTAAGTCCAGTTTTTGCGCGCGCGCGCGCGCGCGCGCACACACACACACACACAGAGTCACCCCACACACACACACACACACACACACACACACACACACACACACACACACACACACACGGAGTCGTATACAAAAATCTGAGCGTACACACACACACACACACACACACACACACACACACACACACACACACACACACACACACACGCACACACACACAGAGTCACACACACACACACACACACACACACACACACACACACACACACACACACACACACACACATCACACACACACACACACACACACACACACACACACACACACACACACAACGGAACCAATGACAAAATTTACAGAAGTGTATACACAGGAGGACTAGCTGTAAAGAATAACCCCCCCCCCCCCCCCCCCCACAACACACACACATTATCCTAAAAAAACACACGAATAAAATAACATAAAATGACATAGATCTAAAATAAACTGAGCTAACATAAAATAACATAAGATAAATAAAATGGAACAAAATAAAATAAAATTAATAAGATAAAATTACATGAAATGAAATAAAATAAAACAACACAACATCAACACAAACACAACACACCTCCCACACACACACATACACACAACACACACACAACACATACACAACAACAACAAACAACACAACACAACACAGTACACGCACAGAACAGAACATAACACAACACACACACCACTCAAACGCACACAAAACAACACAACACAACACAAAACACCCCAAACACACAACACACACACACACACACACACACACACACACACACACACAACAACAACACAACTCACGCATACACACACACCAACAACACCACA
>CM060345.1:27372246-27389746 GCA_030674155.1 Stramonita haemastoma
CGACACGATTGCTTTATTCAATTATCTTCAATATAAAAGAATAAAGGAAAAGTAAATAAAATAAAGTAAGGTCAGGTTTATGTATCGCAGCCACACGGGACCCAAAAATGACATCAGGGGCTGTGTAGTTGTTGTAGACTGTAGTATCGTCATAGTCCCAGCCGAGGTGTTCGATTTAGGAAAGTCTGTGGAATTCATGAAGCAAAGAAATCTATTCAGTTACTCACGCAGGCAACCTGGCAGGACGGCAAGGACAAGCGCCAGGTTCCATGGCTCCAAGGAAATACTGGGGAACTGTCACACAATTAAAAAAAAGAAAGAAAAATCTGTAATTTGCTGTGTGACATATGCTCGTATTCCATCTTATATTTTTTTTTTACCCATATCCCCAAAGCATAAAAAAAAAAACCCAAACAACTAGACCTATGAATTATCTGATTTTCAGTTTTGAAATAATTATTCTTGATGTTTGAAATTCTAGACTCCTCAAGGGCCATACTTTGCATTCAAGTTCCTTAAAGAGGCTGGTTGCAGAATCTTCAGTTGTTCCCCCCAAAGGTCCACGGGACTACGGGACGGGTGAAGGTGGGGGTGAAGAAAAAAAAATCTACAAACCAAATAATATGAAAAAAAAGACCAAATCAACGCGACCAAAACAGGGTAACGGGAAAACCAAGATTCAGTTCAAGGCTTTTCGAACTAAAAAAAACAACAACAAAAAAACACAGTCCACAAAGCAATCCTAACATGCTGTTTAAAAAAAAAAGAATTTTTGGAAGAAAGAGAGAGAGAGAACGCGTCATGCTGAAAATGTGTGAAAATAAAACCATGAAGAAGACTAAGTAGATCGGGACTAGGGTAACGCGCCTGCCTAGACCAAACAGCGAAAAGTCTGGGTCGGAGTGTGCGGGGGTTTTGATCCCCCAGAGGTGGGATGCTATTTTCAGCGACAGAATCCCCAAAACGTGGGATGCTATTTTCACAGACAGAATCCCCAAAAGGTGGGGATGCTATTTTCACTGACAGAATCCCCAAAAGGTGGGGATGCTATTTTCACTGACAGAATCCCCAAAACGTGGGATGCTATTTTCAGCGACAGAATCCCCAAAACGTGGGATGCTATTTTCACAGACAGAATCCCCAAAAGGTGGGGATGCTATTTTCACTGACAGAATCCCCAAAAGGTGGGGATGCTATTTTCACTGACAGAATCCTCTCATCTGAAAGACTAGCGCCCAGACCACCACTCATAGTCTAATGGAAGGGGGGGGGGGGGGGAGTTTTAGGTCCAAACAGGGTTCGAACTACCGCACACTTCGACCCGGACTTTTCGCTTTCTAGACAGGCGCGTTACCTCTAGACCACCGACCGATTCACTGAACGAACATAACAGAACCCGACTTTGTTTACGGCCACTGTAGCTGCTGTGGTGAATGTCATATCATTACGCTGGCATTCCTCAACTTGATCCCCGAGAAGCTGGAGAGGAAGGGGGGGGGGGGACACCCCAAAACATAACCCCCCCCCTTCCTCCATCTCTCTGTCTTGCTCATCACAACTAGGATCCCCGTGATATCACCCACCCCCCTCCCCCCCCCCCCCACCCCCCCCCCCGTGATGCCCTTGCTTAAGTACACACTGGAAGTAGCGAAACTCGCGTACCCTCCGCCAAATGTAGCCATACTCGACTTCAGAGGGTGGGGTTGTTGTTGTTGGAGATGTGATGAAATCAGCCGTTGTGAAGAACAGCTGAAAATTGCTTCCAGGCCGTAGTCTACTCCAAAAACTGCCGCCCGCCTTTTTAGTTCGCGGTTCAAGTTGGGTTTGGTGATGAAAATCTAGAATAAATATTTTGGTAGTAGTAGTCGGGCATCCCTCAGTCTCGGAAGACTGTGAAGTTGCGCTCTAGGCTCTAGAGCGCACAGCCTGGGTAAGTAAGTATGGCGGGCAAGCTGTTACTCATGCAGCAGACCCCCCCCCCCCCCCCCCTTCTCTCCACGTCGCTGGAATGGTCCATTGGAAAGGTAATCATTGATATGAATGGTTCCAGTGCTGTCACAGGAGCCACCAGAACGTTGCCATGTACAGCCCCGAACCGCGCTGGGGACTCCAATTTTCCAATTTTTCTTCAGGGATGGTGTCTAAACTCGACACCCGTGTGCATGCTGGTTTAAAAATTTTTTTTTTTATCTTGTTCTCATCCGTCTTCTACCGGAACACAATGGCCTGTTCTTCCAAAAGGCAGAACGGGCTTTTAACTTGTGCGCAAGATGTTCTGCGTGCGTTTCGCGCACAGGGTTCTCGAGTTATAATCTCATCCGAATGACTTAAGAGTCTCATTTTGTAGCAGTTACTGGTACTCTGTGTGTGTGTGTGTGTGTGTGTGTGTGTGTGTGTGTGTGTGTGGTGTGTGGTGGTGTGTGTGTGTGTGGTGCGTGCGTGCGTGTGGTGTAAGCTACACTGAATAAGATGGAGTCTGTGATACCGCGTTAAAAACTGAAATTACAGACTAAGGTAAGGTAAGAATGCATATTGCTGTATTTTGAGTTTTAGCACATAGTTTTATAGCACATAGTTTAGTTGAGTGTGTATTAATGTGTTTGCCCATGTAAAACAGTTTAAAATATGCAAATTCATAAATATATCATATCCATTCCTATGAATTATGAGGATATGACTTGATTACTGCTACTGCTGCTGCTGCTGCTACTACTAATACTATTACTACTACTTCGACTACTACTACCCCTCCCCCCCCCCCCTCTACTGCAACCAGATATATACTACTACTACTACTCTACTACTATACTAATATACTTATTACTACTACTACTACCACTACCACTTCTACTAATATGGTACTGAACTGATCCTAACACTTTTACCATTATTACTACTGCTACCTATACTACTACTGCTACAACTACTGCTCCTGCTGCTATTACTGATGGACATTTAGCATTTTACAACTGGAATCTAATCTTATTCCCATCAGACAAAGATGAAGAAAAATACAGAAGAAGAAGAAGAAGAAAAGAAGAAGAAGAAGAAGAAGAAAAGACGACGAAGAAGACAAGAAGAATTGCGAAGAAAGAAGAATTGCGAAGAGGAATTGCGAAAGAAGAAGAATTGCAAAAGAAGAAGAAGAAGAAGAAGAAGAAAAAACGAAGAAGAGAAAAAAGAAGAAAAGAAGAAGACAAGAAAGCGAGAAGAATTGCGAAGAGAATTGCAAGAAGAATGCGAAAGAAGAACAAAACAACAACAAAACAAACAACAACAACAACAACACAAAAAAAAGAACAAGAACAAGAACAACAACATTAAAAACAAGAAAACATAAAACAACAACAAACATAAATACAAGAAGCAAAAAAAAAAAACGCCAAAAAAGATATTGATGATGATAAAATATAACAGAAGCAGAGAAGAGAAACTCTAAACTCTAGATCTAGAAGCAAAAACGCCACTGACCCACAAAGAACGAAAGCTTGGCCAACAAAGAGATCATCAGCTCTGAAACATGCAGCGCTCACCCTCACGACAGATACCTACCTACACTATAGATCAATACATACACCTGTAGGCCTTCTCTTCTTTCAGCCTCTCCAGGTGGACACTCACCCGGATCACAATTGGGGGTGGAAAAGTCAGCTACCGGTTTAATGAACTCCCTCCACAAACACTTTTAACTTCAGCAACCAACCTTCAGGCTAGACATCTGTCATCAAATCTTGACACCTATCCTAACCCGCCATCCATCCATCCATCCTCTTCTGTTCTGCCCTCCCTCTCCCTCCTCTCCTTCCTTTCTTGCCCTCTTCTCTCGTCTCTAAGTCTCTATTAGCCCACTGTACATACAGGGAGACCAATGCACTTGCAAGCCATCTTTCAGACAGTAGCTCAATCCCACTGACCACACTACTGCTACCTCCCCAGAATCCTCTCTTTATAGACACAAAAAATCGAAAATCCCTGCTGGGACGTTAATTTAATCACAACAACAACAACAACAATAACAATAACAAGGGGACAACCCTCTTTCCTTCCATTGTAATCAGTCTATGTTTCGCATGTGTAAATGTAAAACTCTAAAGATTGATATTAACAACAACAACAAAAACCACCAAATGAACAAACAAAACAACTCAGAAGAAACAGCTATATATATATATATATATATATATATATATATATATATAATATATATATATATATATAGAAACGAAGAATTGCAAGGAGAATTGTAAGAAGAAGAAGTAGAAGAAGAAGAAGAAGAAAAGAAGAAGAATTATATATTATATATATATATAATATATTAAAAATCCACAATTGTAGTGACAGCCTTGGAGGCCCTTTTGTGAAGAAAGGAACGTTAAATTTTCATTTTGATTTGCCAGAGACCGGACTCGAGTTTCAACAACTGAATGAGACATCGTCAGAGGTCTCGGCAGTGATTTTGCATAGCCATCCCTGGTACCTTGAGGAAAAACACCTCTCTAAAATACATAGGTATTTTTGCCTACAACACACACACACACACACACACACACACAACACACACACACACACACACACACACACACACACACACACACACTTTTGATTCAGTTTACAAAGAAAATGGCATTGAAATTCAAAGGGAACCGTTGAATATAGTTTCGTGAAAACCGTTGATTACTGATGTTGCTAGGGTTATTTCCAAGTCTACTGTAAATATTTTATGGTAGGGATTTTGTTTGTTTGTTCGTTTGTTTAGTCTAATATCACCAAGTGTGAATAGACTAAATTAAACAACAACACACACATACACACACACACAGTGACACACACCACGCACAACCACACACACACACACACACACAACCACACACACACACACACACACACACACACACCACACACACACACACACACACACACACACACACACACATACAAGGAGGACAATTCGTCTGTTGTTGTTTTTTAAGGTTTTTTTTTATAGACTAGTTTTTTAGGTTTGTTGTTTGTTTTAATTTTTTGCTAGATAGATTCTAGATGGCTTGAATGAAAAAAACAAAAATATCGCTTACTCAATGTACCATCTGAAAATAAAATTTGACTTGACTGAACCAAACCTTCAACCGCCCTCCACCCCCTCCCCCCGCCCCCCTCCCTTCATTCTCTCCCTTCTCCCCACCCACCCCCTCCCCTGGGGAGAACCACCCTCTTCAGGCATCCTCCAGCTAGGACCTACCCCACTTCCAGACCCTGTCACCCTACCCTTGCCCAGAACCCAAACACGCCGAGAAGTCAATTAAAAGGGGAAAGAGGGGGAGGGGTAGGGAGGAGAAGGAGAGGGGGCTTCCCCCTTCTCTCTCTCTCTCTGTCTCTGTCTCTCTCTCTCTCTCTCCATCTTGCCCCCCCCCTCTCTCTCTCTCTGTCTCTTTCTCTATCTTTCTGTCCCTGTCTCTGTCTCTGTCCTCTCTCTCTCTCTTCTCTCTCTCTCTCTCCTCTTTCTCTGTCTCTCTCTTTCTCCATCTCTCTCCATCTTCCTCTCTCTCTTTCCATCTGCCCCCCTCTCTCTCTATCTCTCTCTCCATCTCCCCTCTTTCTCTGTCTCTGTCTCTCTCTCTCTGTCTGTCTCTCTCTCCATGTCCCCCCCTCCCTCTATCTCTCTCCATCTCCCCCCCCCCCCTCTCTCTCTCCCAGCAGCTTCTGACGCCTCCTAATCAGATCATTACCTGACCTTTCCCTTCCCCTCTCACCTTTTTAATCTTCACCACCCGGTCAACCCCCCCTCCCCCCACTACACCCACACCCACACCCCGACTTTTGCCCACACAAGTCAGTCCCTGCTGCACAAGAGTGGCTTTGGTCAAAAGACAGTCGGCTCTCGAGGGGTGTCCGGTAAAAAGACAGCCGCCATAATGACCGACAAGACGAACGGCGATGCGACTAAGGGCGAAAAGACTAACCAAGGTGATTGGTCTTTTAGAGTAGCGCAGACAACGATCTGGTAAGAAAAGGGGATGGTAGGTGGTGGGAGGGGAAGGGAGAGGGAGGGGGAGGGTGCGAAGGGAGAAAATTGAGGTGGAGAATAAGGACAGCGATCGTTTGACTCGGCAAGCTCTTGAACAGGTGGTTAGAAACAGTCTCGGTCAACCCAGTGTTGCTGGTTTTCGGGCCTATGAGCAAACAAGACTGTAGTGTAGGCATAGCTAGGGCCAAAAATTTCAAATCAAATTGACGTTTGGATCAAATTGGGGGTGGCAGGGTATGACTTTTGGCAAGGAAGAGGAATTGATATTTAACCTACAAGCGCAGCAGTTTTTAAGATGTTGGTTTTAGAGTGAATCTAGTACTTCCTGGATAGCTGTGTCGACATGCCAGCAGCGACTGAGCTCTGGATAAACAAACAAATAGCACAACCTCACATATAGATGTTCAATGAGGCACAGTATACACGTGTAGTAGTAGTAGTAGTAGTGCACCCATCAGTCTCGGATGACTAGGAGTTGCGCTCTAGTCTTCAGAGCGCAAAGCCTGGGTAAGTAAGTATGGAGGGCAAGCTGTTACCCATGCAGCAGAACCCCCCCCCCCCCCTCTCCACGCCACTGGAATGATCCATTACACATGTACACTACAGCTAACAGTGGATCGGTGGTCTAGAGGTAACATGCCTGTCTAGAAAGCGGAAAGTCCGGGTCGGAGTGTGCGGTGGTTCAAATCCCGTTTGGGCCCAAAACTTTTTCCCCATCTATTAGATCATGAGTGGTGGTCTGGGTGCTAGTCTTTCGGATGAGACGATAAACCGAGGTCTTGTGTGACACATCATTATTCAGGGCACGCAAAAGAACCCACAGCAACAAGAGGGTTGTCCCTGACAAAATTCTGTCGATAAAAGCCACTCTGATAAGGAAAGAAAAAAAAAAGGCGCTGCACATGTGGCGATGCGCTTTTCCCCGGGGAGAGCAGCCCGAATTTCACGCAGAGAAATCTGCTGTGAAATAAAGTGGTATAAATAAATATAAAGAAAGAGAGAAAGACAGAAAGAAAGAAAAGAAATTAAATGCGAATATGAAAGATTTTCCTGAGAGGTAGACAAGTGTACATATAATTTTATATAGCTCTATACTTTGGCGAAAAAAATGGAAGGACCCCCCCCCCCACCCCCCAACAAACACACTCACACACATGCACGTACGAACGCATGCACGCACGCACGCACGCATACACACACAATAATATTGTATTGCACTACTACTACTACTACACTACTACTATACTACTACTACTACTACACACACACACACAACACACACACACACACACACACACACACACACACACACACACACACACACTGAAAAAAATGAAAAGAAAGAAAGAGAAGAGAAGAAGAAAGAGAGAGAAGAAAAAGAGAGAGAGAGAGAGAGAGAGAGAGAGAGAGAGAGAGAGAGAGAGAGAGAGAGAGAGAGAGAGGGAGGCACCCCCCCCCCCCCCCAACACACACACAGAAGCATAGACTCAGCTCTACCTCTAGACAAAAGATCTGGCTAGACAATGTAGAAAGGAAAAGAACCGCAAAACAAAAAAAGAAAAGAAAAAGAAAAGAAAGGACACACAGACCTACAGACCATGGAAAGACAGGAAAAGACATACAGTCAACAACAAGCCCTGTCATCCCAGTACAGAAGCCCCAACACCCCCCCCCTCCACCCCCCCACCCCCCACCCCCCTTACTTCCCTCCCCCCTCCTCCTTCACCCATCCCAGTTCAGTTCTGAAAAACCAAAGGGTTGCTAACGTCAATATGCCACAGGCTGTCTTGACAGCTTCGCACAATGCAAAGGCCTAAAGCTGGTTAAATTCCAATTAAACACTTCCAAAGACACACTGACACGAGCCTGTAGATTAGAAGATTGAGAGAGAGAGAGAGAGAGAGAGAGAGAGAGACAGAGAGACAGAGAGACAGAGAGAAAGAGAGACAGAGACAGAGAGAGGCACGAGCCTGTAGATTAGAAGAGAGACAGAGACAGAGAGAGAGAGAGGCACAGCCTGTGATTAGGAGAGGAGAGAGAGAGAGAGAGAGAGAGAGAGAGAGAGAGAGAGAGAGAGAGAGAGAGAGAGAGAGAGAGAGAGACAGACAGACAGACAGACAGACAGACAGACAGACAGACAGACAGAGACAGACAGACAGACAGACAGACAGACAGACAGAGAGACAGAGACAGACTATCTAGTAGCAGTGGCCACACTACACACCTCTGGTGGATGGATGACAGGGAAGGGAGGTAAGCCTTGAGGGACCTTCTTCAGGGGCTGGCTATAATCTGCCGCCTACAGTAGGATAAGACGGTTTCGTTTGGTTCTTGGTTGTGTTGGTGGCTCGCTTGTTGAGTCAGGGGACATGGATACTACACCCCTACGCCTTGCAAGCACGCGACTCTGCCCCTTTTGTTGTTTCTGTTTTGTTTTCTCTCTCTTTCAGTCTGACGCGTGTGTTTGACACAGGTGGTGGTGGTGGTGGTGGAGGTGGAGGGGGGGGAGTGGGTTACACCGGGTAGGTTTAAATGTTGCATCAGGTGTGTGGAGTTCTTTTTCCACCACCACCACCCCTCCTTTTTCCCTCCCTAGCCCTCCTAAACCGAAACACATAGGTACCTACCTACATACACTACAAATGTAACCATCACCACCATCACCACCCAAACACCCCAACACACACACGCACGCACGCACGCACGCACACACGCGCGCGCGCGTGTGCACGCGCACGCGGGGAGAGAGAGAGAGAGAGAGAGAGAGAGAGAGAGAGAGAGAGAGAGAGAGAGAGAGAGAGAGAGAGAGAGAGAGAGAGAGAATTATGAACCTAAACAAAAGCGAAATTGACTGCCAGAATAAAACATGTCTACGACATAAACATCATCATCATCAATCATCATCATCATCATCATCATCATCATCATCATCATCATCATCCTTTACACCCAGTGGTGTGTGTAGGGCAGCAACAAAGACTTTCCACCCCTGCCTATCCTGGGCCAGCCTGGCCAATGAACTCCAAGAGTGCTGCATGGCTTCCATCTCACATTCCACTGTCCTCCTCCATGTTGTTCTTGGTCTTCCTCTCTTTCTCTTGCCGTCTGGGGTCCAGTGCAGTGCTGTTCTTGCGACAGACTGTGTGTCTCTCCGGAGTACATGCCCAATCCATCTCCATCTTCGTTTGATAATGATGGTGCCCTTGTCAGTTTGGTTGCATTTCCTCAGTAGATCATGCCTACATGTAATTCAGTGCTTGGAATTCCCTTTTTTTTTTCTATCCCTCGCTTTGTTTCTGCTTTGTTCCTTTTCTTCCTGCCACTTCCTTTTTGTCTATTTTCTGCTTTCTTAGTCCATTCTCCAGCTTCCCCCCCCCCCCCCCCTTCCCGGAAAAAATAAAATAAAACAATTCTCTCTCATACTGACGTCACATGTGCTGGGCCGGAGTGATTTTGTCAGGCGTTTGAGCAGCAGTGCAAAGCATTTTTGCTCATAATTATGACAGGAAACAGTAGTTGCTGTCTGAACATTCCACGAAGTAAGAAAAGAAAAATGCTTAAACAAGTGAATTCCACCGTAGCTGCAGTTTGTGTCTACTATACTAGAATATTTCTTTTACAGGTCGATATCTAGAATCTGTGTATCGTTCAATGTGAGCCTGGAAATCCAGTTTGCTTCAATGAATCCTAATCGTTTCAAAATCAGTGGATCTGTGGTCTAGAGGTAACGCGCCTGTGTAGAAAGCGGAGAGTCCGGGTCGGAGTGTGCGGTGGTTCGAATCTCGTTTGGGCCCAAAACTTTTCCCCCATCCATTAGACCATGAGTGCTGGTCTGGGTGCTAGTCTTTCGGATGAGACGATAAACAGAGGTCCCGGCCCGTGCTACACATCATTATTTAGCGCGCGTAAAAGAACCCACGGCAACAAGAGGGTTGTCCCAGGCAAAATTCTGTAGAAAAAAGCCACTCTGATAGGGAAACAAATACAGCTGCAGACAGGAAAAAGAAAAAAAAATGGGTGGCGACGCGCTCTCCCCGGAGAGCAGCCCGAATTTCATGCAGAGAAAGCTGCCCGTGACATAAAGTGGTAATAAAAATTTATTAATAACAATAAACCACCAAACCCTTCTGACGACCAGAAGACAAGAAAGGCACACAGCATCAAGCCAACCCACACAAAAACCCCAATCATCCCCCATATCCTCTCTACTCTACCCCTCCTCCACACACACCCGCCCAACCCCTAACATCAGCTCATCGCGTCAAATCGTCCCAAAGATTGAAAGATCCCGCGCGGTCTCCCGAACAGAAACTGCAATCGATCAGAATCCGAACAGTAAGAGTGACGGTTCTTAGAGTGTCAGGTGCTAAGAGAGTTAGCTCCCTCTCCCCCGCCTCAGGGGTCATGGCGGCTTGTGAAGTGAAGTGGAACGAAGACGCGTGGCTGTTCAGTTCAGTTTTCCTGCAGATCGCAAGACCGGTGAGCAACTAGATCTATATAGGCCTCGTGGGCAAGGTGAGGCGGAACGATTGACTAGGTGACGATTCAATTCAGGTAGAAGTAAAGGATGAAGAGGCACCGGGCGAGAGATAGGGCAAGAAGAAGCAAGAGGGTGGTAGGCTAACCTGGGCAAGAGGATAATGAGGTTTAACACCTTTTCCTGTCTTGCCATATTGGACAGACCAAGCCACCAACACACACGCGCGCGCGCGTGAGGACTTGGTGGCACGTTCTCTCTTGTCTTCTGATCAACATCTTGTTTATTCGCCCTTAGGAAGATCCAGGTCCTGCCCCCCTCCACCCTCCTCTTCCCGCCCCCCCAGGATATGTTGGACACAGCCATGCGTGCTCTGAACTCTGAACTCTGAACAGCCATGCGTGCCCTGTCCAAGCTTGGACAGGGTGCTCGAGCGTTATTAAGTTTTAGTCATTCCTTCTTTTTCTCCTTCTTCCTCGTCCAACGCTTAAACAGCAACTATTGTTGTCTGTCATATGAGCAAAAATGCTTCGGGGCTGCGCTGCCTTTAAGCGCCTGAAAAGTCAGGCCCAGTGCATCCGACTTTGGCGTAAGATATTATTGTTATCTTTCAAGCCTTTTTGGAACAAAAACTCGAACTGCGAATGAGAATGGAAAACAGACAAGACGGAAGTGACTGGAAGAAAAGGAACAAGGCAGAAACAAAGAAAGGGATAGAAAAGAGGGAATTCCAAGCACGGAATTTCCAGAAGATGGGAATGTTACTTACTTATACTGACAGCCCCCCCCCCCCCCCCCCCCCCCCCCCCTCGAACATGCCCACGGGATCAATTCTTCTGAAGACGTTAATCCCAAGTATCCACTTTGAATAAACAAAAAACAAACAACAAAAAGCCCGAAAACAAAAACCAACGGAAAAAGATGCATACACTTAAAAATGCGTAATTTCTTTTAAACGCTCAATCAACTACATAAGGATTTGTTTAATGATGGAAATGAAAGTGTATGAATATGCACGTTTTAATATACATGTATTATTATAACATTATGTTCATGTTCAATTTTGTATGTCACTTATAACTAAACACGTTTATGTAGAATGCTCATAGAAAAATGTGCACACACACACACACACACACACACACACACACACACACACACACAACACACACACACACACACACACACACACACACACACACACACACACACACACACACACACACAGAAAGAAAGAACATCTTGTGCAGTTAAAACCCGTTCGCTTTTGGGAAGAGTAGGCCATTGAGTGCCGGTGGGAACGGATGACAAAATTGACAACACTGCTAACACATGGGGACTGGATGTAAGAAAAGCACATGAGTGCTTATTCCATTATCTTTGAAAGAAAAGAATTACTACTACTACTACTACTACTACTACTACTACTACTACTACTGCTTCTACTAATATCCACAATAATAACAACAATAATAATAATAGTAATGGTAATAATAATAATGATCATGATAATAATAATAATAATAATAATAATAATAATGATAATAATAATAATAATAATAATAATAATAATAATAATAATAATAATAATGATAATAATGATTATCATCATCATCATCATCATACTACTACTACTACTACTACTACTACTACTACTACTACTACTACTACTACTACTACTACTAACAACAACAACAACAACAACAACAACAACACCTATCATAATATCAGCATCAAGCAGTCCAGTCCCTTGACCAAGATGGTCGTCAGGAAAGGAGGAGGTGGGGGGGGGGGGGGGGGGGGGGGGGGGGGGGGGGATCACGTAGGTGAATAGTTTGCTCCAGGTTGATCATAATTATAACATTATTGTCTAACATCATGAACTTCCATTCTTTAAAAAAAAAAAAAACTGGTTAAAGAACGACTGTGGCAAAGTACAAAAGAACAAAATGAGCCATGTCCAAAACTGCAGAGGCAGTGCACTCCTAGCAAACTGCATCGCCCTTCAACAACCTTCGCTGGGAGGACTCAATACAATCATACCAAACCAACCTGTGTGTGTGTGTGTGGGGGGGGGGGGAGGTGAAGGTGTCCCGTAACCTATGTGGTCGTTGGGGAGCAAGGCATCATCAGAGACCTCAGCTTCTCTAGGGGCCAGCATATTGAGGGCGGCGCCCATCTCCTCTCCCTTGCTGTTTTACCTTCCCTGGCCCTGAAGAGGGCAGGTACCCATTTACAGCTGGGGGAACTAGGGGGGGGGGGGGACTTTACTGTAGCCAAGGCGACCACGGTCCCCTATCTACTTGGTAACCAGGCTGGATGGTGCTTTACACTGGCTTTGGGGAATGCCCAAGTGTGGGGGGTAATTCTACTAATGCCTAGAAAGGGAGTCCTCAGTAAGGGGGCTTGTGTGTTTGCCCTAACTTAAATCAAAGAGGGTGTGACCTACCGGATTCCACACAACTCTTAAGTTTAGACAGACAGAGAACAGAAGAGGACACAAGCCTGCTTGCCCTAACAAAAGACACAATCACTGCCCACTTCAACGGGTGTGACTACCACACGTGGACGAATTAAAGTGAAAGCTGGTTGCCAACTCTTCAGTGGTGCTGCTCCACCACGGTCCTACGAACTACAGTGAGATAGGTGTGAAGTAAAAGTGATAGGTGAAGTAAAAGTGAAAGAAAATTAATGTCTCAATCACCACCTCTCCCTGTCTTGAGCATGGTCACACATACTTGTGAACCCAAACTCCACAATCGCTTTTTTGTTGTTGTTGTTGTCTTGGGTGTTCTTCCCTTCTTCCACTGCCTCAACTCTTGGCAAAGCCACTTGTGCCTCTCTCTCTATCAGGTTTCTGTGTGGTCAGTGCATGGTTGTCTCTGTGGCTACAGGGCTGGGGAAACTGCTGCCATCCACACTGGTTTTTGAGAAGTGTGGTGGTGGACGTTGTGGAGACTGACCAATTGTCCAGATGTCCAGATGTCCAGCGATGGGAATGTGTTAGGTACTTTTTGTACCTAGCCGCGATAGTATGAGGGTACTTTGAATTCCATTCCATCTCCAGAATTCATGAAAGTCTAGGTTTGAATTATCTTGGCAAAGGGGGTCTGTGTGTCTGGTGAATGACTTTTGAGAGAGAGAGAGAGAGAGAGAGAGAGAGAGAGAGAGAGAGAGAGAGAGAGAGAGAGAGAGAGAGAGAGAGAGAGATGGACAGACAGACAGAGCGAGGGAGAGAGACAGACAGACAGACAGACAGACAGACAGACAGACAGTAAAAATGTTAACCCTGTGTGTGTGTGTGTGACTTGACTAATGGGTTTTCATTTTTACTCTCTTCTTGGTCAAACTTTTAGTAAGTACGTACATGGTGCAGAGTCTCCCTTTGTGTGTGTGTGTGTGTGTGTGTGTGTGTGTGCATGTGTGTGTGTGCGTGCGCGAGCACGCACCAGTGCACCCACCAGCGCCCACACGCGCATATTGGAGATTTGATATGCCTGTAATTAATACATAATTATGCCTGTAATACATGTTAACTACATATCCTGTAAATCATGTTAGCCATCAGTGGGTCATGGAAAATTAAAGATACCCAGCAAAAAACACCCACCAAAAATGATCTAAGCCATACTGTGACTTACATCCTTTCCTTTTGTTGTCTTTAATTCTACACCTGCCCCACCTGTGTGGTGTGGAGACGTGGCTTGCCTGAAGAGACAAAGGTACTTTAAGGGCCTGCACTAGTTTCTTTGGAATACTTAAATTAACCAATAGTGTGACTTCTCTCTCTCTCTCTCTCTCTCTCTCTCTCTCTCTCTCTCTCTCTCTCTCTCTCTCTCTCTCTCTCTCTCTGTAACCCTTGAAAAATAAAGACTCTCTCTCTCTCTCCCTCTCTCTCTGTGTAACTCTTGAAAACTAAAGATTCATTCTCTCTCTCTCTCTCTCTCTCTCTCTCTCTCTCTCTCTCTCTCTCTCTCTCTTCTCTCTCTCTCTCTCTGTAACCATTGAAAAATAAAGACTCTCTCTCTCTCTCTCTCTCTCTCTCTCTCTCTCTCTCTCTCTCTCCTCTCTCTCTCTCTCTCTCTCTCTCTCCTCCCTCCCCCTCTCTCTGTGAGGTCCTTAATTTTGATGCGAGGGCTTTCTGGCAAAAAGAAGAAACACAAAAGGACCACTTCAACACGCGGATCCACGATCAGGACAAACTAACTGAACGCCCTTGTCGGAGCTCAGAACCACGCGCGTGGGCAACGCCTGGTCACTTCACACCAACACGCGAAATCGAACCCTACACAGACCTTAAGTATTGTACTCTTATTAACAAGTGGGCCACTTCTGACCTAGGGGTGATAGATAGCTAGATGGATCTGGTATGAAGCGTGGCTGCGGACTTTGACTCAAGTGCAGGGATTTAATGAAGCAACCTGACTGACTTGACACCTGTCCAAAACTAAGCGTGGATGACGGTTCTTTGGGGAGGCGGGTGGCTGGTTAGTCTAGTCAAAACCTTTTAATTAAATCATCCAAGGAGTTTCGATTCATGCAGCACTGCGGTGTTTTGCGCGCGGGCCTGTTCTCTCTTTGTTGCTTCAACAGAAAGCGAGTGCTCTGACCACTTAGTTATATCCCATACCCCTAGATAGCTGGAAATTTGCGTAGATAGACCTAAAACACCGTTTTCACACACTGAATGATGCAGATAAAAAAAATAACCAACCCAAAACAAGCAAGCAGCCCCCCCAAAAACAAAAACAAACAAACACCAACAACAACAAACAAACAGCAAAAACAAAAGCACCCCCAAAACAAAGAAAAAACAACCAAACAAAAAAAACACACAAAAAACAACCAAACAAAAAACAAAAAAAACCCAAAAAACAACCAAAAAACACACACAAAAAAACACACGCAAACAAAATCCTGAGACAAGAAAGAAAAGAACAAGGAGAGAGGGGAGAATCAGCACTGGTTAATGTTAACTGCACTAGTAGTACCTTGTAAAAAGTCCATTCCGACAGACGACAAGCAATCTGTCAGAGGCTGCAGCAGGCTTCCCTCTCCACGGTGTCAGCAGACGATTCCCAATAATGTTTGGCGCACTTCGCTTTCAGACAACAGATCTAGCCTACACAGTCATGGAGAGAAAAAAAAAATTCGTTGAATTAAAACTACTAAAATTCATGGTGAGTTAAAAACGATCGTATAAAAATCTCAATATTGGTTGAATTTCGGAGCTCTAGATCTATATAAAAAAATAATACCCTATAATATCCTATAAAAAAAATAATACCCAGACAAATCATACATGTATATATACATACATACGTGTGTATGCAGTTTTGTAAATCTTATCTGTTCCCACCGGCACACAATGGCCTACTCCTACAAAAATGAGAACAGGATTTAACGTGTGTGCAAGATGTTCTTAAACAAAGGCAGTGCAACGCATTTTTCGCTCACATGAGACAGAAACAACGATACTTTTTTTAATTTTTTTTTTATAATAAATTCTGTATTTAAACCAACACAAATCTTTTCGTTGTCCTAGTCTAGCTGTTTGAGTGTTCGACAACGAAAGACAAAGACTACTGTACATTAGGCGGAGACATACACCTGCACTACTCAGCTGTTGTGTGGAATTTATTTGTATTTTTTATTTATTTTTTATTTTATTTTTTTATATCGAGGATAATGGAATAAGCACTCGTGTGCATTTTTTTAAAAATCCAGTCCCCGTGTGCATGCAGTGGGATCACGTACTCGTGGGATCACGAGTTCAACACTGCATAAATTTATTTAACCACTTGGCCGCTCCATCCTTTGTCTACCTACCCTCCATGGTAGAGAGAACAGTGGTAATACATTGTTGTTGCTGCTGCTGCTGTTAAAGTAGTTGTTGTTGTTGTTGTGATTGAATATATATATTTACATTCCCGCGGGAGGTAAGTAGAACATGGGAGTGGGTGGATGTTTATAGAAAGGCCCCGTGTGCGAACGCACGCAGAACATCTTACGCACACGTAAAATCGTGTTCCACTTTTCGTAATGGTAGGCCATCGTGTGGCGGTGGGAACAGATGACAAGATTTACAGAACTGCCCAAACACCGGGGCTGGATGTAAAAAAAACAAACAAAAAAAACACACACGAGTGCTTATTCCATTATCCTCGATATAAAAGAATAATTAAACCAACTTAACTGGTCAGATCAGTCCAATATGATTTATGACTATTCATGCCCTACACAACTTTGCATGCATAATACATACCAGGCATAACATAAAACAACAACAACAAAAAACAAAACAAAACAAAAAAGAGGACACGCATTAAATGAAACAAAACAAAAGGAACCATCAATGCATAAAACAGAAGAAAATCGCCGCTTCTCAAACCAAAAATAATAAAACGAAACCCAATACAAATAAGCCAACAAACAATAAAAACAAGACAAAACCACAACGAGAACAACCACACCACCACCACTACCAATTCTATACCCACCCCCCCCCCCCCAAACAAAAAAAAATAAATAAAAAATAATAATAATAAAATAAAATTTAAAAATCTCAATCATAATCATACACAACGAAGAAAACAAAAACAAACTTCTTTCTACCCACCTTCTGGTTCGGATTCCAAAAAACGGCAAAAACTCCTGTCACTTACATACCCACACACATACCCTCCCCCCACACACAGGCACACACAGAAGACACAGTAGTAGATCTAGGTAGACTGGACTCACTCACTAGAGCACATGTCACAGTCTAACTGTTCACAGCCAGAGCAGACTAAGGGTATAATATATAGGCCGAGCAGTTCGCCTACTCGTCAATCTTTAGGCCTATCAACAGTCAACTCAACCACAGGTGATCTTCAATGATTTGCCCCTCTCTCTCTCTCTCTCTCTCTCTCTTCTCTTGCAGTAATGATGTAATTTTACTAATTCGTTCGTGTTGGAGCAGGGTGGTGGTGGTGGTGGTGATGTGGGGGGAGGGGGGG
>CM060345.1:27397246-27402246 GCA_030674155.1 Stramonita haemastoma
AAACGTCTTAACCACCCTGCCACCGTCCTTGTGGACTGTAGGTCCACAAACTGTGACAGGCAACGGTGCTGTCATCAAACCAGTCCCCCCCGTGAGGATGCCTTGGGGCCTGTCACTATGAATAGCATCCACATCTTCTGGAAATTCTGTGCTAGGAATTCCCTCTTTTCTATCCCTCTCTTTGTTTCTACCTTTAAAAAAAAAAATCTTCTTCTTCTCGTCTATTTTCTCTGCCTTCGTGATCCATTCTCCAGCCTTTAAAAAAAAAAAAATTTTTTATACAGAAAGACTTTAAAGATAATTCTCTTCCCATGTCCAAAGTCGGACATGCTGGGTTTCACTTGTCAGGCGCTTAACAGCAGGGCAACACATTTTCCAAATTCAAGTTCCAAATTCCATTACTTTATTGTCTCAGAAACTGAGAAATTAACTCGGGTTGCGAGCCGCACATAAAAAAGTAAACATATTTAAAAACATAACACCACGAGAAATATCATAACTTAGTATTCAAACATCAGCTCGCATCCGTCACAATATAAAATGCACCCACAAATCAGTAATACTTCAGCCAGTCATAAACTCACACAAAGAAATTCTAAAACACTCCTGTGCCACCAGTATGCCCATGCATCCTTACTCATACAGCTCGCGTGCGAGCCTACACAGGCATGTTGGCATATATATATATATATATATATATATATATATATATATATATATATATATATATATATATATATATAATAATATATAGGGGAGGTAATTTATATATATATTATATTATATTATATTATATTATATTATATTATATTATATTATAATATATATTATATATATGTATAATATAATATAATATAATATAATATAATATAATATAATATAATATGATATGATATGATATGATATCATATGATATAATATAATATAATATAATATAATATAATATAATATAATATAATATAATATAATATAATATAATATAATATAATATAATATAATATAATATAATATAATATAATATATATAATATATACATAAATTACCTCCCCTCCCCCAACCGTTTCTTTTCTGGAATCATCAGTGTGGCATTGGTGTGTTTGTGCATGTGTTGCCTTCTAGAATTCTCTCTCTCTCTCTCTCTCTCTCTCTCTCTCTCTCTCTCTCTCTCTCTCTCTCTCTCTACATACATATACATATATATATACATACATATACATATATATACACACATATATATATATATATATATATATATATATATATCTATATCTATATATCTCTTCAGTGCTGTGGGGGGGATTAAAGAGAATTCTAGAAGGCAACACATGCACAAACACACCAATGCCACACCCATGATTCCAGAAAGAAAAAACAGTGGGGGAGGGGAGGTAATTTATATAAGGGGAATAATCTCTTCATCTCTCCCGTGACACTCACACCTTTAACTCTCTTTTTATCATCGACACCTCCCCCCCCCCTAAACAATGAGACAATAATCACCTTCATAACAATCATACAAGTCAGCAATCACACCTCTGGGTCGTAGATACGATCATAACAACAGCTTAACCGACCCTGTCTTTGGTATATATATATTATAATATCCTCACACACTGACAACACAACGCCACCATTTGTTACGTTATAATATGCTTTACATTCAACGCAATTCTCGCTGGCCGTTTGTTTCAAAGGGGAAGAATCTGAATGTTCATGGAAGTATGTTTGCGTGTATGTATGTATGTATGTATGTATGTATGTATGTATGTATGTATGTATGTATGTATGTATGTATGTATGTCTGTATGTCTGTATGTCTGTCTGTATGTCTGTATGTATGTCTGTATGTGTATGTGTATATATGTATGTGTGTGAACAGAACAGAACAGAACAGAACAGAACAGAACATCGTTTATTGCCATGGAAGCATACAAAGCTTATAGCTTGTGTGTGTGTGTGTGTGTGTGTGTGTGTGTGTGTGTGTGTGTGTGTGTGTGTGTGTGTGTGTGTGTGTGTGTGTGTGTGTGTGTGTGTGTGTGTGTTCTTCAGTTTAACGTCTATTCACATTAAGTGATTTTAGACCAAAAAACAAACAAAAAAAACACAAACAAACAAACAAACAAACAAACAAAAAAAACCCCTGAACAAGAAAAATTGAACAATAGCTGAAACCAATGCCAGATAACAAAGTTAAAATATAAAGCTAACTTTAACAAACTATAAATACTGAATTATCGGACTTCTTATTAGTGCTAACACAATGTCCAACAAACGCGATGGTTCAGACAACAACTGGTCCAGTGATAGATTAGGCACAACAGGTAAAAGTGATTTTAGATATCCACAAAGAAGAATATGACTATTTGTTATCTTATCACCACATATACAGTTTATATCCTTTGAGTATTTCGTCTTGAAGGCATTTAGTTTAAATCTGTACATGAGGGATAACACATTTCTGCAATTGTACCAACCACATACTTTGTCAGAAGTTAAGATATTTCGAAAATTTATCATATTACTTGTACTGCTATCATAAAGCCGATAGCCAGAATCGCTGATCTTCTTTCTGAAATGCTTCCAACACGCATTTTGCAGCAAGCTGTATCCCTCATGCAAAGATAATGCAACATCTATTTCACAAGAATTCTTTCTATTCCTCGCCCCATATTTTGCAAGGGTGTCTACTTTTTCATTAAAAAAGATTCCACTGTGTGAGGGAACCCAACAAAAAGTAACAGTACTACCTTTTAAAATAACAAGATGCACCAGATGCTTGACTTCAATGAGAAGATCTTTTCTCACTTTAAGATTAGAATTCTTTAAAGCATGTAAAACCGATTTAGAATCAACACACACAAGTATGTTTAAAATATCTTTAGGAAAGTCAAGTACATAGTACAGCGCAAATATTATAGCCGTTAGCTCAGCTGTAAATATAGATTTATTTTTTCCCAGGTTGAATGATCATTCTACTTTCAATGATGGAATAATAAAAGCCGCACCTCCCTCATTAGTATTAAGAATGGAACCATCAGTATATATTTTGAGATGATCAGAATAGGTAGTTTGAATATGCTCTTGTACAAATGCCGTAAGTATATTAATATTGTCCGCTTTTCGTACAGTGGAATAATCAATATCAAAGTGAGCTTTAAGCAGTTCCCAAGGTGGACAGGGAGCTAAATTTACTTCTGATTTAGCTACTTTATTGGAATTAAGTTTTAAATCTTTAAAAAGTGGGGAGGTATAAGTGCTAGTTGTGGTAAGCGAGCTGATAGTTCTTGCTCTTTTAGGAAAATGAATATCAGACTTTAACTGAACTTCCTTTTCAACATTACTTTCATTTGCTGTGCTTCTTAAGACATATTTTGCCACTGCAAGTTGTCGATGTTCATTTAAAGGCAGAACACCTATTTCTTTATATGTGCCTAGAGTTGAGGCATGAGGTGGTACACCCAAAGCAAGCCGGAAGGCTTTACAATCAAGACTTTGAATTTTCTTAAGTAAGTAATTTGGAGCACTGAAAAATACTTCTTGTCCATAAGACAGTCTTGAGCGCACAAGGGCCATGGACAGGTGTTTTAATACGGTGATATCTTGCCCCCACTGTTGTTTACTGACAACTTTTAAGAAATTAAGAACGTTCTTAGCTTTAGTTGCCAAAAATTCAATGTGCTGATTCCACGCTAACTTAGAAGTGAGGTATACACCTAAAAATTTCACTGCAGGTTTATATTCGAGATCTTTTCCATTTATTCGAAAACGAGGTAAGACTTGTGGTCCAACACCATTATTAAAAAGTACAAGATTGGTTTTCTCAGGGGAAAGTGAAAGGCCATTCTCTAATAGATAGCTGTTAAGTTTGTCAAGTTCTTTTTGATATACTTTTTGATAGAAGCTTAATTGCCTTTTGGGCGTTTTCTTTTTCATTATAACATCCATCCACATGCATATGTCATCAGCATACTGCACAAGAACAGCATTACTTGACAAAATACTAGGAAGATCAGATAATAAAATGTTGAATAGATACGGTGATATTACTGATCCCTGTGGAATTCCCATGTCTGGTGATCTTTGGGTAGAATAACAATTTCCGACTTTAGCTTGAACAATTCTTCCTGAAAGAAAACTTTTAATATAGAGATATATGCTACCAGAAAGGCCAATAGATTTCAACTTATAAAGCAATCTCTCATGCCAAACATGATCGTATGCCTTATGTACGTCAAAAAATGTAGCAAGTACATTCCTCCTTCGAGCAAACTGATATTTAATACAAGTAGTTAGTTTCACTAAATGATCAACTGTAGATCTACCCCTACGAAATCCTGCCTGATTTACAGGTATTATCTTATTTTTATCACAATAATATGTCAATCTATTTAAGATTATTTTTTCCATCAACTTCCCTGTATGTGAAGTTAATGCAATTGGTCTATAGTTATTCTTATCGCTCTTAGACTTTCCCTGCTTTACTACAGGTATCAAAATAGAATGTTTCCAAGATTTAGGTAAGACTCCATGAATCCAACACAGCTGAAACAGATCTAACAGCAACATTAGCCAGTTATTAGGTAGATGTCTGAGCAGTTCATTAGAAATTGCATCTTTTCCCACTGATGTTTTTTTAGTGGGCAGGGAGAAAATTACATCTTTTAGTTCTTGCAGCGTAATAGGGGCATTCACATAGTGTGTATTGTCACTTACTGGATCTTTATAATCATCTTTCTGGACGTCATTTTCTCTATAAGTTTTAGATCTGTCTGAAAGGTTGTGAGAACTCATAGTGTCGGAAAACATATTTACAAAAATTTCAGCCTTTTCTGCATCAGAAAGAAGTTCTTTTTCCTGTATTTTGATTGGGCAATTCTGTAAACAAACTCCATTTTTCATGTCATTGAGCTTTCTCCACACCTTTTTGTTTGTGTGTGTGTGTGTGTGTGTGTGTGTGTGTGTGTGTGTGTGTGTGTGTGTGTGTGTGTGTGTATGTATAC
>CM060345.1:27407246-27413184 GCA_030674155.1 Stramonita haemastoma
AAGATCAACAGGGCTTGCCAAGACGATTCTGCAGGGAACTGTGCAAGGCGGGAGAAGGAGAGGCAGGCAGAGAAAGAGATGGGAGGACAACATCCCAGAGTGGACGGGCCTCAGGCTGAGTGACACCCTGAGAAAGGTCGAGGACAGAGGGAAATGGAGAGAGCTGGTTGCGAGGTCTTCCGTGGCGCCCCTACGATCTGAACAGACTATGGGATAGAAGAAGGTAAAAAAAATCTCCCAATTAGTAAGTCTCAGAGCTTTAACCGAGGATTTTTTTTTTTAAAGATCTAAAGAGTGAATGGTTAGGAGTAGTAAATGTAATGTATGATAGTGTGTTTGTGTAATAGTGTGTGTGTGTGTGTGTGTGTGTGTGTGTGTGTGTGTGTGTGTGTGTGTGTGTGTGTGTGTGTGTGTGTTTGTGCGTGCGTGCGTGCGTGCGTGCGTGCGTGCGCGCGCCTGTCACTGAACAGAAAAAGTTATCACAGCCATCAAAATGACCAGCAATGACATGCTAAACAAAAAGGGGCAAAAAGAAGCTTAACTAGCAATCCCGTCTTATCATAAATCTGCAGTACTAGAAAAAAGGAAACAATTTGTATCTTATCCCTATTACAACAGGGAACCAGTGAAGTAGAATACCACCACCCCACCGTGGTGTGATGAACAGATTTTGGGGTGGAAACCGAACAAACACGGCGTGATGATGTGACTCAATCAAGTCCACTTTGTCAGCATGATTTCAACACCAATACCCCACAGATCTGATAAGCATCTCAAAGACACTTGGTATTGGAAACAGCAGGACACCTGGTTGATAACAATCAAGAGGGGGGGATTTGCTCGACGCAAGTAAGAGACAGGTAGGGGGGGGGGGGGGGGGGATTTATGCAGGTAAAAGAAGGGGAATGCAGATCTATCTATAGATCTACCTGTAGTCATCGTGAGCCCAAACCAAGGACCACACAGTGTGACTGACCACTGTCCGAGGCAGTACAAGGAATCAAAAGTCTGACTTGACATGAATCAACACGTGTCTGTATATAAAGTCCTGTTGTTCATTGTGCAGGCAAAACAACAGGTTGACAGATACAGTTCTAGATGACAGATTGACAATTGTCACTGACATTTTCGGCTCTTGTTTTGTTTGTAGGGGGTTTTGAAGAGATCGGTAACATTGGATCCACACAGTTCTAGATCTTCTTTTCTCCTCTTGTTCTTGGTATTTCACCTTCACCTTCACCTGTCCCGTAGTCCTGTGGTCCCGTGGACCGTGGGGGGCACAACTGAAGATTTTGCAACCAGCTTCCTCCACTCCCCACGGTCCTCCATCGCCCTCCGTAGTATAGATCGTTCCACCCAAGGCCTGTCCATTCTCTTGGTATTTGGATCATTATCTGCGTGCGTTCGCACACGGGGCCTCGGTTTACAGTCTCATCCGAAAGACTTTTGGGGAGAATGGAGTCAGCGCTGATGTTAACTCCAGGGGAAAAATCCCCTCCAACGGGAATCGAACTCGGGTCGTCAAATTGCGAGTGCAATGTTCTGACCACTAGGCTTGGAATCAGAAGGACAAGACACAAGAGCAGGCGAATACAAAATTAAAGGGGGGGGGGGGGGGGGGGACAGCCTAGTGGTCAGATCATTGCGCTCGCAATTTGACAACCGGGATTCGATTCCCGTTCGAGGGGATTTTCCCCTGGAGTTAACATCAGTGCAGACTCCACTCTCCCCAAAAGTTTTTCGGATGAGACTTTAAACCGAGGCCCCGTGTGCGAACACACGCAGAACATCTTGCGCACACGATAATTCCTGTTCCGATTTTTATAAGAGTAGGCTATTGTGTGCCCGTGGGAACAGATGACAAGATTGACAAAACTGCATACACACGGGGATTGGATGTAAAAGAGCACATGAGTGCTTATTCCATTATCCTCTATATAAAAGAACAAATAGACAGATAAATAAATGAAATAGATAAATAAAATAAATAACCCACGCTAAAGAGCCAGGAAGGATGCAGATCTACCTGTAATGGGCTTAAGTAAAGACAGACAGTGCAGGAAGACAGACGGACAAACAGAGGGGCAACACAGGCAGACAAACATACAGGCAGAGAGGTACACAGCCAATCACACAAACTGCCAGCCGGTCACACAGGCAGACAGACAGAGACAGACAGACAGACAAACAGACACAGACAGACAAACAGACACAGACAGACAACTAGACAGGCAGACAGACAGACAGACGAACAGACAGACAGACAGACAGACAGACAAACAGACAGAGACAGAGACAGAGACAGACAGACAGAGACAGACAAACAGACAGACAGACAAGACAGAGACAGAGACAGAGACAGGACAGAGACAGGCAGACAGACAGACAGAGACAGACAGACAGACAGACAAACAGACAGAGACAGAGACAGAGACAGAGACAGACAGACAGAGACAGGCAGACAGACAGACAGACAAACAGACGGACAGACAAGCAACTCACTCAGGACACAGAAAGCAGTGAGCAGAGACTGGCAGATACAGAGGCACTTTCAGACAGACAGACAGACAGAGACAGGCAGACAGACAGAGACAGACAGACAGACAGACAGAGACAGACAGACAGACAGACAAACAGACAGAGACAGAGACAGAGACAGAGACAGACAGACAGAGACAGGCAGACAGACAGACAGACAAACAGACGGACAGACAAGCAACTCACTCAGGACACAGAAAGCAGTGAGCAGAGACTGGCAGATACAGAGGCACTTTCAGACAGACAGACAGACAGACAGACAGACAGACAGACAGACAGGCAGACAGAGAGACAGACATCAGCCAACCAGACAGACAATCACTGAGACAGACAGACAGACAATCAGAGAGACAAAGAAACAACCAACCAACCAACCAACCAACCAACCAAACAGACAACCAGACAAGACAGAGAAACAGACAGACAGACATACAATCAGAGAGACAACCAACCAAGCAACCAACAAGACAGACAGACAACCAGACAGACAGAGAGACGCACAATCAGAGAGACAAACAGAATGACAAGCAACCAGACAGACAGACAGACAAACAGTCCTACCTGGAGCTATGGTGGACAGAGTGACCAGCTCTGCAGAAGAAGATAGTCATATGGACAGACAGACAGACAACCAGACAGACAGACTGACAACCAGACAGACAGGCAGACAACCAGACAGCCAGACAGCCAGACAGCCAGATAGATAGATAGATAGATAGATAGATAGATAGATAGATAGACAGACAGACAGACAGACAGACAGACTGACAGACTGACAGACAGAGAGATACAGATAGATAGATGGATAGATGGACAGACAGACAGACAGACAGATAGACAACCAGACAACCAGCCAGCCAGCCAGCCAGCCAGATAGATAGATAGATAGATAGATAGATAGATAGACAGACAGACAGACAGACAGACAGAGAGATAGAGATAGATAGATAGATAGATGGATAGATGGACAGACAGACAGACAGACTGATAGATAGATAGATAGATAGATAGATAGATAGATAGATAGATAGATAGATAGATAGATAGATAGATAGATAGATAGATAGATAGATAATAGATAGATAGACAGAAAGACAGACAGATAGACAACCAGACAGTCAGAAAGACAGACAAACAGACAGATAGATAGATAGATAGATAGATAGGTAGATAGATAGATAGATAGATAGATAGATAGATAGATAGATAGATAGATAGATAGATAGATAGATAGATAGATAGGTAGGTAGACAGACAGACAGACAGACAGACAGACAGACAGCCAACCAGATCAGGCAGGCAGTCAGACAGACAGACAGACAGACAGACAGACAGACAGATAGACAGACAGGCAGGCAGACAGACAGACAGGCAGACAGACAGACAGACAACCAGACAGCCAACCAGACAGCCAGACAGCCAGCCAACCAGATAGACAGTCAGACATACAGACATACAGACAACCAGACAACCAGACAACCAGACAGACATACAGACATACAGACAAACAGACAGACAATCAGACATACAGACATACAGACAGACATACAGACAGACAGGCAACCAGACAGACAGGCAGACATACAGACATACAGACAGACAGACAACCAGACAGACAGGCAGACAGACAGGCAGACGGACAGACAACCAACCAACCAACCAACCTACCAACCACACACACACAGACAGTCCTACCTGGTGCCGTGGTGGACAGAGTGACCAGCTCTACAGCGGAAGGGATGGTGCCACTCATGGCCGATCCGAGTCAGTGAGCTTGACCACTTAGAAAGTCTCCCCTGTCCTGTCCGGCCCTGTAATTTTTTTTTTTTTTTTTTTTAAAGATATCTGTTAACTATAATGAGCTGCCTTGCAGCATACTCTTGCTGCTACTGCTACTACTGCTGCTGCTACAATTGCTACTACTGTTGCTGCTGCTACTACTACTGCTGCTGCTGCTGCTACTACTACTACTACTACTGCCACTATTATTATTATTATTATTATTATTATTATTATTATTATTATTATTATTATTATTATTATCATGATCCTACTACTAATAATGATAATTGCAATCATTATCATTATCATAATCATTATCAGTATTATCATCATCATCATTTTATCTGTTTTATACCACTTTATGTCACAGCTGATTTCTCTGCGTGAAATTCGGGCTGCTCTCCCCGGGGAGAGCGCGTCGCCACAAGTGCAGCGCCTACCCATCATTATCATTATTATTATTATTATCATCATCATTATCATCATCATCATCATCATCATCATCTCATCATTATTATTATTATTATTATTACAAAGAGAGAGGTGGCGGGGGGGGGGGGGGGGGGGGGGGGGGGGGGGGCTAAGACCTTTGTTTACCTGCCTAAAAAGTAATTTGTGAAGTTCTGACAAGAAAAAATCGAACCAAATGTCAAAGTCACTTAGGATGTGACTAGAAAACCGAGGCTCCGTTTTCGAATGCCCACAGAACGTCTTGCGCACACGTTAAAAACCCGTTCTACCTTTGGGGAGAGCAGACCATTGAGTGGTTAGTAGGACCGGATGACAACATGTTGAATTTAAAATAAACAACAACAAAAAACGCAAGTGTCGTGTTTATATCACTCTCCCCGAAGTCGGTTTGCAGGTACCTTTTAATGGTGGCGGGTGGGGGGTGGGGGTGGGGTGAGGGTGGGGGGGTAACGGTTGCATATGCAAAGGTATCTGCATTGGTAAACCTTAGGGCTCTTAAAGAGAATTACATAATATACCCCACTTGTTCTTCGTAACTTTTGTTTGTTTATTGTTTCTCTGTCATAGTGTTTTTACATTTGTTTTTATTTTGATTTTTTAAAATATATTTTTTTAATCGAATCTTTGATAAGGCATTTTCAAAATGATTGAGACGTTATAAGCGGTTACCTGCATTTGTTTTGTTTTCCTCGACTATTTTTTTTTCAATGTTTTTACGTTGTAGATCTTAATGCCATTAGTCTATAGCCACATGCTCATAATCATTTGCTTCTGCACAGGCCCAGATAAATAGTGTTTCTGCCAAAGAATCTCTACACTGATGGAGTCTTTAACGATTTGCATATTGTGTAACTTTAATTCTTTTAAGAATTTTTTATTTTTTTTTTATATCAAGGTTTGTTTGTTGTTGTTGTTTCCGGTTTGTTTGTTTTGTTGTTTGTTTTTGGTTTTTGTTGCAGTCGAAGGCCTACCATTGCTTTCTTTTGATTGTTTTTGCTGTGTTTGTGTTCTAATGTCTTCAAATCAACTAAAATCAGGTAAAGACAGTTTGCCTTCAAAACCGTAGTTGCAACATCATGGTTGTTTTTTTTTTCTTCAAATCCACATTGTGAACTGTATTGAGACCTGTACATTTAAACAAAAAAAA
>CM060345.1:27413284-27423284 GCA_030674155.1 Stramonita haemastoma
CCCCCCCCCCCCACAACACACACCCCCTCATCCACAAAGACCTTGTTGAGTGATGGTCTGGTGACACGATAAACCGAGGTCCCGTGTGTCAAACGCTCTTAGTGCACGTAACAGAACCAACGGCAGCAAGGCAGTTGTTCTTGGGAAATCTCTATAAGAATTTTGTTTTATTGATGAGTGGCGCTGCTCTTGTGGCGACGAGCTTTTTCTGGTGAGAAGATCCCACTTTTTTTTACGTTGAAAAATTGGCTGTGACTGATAATGGTATGAACAACAATACATTACAATACAATACAATACAATACAATACACTACACTACAATACAATACAATATAGTGCGATACAATACACCACAAAACACAAATGGGTATGTCTTTATACGTATGGGAAGGTGATTGCACTGTTAACAAAAACAATAGAACACAATACAAGTCCGATTAATATCATTTCTATTTCGCACAGTGCATGTGAAACACACACTTCATTCATATCAACACATAGTAAACGGGAACAAATAATTATTATGTACATGTATATAAAAAAAACAACAACAAACCTAATGACAAACACACGCCAGATGATTAACTTTTGTGAGCGCAAAAACAACAAAAACTTTTGTGAGCGCGAGTGCACAGTACAAATCAACAGACCAAACACATTATTTTAGTCAGGAATTGTTAGCATATAGTACATAGCTACATACAGTAAGACGGGATTGCCTAGTGGTCAGAACATTGCGCTGGAAATTTGACGACCCGAGTTCGATTCCCGTTGGAGGGGATTTTTCCCCTGGAGTTAACATCAGTGCTGACTCCCACTCTCCCCAAAAGTCTTTCGGATGAGACTTTAAACCGAGGCCCCGTGTGCGAAAGCACGCAGATCATCATGCGCACATGTTAAATCCTGTTCCGCTTTTCGTAAGTGTAGGCCATTATGTGCCGGTGGGAACAGATGACAATATTTACGCAACTGCATACACACGGGGACTGGATGAAAAAATGCACATGAGTGCTTATCCCATTAACCTCGATATAAAAAAAAAACAACAACAAAAAACTAAACAGTAAATAATTATTAACAAGCATGACGTACAGTGGAGACGAACGCTGTAGCCGAGTGGTTTACACCGTTTGACCTCTACCCCAGAGGTTCATGAAGTCGTGGGTTTGAATCTCAGCGGTGTCTGGCGATTTAAAGGATGGGGATTTTTTTTTAGGGTGGCCCAGGTCATCTTCAAGTGCAGACCTGCCAGTGCCTTCATTCTCTTCCTGCATGCACACACACACACACACACACACACACACACACACACACACACACACACACACACACACACACACATACATACATACATACATACATACATACATACATACATACTTACATACACACAACACACACACACACACACACACACACACACACACACACACACACACACACAATATATATATATATAATATATATATATATATATATAATATATATATATATAATATATATATACATACATACATACATACATACATACATACATACATACATACATACATACATACATACATATTTACATACATACATACATGGCGTGCGTACAGATCAAAATAACATACACGTTAAAGAACCCCGTAATTGATGTCAGGGTTCGTGTGGTTACGGAAATTCCCAACATACCCAGCCTACATACCCGAAAGCTGGAATGCGGCTACCTTCATGGTTGGCAAAATAAAACCCAACAAAAATGGTCGCATATGCTAAATCTCACCATTGGTGAACCTCAGAGCTGTAGCAGAGGAACACGCACAACAAACCCTCACCATCCAGTGTATATCAACCTCCAGTGTACACCAACATACAAAGTGTTATAAACATACAGTCTATTACTCTATATCACCACACTGTACACGTTAACAGTACAATCACCTTGCTATACGTATAAACATACAATACACAATATCAGACTCATAGAACATACCAACATATACAACACATTAACAGACAGTACATATCAACATACAATAGATAAAATAGAATACAGTACATACCACAATACAGTACATAACCTACAAAACATACCAATATGCGATCCTTTGGACGAGACTATAAACGTGCAAACGCTCGCAGAACATCTTGTGTGCGCGCACACGTTAAAAACTGTTTCGGCTTTCACAAGAGTTGACTATTATGTGCCGGTGGGAACGGATGACAAAATTTACAAAATCGTATGCACACAGGGACTGGTTACAAAAAGGCGTATGAAGTGCTTATTTCACTGTCATCGAAATAGAAGAATCTAAATGAATGTTAAAAAAGAATCCCAAATCAACATAACCATCCTTCGGATGCGACTATAAACCGAGGCCCCGTGTCACGCAGAACGTCTTGCGCACACGTTAAATCCTGTTCCGCTTTTCTAAGAGTAGGCCATTGTGTGCTGGTGGGAACAGATGAAAAGATTTAGAAAACTGCATTTACACGGGGACTGGATGTAAAAAAGCACACGAATGCTTATTCCATTTTCCTTGATAAAAAAAGAATAAGTTAAATAAAAGAATAAATACATGAAAATAATAACAACACATATTGACAAACAATACAAATGTCTATAGCAACGCCCCCCCCCCCCCCCAAGGAGCTGGAATAAGATGAGTGTATTGTAATGCAGTATGTCTCTGTAATACTGAAGTTAATATGTCACTCATATCCCCGTGGGGATGTCTGCGGTCTGTCAGTATAATTAATAGCATCTCCACCTTCTACAAAATTCTGTGCCAGGAATTCCCTCTTTTCTATCCCTCTCTTTGTTTTTGCCTTGTTCCCTTTCTTCCTGTTATCCCCCCCCCCCCCCCTTCCCGTTGTCTATTTTCTGCCTTTTTGGTCCATTCTCCCGCCTTTGTTTTCAAAAAAAGTCTTAAAAGATAATAATTCTCTTCCATGCCGAAGTCGGATGTGCTGGGCCTGACTTGTCAGGCGCTTAACGGTAGCGCAACGCATTTTCGCTCATTTTATGACAGGCAACAATAGCTGCTGTCAGAGCGTACGGCAACGACGACGACGGCAACGAAGAACAAGAATTGCAAAGTAGAAGAAGAAGAAGAAGAAGAAAGAGAAGAAGAAGAAGAAGAAGAAGAAGAAGAAGAAGAAGAAGAAGAAGAAGAAGAAGAAGAGGAAGAAGAAGAGGAAAAAGAATAACTATGAAGAGGAGAAAAGAAAAAGAAGTAGAAGAAAAAGAGAAATAAGATGAAGGAGAGAGAGAAGAAGAAGAAGAAGAAAGGAAGAAGAGAGAAGAAGAAGAAGAAGAAGAAAAGAAGAAGAAGAAGAAGAGAAGAAGAAGAAGGAAGAAAGAAGAAGAAGAAGAAGAAGAAGAGAAGAGAGAAGAAGAAGAAGAAGAAGAAGAAGAAGAAGAAGAAGAAGAGAGAAGAAGAAAGAAGAAGAAAAAGAACAAGAACAAGAAGAAAGAGAGGAAATGTCACGACAAAGTTTGTGCGCAGGATAACATAACAATGCAAAACGCAATTAGTCAACTGCCAGGCCAGACACCAGGATTAGTCCTGAGAACAGAGAGAGAGAAGAGAGAGAAGAGAGATGAGAGAGAGAGAGAAGAGAGAGAGAGAGAGAGAGAAGAGAGAGAGAGAGAGAGAGAGAGAAAAGAGAGAGAGAGGAGAGAGAGATGGAGGTAGATGAGATGCAGAGACAGACAGACAGACAGACAGACAGACAGACA
The DNA here is from genome assembly GCA_030674155.1 of Stramonita haemastoma. NCBI lineage: Eukaryota > Metazoa > Mollusca > Gastropoda > Neogastropoda > Muricidae > Stramonita > Stramonita haemastoma. The sequence goes on from CM060345.1 coordinate 27,417,010, forward strand.
GACAGACAGACAGACAAACAGATCAGAGACTGAGACAATGATAGACAGAGCGCGCGCGCACACACACATCACACACACACTCACAAACACTCACACACACACACGCCCCCCTCCCCACACACACACACGCACTCGCTCACACACACTCACCTCACACACACACACAAACACACACACACACACACACACACACACACACACACACACACACACACACACACACCACACTCAAACACACACACCCCCTACACACACACACACACACACACACACACACACACACACACACACACACACACACACACACACACAACACACACACACAAACATATCTGACGAAGACTTCCCAGCCAGAAATTTTTTTTTTTAATGGACGGACTCTTCACCTTTAGGAACAACAATCATAACTTACTTCCTCCTCCTCCTCCCCCCCCCCCACCCCCAACCTCCACTCTCCCACCTCCTCCCATCTCCACATAGATACACACCACCGCACCCCCTCTTTCCCTTCCCCAAGTCAAATCAAATCAAATCAAAATCTTTATTGTCAATGCTTGTCGGTTAGCAATATAATTATACTGGTGGGTTCTGTCTTTATTTCTTCTAGCCCTTGTTCCCAAGAGGACACAACAAATAACATTTCTTACACATTAAATTTTAGGCACACGCACAAGGAAATATGTACATGGATAATAATTATTTTCACACACACACACACACACACACACACACACACACACACACACACACACACACACACACACACACTAACATTTGTACAGAAAAAAATCATTAGTAATAGAAAATTTCACTGAGTAAATGAAGAAAATTTGAAAATCGAAATACGGTTTTTAGAGCAAGATATAAATCAATGAAAAAATGAGTACAATTGATGATGACATATCAAAACATCAATAATTGATAAAAAAAAATTCAAGGAAAATGATCCTCACATACATTTTCATATTTTAAGAGAACATCAGTAAAAAGTATTCATAGAAAGAAAGAAAGAAAGAAAGAAAGAACGAAAGAGAAAGAGAGAGAGAGAGAGAGAGAGAGAGAGAGAAGAGAGAGAGAAGAGAGAGAGACAGACAGACAGACAGACAGACAGACAGACAGACAGACAGACAGACAGACAGAGACAGAGACAGAGATTCAAACAAAATACCAAGTCCTGTCATCAGATTTTTTAAAATAAAAAAAGCATCATTCGAACTGGTTAAATGTATTCACAAACTTGTTCAATCCTTTATAACAACAATGAAAATTGAAACAACAAAAATCAAACAACAAAATTTATCATAAAAAAATACTGATGATAATCTGAAGGCCATTAGCTATCAGACATGTCCACCCATTGTTCCCAATTTGATACCAGATTTCAGAACTTATTCCAAAATAATGTACAATAACACACTGAGTAGCATTTTTAAGAAAAACGTTGTCAACAGTTTGAGAATATAAAAAGACAATCAGTAAATTGTACAATATTGCATACACTCAAAAATTGTGAAATGAAAAAGAAAGAAAGAAAGAAAGAAACATGAGAATGGTGTTGAAAATTGTCACAGAAAATAGAAATACTCTCATTAAAAAAATTGTCAATATTTGTGAATTCGGGTCGACATGGTTTACATTCCTTTTTCTCTTTCAATCTCTATTTCATTTTTCCTCCACTACTTTTTCCTCAATAATCTCTATTTCATTGTGAAATATATTTCTTTGCACGCGCGCGCACGCACACACATACATACACACACGCACACACACACACACAAACACACACACACACACAACTAATCCACGGATGGTGTCTTCTCTCTACCTAAACAACAGACACAGTACTAAAACAGGCTACATGAGAAAATAAACCAAAAAAGCTACATAATTTTATCCACCAAAAAAAGCCCAAAGTAAACCCCCCCCCCCCCCCCCTTATCTTCTTGAAAAGAAGTGTAACAACACCTAACCTAGTCTTTGACTTACGTCCTAAGCAAAACTAAGCATGTTGCTTTCTTTTCCATGTTCAACCTGCAGGCCTATGGTCTCACGGTACCTAGTTTCAACAAAGCGGTTAGGCAAACATTAAAAACATAAAAAAACGCACACATGCAAATAAGCAAACAAACAAACAAAATAAACCCAACGAACTGTTTATTCAATATCACATTGTGGTTCTCCTTTCCCATTTGACCGTTTCTGATGAGAAAACGTCTGCTGACAAACTGAGTGTGACTGGCTGTGATTGAAATTCAAAGACAAGAAGAAAGGTGGCAGGATGGTTAAGACGTTCATCTGCTTAACAAGTAAAGTAAACCATGAGGTTCTGGTTCGATTCCTTACCCTCGCCCTTTTTTTTTTTTCTCTCCAAGTTTAACAAAAAGATCTCGAACTGAAAGTCAAAGTCTGTTGGATGAGACCATAAACCGAGTCCCCTAAAGTGCAAATGCACGTAGAACATCATCTGCACACGTTACAAACCTGCTCCTCTTTTCGAAAGAGTAGGCCAGTGTGTACCAGTGGGAACGGATGATGACAAAATTAAGAAGATCCCCCTCCTCCCACTCCCTACCCCTGCACGCGTACAGGTGTCGTCTTTAGACACCATCCCTTAAAGTCGGAATGTGGCTACCTAAATGGTGATTTGGGGGAGAGGGGGGTGGAGGGAGAGGGGGGCTAGGGACAGTGGTGTACGCAAAGATATCACCACAAGTGGATCAAGGAGCTCTGGGCGAAAAAGGAAAAAAAAACCCACCAAAAAACAAACCAAGCAAAAAACCCCCCCACAACAACCCCCCCCCAAAAAAAAAAATCAACAAAAAACAAAAAAAACCCCGAGCGAACCCCCCCCCCCCCCCCCCCCCCCCCCCCAAATCCCAAGCCAAAAGAGAAAGATCTCACTAGACGATTGCTCCAATTGTATTTTGTGGTCACCCTAACGAAACAGCCCAACATTACTTTCTTTTGTCACTGTCCATATTGCTTCACTGTTCGCTGTCAAAGAACAGATTCTGGAGACCCAGATGAAACAGAACTTGGAATACTGTTATTACACGGGGCCAGGGACAACTAAGCTTTAATCCATGATGATAACATTCAGCATCAATGAAAACAGACCAAGGAAGAGATGGGAGGACAACATCAGCGAATGGACAGGCCTAGAACTCAACAAAACCCAGAGAAAGGCAGAACAGAGATAGAGAGGAATGGAGGAAACTGGTTGTCAAGCCTTCAGGGGTGCCCCCACGGTCGCCAGACTAAGGGGTAGATAGATAGATAGATTACAGAGATAGAGATAGATAGATAGATAGATAGATAGATAGATAGATAGATAGATAGATAGATAGATAGATAGATAAAACAACACATGAATTTCTTGATACGTCCAAACGAATTTTTTTTAAGAACACAAATAACATCATTATGAAGTAAACAGTTTTATAATGCGGTGTAATGCTTTTCCTTTCTTGGGAGTTAATAATAATACTATTAAAATGTAAAGAAGGCAGGACATTATTATGGGGCTGCTGCCATAACATAACACGCTTAAGTTTCTCCCCTTGGTCTCACTGATTCCGTGTGTGTGTGTGTGTGTGTGTGTGTGTGTGTGTGTGTGTGTGTGTGTGTGTGTGTGTGTGTGTGTGTGTGTGTGTGAGTATGTGTGTGTGTGTGTGTGTGTGTGTGTGTGTGTGTGTGTGTGTGTGTGTGTGTGTGTGTGTGTGTTCTTAGTTCTTCTTCTTCTTTGTCTTCTATCTTCTTTTTTTCATCTTCTCTTTCTTTGTTCTTTGTCCTGCATGGTTGACGGCCTTCTAGTTCTCTTTGTAAACTTTTTATCTTCTTTGTTCACTAATGTCTTCCTTTGTGTTCTTCAGTGTCTTCCTTTGTGTTCTTCAGTGTCTTCTTTGTGTTCTTCAGTGTCTTCTTTGTGTTCTTCAGTGTCTTCTTTGTGTTCTTCAGTGTCTTCTTTGTGTTCTTCAGTGTCTTCTCCGGTGTCTTTGTGTTCTCCAGTGCCTTCTTTGTGTTCTTCTTTGTCCCACATGCCCTCTACCTCTTCTTTGAGTTCTTCTGTGTTCCGCATGTGTTCTACTTCTTCTTTGTGTTCTTCTTTGTCCCACATGCCCTCTACTTCTTCTTGTCAGCTTTGTCTTCTTTGTTCTGCATGGTTGATGGCCCTCAAGTGTCTTCTTTGTTGACGTTGTCTTCTGTGTGGTCTCCAGAGTCTTCTTTGTGTTCTCCAGTGTCCTCTTTGTTCTTCTTTGTGTTCTCCTTTGTCCTGCACGGCCTCTCTACTTCTTCTTGTCGGCTTTCTCCTCTTTGTTTTTCTTGCCCAGGATGGACATCAGGCCTTTGCTCATGAAGTAAGGCTTCTCCGGACTGCCGTCATTCATCTCCAGGTCCTCCACTGCAAAACGAAACGTCACCAGAAAAAACATGACGTCAGCACTGATGTCATATGCATGGTTGGGGGGGGGGGGTGGGGGTGGGGGTGGAGGGGTGGGTTGTGAGGATGATGAGATAGGTGTGGTGGTGGTGGTGGTGGTAGTGGTGGTGGTGGTGTGTGTGGTGGTGGTGGTGATGATGATGATGATGATGATGGTTATGAAGAAGAAAAAGAAGAAGAAGAAGAAGAAGAAGAAGAAGAAGAAGAAGAAGAAGAAGAAGAGGAAGAAGAAGAAGATGACGATGATGATGATGATGATGTGATGATGTTAGGGATGAAGGTGGTTGAGGTGATGGCAGGGATGATGAGGATGATAATAATACTAATAATTACGACAATAACGAAAACTATAATAATGATGATGATAAGGACAGAAAAAAACGAAAACACTGTTGATTATTTTCACTATCCTTGTCATCATCACCATCAGAAGACAATGCTGTGTGTTTGTGTTGTGTGTGTGTGTGTGTGTGTGTGTGTGTGTGTGTGTGTGTGTGTGTGTGTGTGTGTGTGTGTGTATGTATGTATTTTTGTATTTTTTGTATTTTGTACCACTTTATGTCAAGCAGATTTTTCTGCGTGAAATTCGGGCTGCTCTCCCCGGGGAGAGCACGTCGCCACATGTGCAGCGCCTACCCATTTTTTTTTCTTTTTCCTGCATGCAAGTGTATTTGTTTCCCTATCAGAGTGGCTTCTTTCTACAGAATTTTGCCAGGGACAACCCCCTTGTTGCCGTGGGTTCTTTTACGTGCGCTAAATAGTGATGTGTAACACACGGGACCTCGGTTTATCGTCTCATCCGAAAGACTAGCGCCCAGACCACCACTCAGGGTCTAATGGATGGGGAAAAAGTTTTGGGTCCAAACGGGGTACGAACCCCGCAAACTCCGACCCGGACTTTTTGCTTTCTAGGCAAGGCGCGTGACCACCTAGACCACCGATCCACATGTGTGTGTATGTATGTATGTATGTGTATGTATGTATGTATGTATGTATGTATGTATGTATGTATGTATGTATGTATGTATGTATGTGTGTGTGTGTGTGTGTGTGTGTGTGTGTGTGTGTGCGTGCGTGCGTGCGTGCGTGCGTGCGTGCGTGCGTGCGTGCGTGCGTGCGTGCGTGCGTGCGTGCGTGCGTGCGTGCGTGCGTGCGTGCGTGCGTGCGTGCGTGTGTGTGCGCGCGCGCTCTCACATAATGACATCACTTATCCTCAGTTCACGGATTCGTAATCTAGATTGAAGAAAAAAACAAAATCAAAGTAATGAAAGCAAAAAAAAAAAAAGGAAGAAAGACAGACCCACTGGGACAGATACAGGAAATCAGATAGGCAGACACATACGTACAAGCACACGCACACACACAGACACATAGACACACAGACACACACACAGACACACACACAGACACAGACACACACACACACACACACACACACACACCACACACACACACACACACACACCCACACAGGGAAAAAAACTTACAGAAGCAGAGGAAGAGAGTGTCGACAGCCATGGAGTAGACAGAGAAGAAGACACACGTCAGCAGATAGGTGCCTAACGTCAGAATCTGAAAAACACACACACAAAAATGCCCAACGTCAGAATCTGAAAATTTTCCAACATCAGAATACAAAACAGTTTTCCAATGTCAGAACGCAAGAACAGTTTTCTAACGTCAGAATACAGTTTTCCAACGTCAGAATACAAAGCAATCTTCCAACGTCAGAATATAAAAACAGTTTTCTAACGTCAGAATACAAAAACAGCTCTCTAACGTCAGAATACAAAACAGTTGACTAACGTCAGACTACGAAACAGTTTTCCAACGT
>CM060345.1:27458921-27463921 GCA_030674155.1 Stramonita haemastoma
GGAAAAAACAAAAATCACAAAACTCCCATAAATGCATCCCATACAGAGACTGGTTTGTAAAAAGAAAAAAGTAAACCAGGACTTATTTGTACTATAATCAAATAGCAGAATAATGAAGTAGGGTTTTTTATTTAATTATTTATTTTTTTATTTATTTATTTTAGGAAAAACCCAACAGCCTTTCGGGAGAGTAGTTTCATTTTTTTCCGGTGGGAGCGGATGACAAACTCTACAAAACTGAAATTCCCATGCAACAGAGACAGGGTGTAAAAACAAAAAGTATATTGGGGTTGATTCCATTATTTTTGAAATTAAAAGATAAATGGATAGAAATAATATAAAAATGGAAATTGGTTCAACAAAAAAAAGGACGGGTGGAGCCCCTCTTTCTTTTTCCGAGCCATAAAAGCATGCTGGGGTATGTCTTTTCCGTCCAAAAACCCACAGGTAACATTCAGGGTACTGTTTCCTAACGACAAGAAGTGGCATATGTAGCTCCATTTTATGGTGCATCCGCTGAAAAGCATGAAGGTAAGCTTTAGTGCAGCCCCCCCATTTCCCTCCACTTCGTGCCCCAACACCTAAACATCTTTAGAAAATGAACCTCTCTCTGCCCTCTGTCCCTGTCCCTCTCCCCCCCCCCTGAATGTTCCCTTTTTGCCTAAAAATGTTCTATTCATATATGTGTGATTTTGGGTTTTTTTTGTTCAAAAACAAATGTTTTATAGGACTTATTTTGATGTAAATGGTGGGGACTAAACTTTTTCAGCATTTAACCCTCATCATATTTTTCATTTTTTTCTCTTTCTTTGTATGTCTGTTTGTTTGTTTTTGTCTTTTTATTTAATTATTCATATTTTTATATTTATTTATTATTTTTTTTTTTTTTATTTTTAAACATTTATTTTTTTTTAAATTTTTTATTTATTTATTTTTTTTCAAATCAAAATCTCATTGATTCTTACTTTCAAATTTTCGTTCCTAATGAGTGCCTTTTATAACATTACCTCAATAATGTATCTCTGTATTATTTCTTACCTGTTGTTGTTATTCTTTCTCCCCTTATATCAAAATCTTACGTTTTATGGGACTTATTTTGATGATAGATGGTGGTCGATTGATGTTTTCATTCATCCATCCCTCATCATTTTCTCATTTTGATCCTTAATTATTGCGCCTTTTTTTGTTGTTGTTGTTGTTGTTGTTGTTGTTCTGTTTTTAGTTTGTTTTGTTTTGTTCTTTTTTTGTTGTTGTTGTTTTTTTTTTTTTTTTGTTTTTTTTTTATTATTCATTTAAAAAAAAATTCAAATCAAAATCATCATTGATTTTCACTTCTATTTTCGTTTTTTGAACGAGTGCCTTTTTATAACATTACCTTAATATTGTATCTATGTTTTGTTTCTCACCTGTTGTTTGATACTTGGTGTGGGTTTTTTGCTCTTGGTATTTGAACCTTTATAATTGTTGTTGTTTTAGTTGAGGCTTTCTTTTTATCTTGATGTTATCCCTGAAAAGGGCGGGGATTTGGGTGTAAAAAAAAGCACAGATGCTCATCTATTTATGCTCGAAAAAAAAAAGAATCTTGCCTTGCCTTGCCTTGCCTCTCTCTCTCTCTCTGTTCTCTCTCTCCCTCTCCCCTCTCTCTGCCTATTCTCTTGAAACATCTAGGATGTTTTATGTAACCTTTTTTTTTCCATTTTATTTTATTTATATTTTTTATTGGTAGTATCTCAAACCCCCCCCCCCCCCCAATAAGGAATTAAGTAAATTTTTCCCCCTTTTTTTCCAAATGTATGATTTAAAATCACATGTATAACTTTTGACAGGAGGTGGATTGATGTTTTCAGTTGTTTATTCATCTTTTTTCTCTTTTTTGCTCTTTACCTATTAACACCTTATTCTTCCATAATCAAAATCTTTTTATTGTGACTTCTGATTTTTTTTCTTCTGATCGAGTGCATTTATTACCTTATCAGTATAAGTGTCCTTATTCTTGTTTTGTTGTTTGGTACTGCCTAAAGTTTCATTGTTTAGTATCTTTCCACTTGATGTATCCTGAAAAGGGCGGGACTGGATGTAAAAAAGCACACGAGTGCTTTTTCTATTATCCTCGAATAAAAGACTTTTGCCTTGCCGTGCCTTGCCGTCCTTGCCTTTTCCTTGCCTCTCTCTCTCTCTCTCTCTCTCTCTCTCTCTCCTCTCTCCTCTCTCTCTCCTCTTTCTCTCTCAATATATATAATATCTACACCATATCTACACTAAATCGATATATATATATATATATATATATAATATATATGATATATAAATACATATCTATTAATACATATATAAACATATATAAAATATGTGTATATATAATACATATATATATATATATTTTTTTATATATATATTATAAAATATAATATATATATATATATATATTATATATATATATTGTGTTGTGTGGGGGGGGGGGGGGGGGGGGGGGTGCGTGCGTGCGTGCGTGGTGTGTGGTACATAGATTTCTGCTTATGAAAGGGTGGGCGGATTTTGATTTTTGCCTCTTTTTTATTTAAAAAAAAAAAAAGTTGTTGCCCAGAAAGTGGTACATAAACAAATAGACCGGGTCCATTCTTACCTGACGATGTTTCTCATGATGAGGGGAAAAAAGCGTCTTTGGCAGAGAAGCAGAAGTTCTTTCCCCTGATGGCAATCTGTCCCACAGGATATAAAACAATAACAATTATTATCGCTGCAGTATGGTGATACTTTTGACATTTGAGTTTTGGGGTTTTACAGACAGAGAGAGAGAGAGAGAGAGAGAGAGAGAGAGAGAGAGAGAGAGAGAGAGAGAGAGAGGGGGGGGGGGGGGGGGGGGGGGGGGGGGGGGGGGGGGGGGGGGGGGGGGGGGGGGGAGGGGGGGGGGGGGGGGGGGGGGGGGGGGGGGGGGGGGGGGGGGGGGGGGGGGGGGGGGGGGGGGGGGAAGGGGGAGGGAGAGAGAGGGAGAGAGAGAGAGAGGGGAGAGAATGACAGAGAGAGAGGGGAGAGGAGAGAGGGAGACAGAGGGAGACAGAGGGAGAGAGAGAGGAAGAGAGGGAGGGAGGAAGAGAGAGAGGGAGAGAGAGGGATGGAGAGAGGGAGAGAGAGAGGGGGAAGGAAAGGGAGAGAGAGAGAGGGGGGGAGGGAAGGGAGGGAGGGGAGGGAGGGAGGGAGAGGAGAGAGAGAGGGGGGAGGGTGGTGGTCAGAGAGAGACAGAGACACAGAAATAGACTGACAGACAGACAGAGACAGACAGACAATTACACAGACAGAAGGCATGCGTTGCCTGCACGTGTGCATGTACGCATGTTGTGTGTGCGTGTTTTTGTGTGTGTGCGTGCGTGCGTGTGTGTGCGCGCGTGCGCATGTGTGTATGTGCGCGTGTGTGTGTGCGCATGTGTGCGTGCATATTTGTGTGTGTGTGTGTGTGTGTGTGCATGAGTGGGTTTGTGTGTATGTGCGCAGGCACGCATGCACCTGTTTATGTGTGTGTGTGTGTGTGTGTGTGTGTGTGTGTGTGTGTGTGTGTGTGTGTGTGTGTGTGTGTGTGTGTGTGTGTGCGTGCGCGCATGCGTGCGTGTGTGTATGTGTGCGCGTGCGTGCGTGTGTGTGTATGTGTGCGCGTGCGTGCGTGCGTGTGTGTGTATGTGTGTGTGGACTCACGATGATGTAGGCATTCTTGTTGAGGAACTTGAGCAGTTTTTCCAAACACCAGAAACAGCACTTGAGGCATCTGCAGAAAAAAATAAAAAAGAATCATCATCTGTTCATTTAACGGAAAAAGGTAAAGGTATCCCATGACCTATGTTGTCGTTTATTCATTTATTTTATTTTATTCTTTTCTATCGAGGATAATGGAATAAGCACACTTGTGCTTTTTTTTACATCCAGTCCTCGTGTGTCTGCAAGTTTTGTAAAAGTCATCTGTTACCACCGGCACACGATGGCCTACTCTTACGAAAAGCGCAACAGGATTTAACGTGTGCGCATGATGTTCTGCGTGCGTTCACACAAGGGTCCTCGGTTTATAGTCTCGTCGGAAGAACTTTTGGGGAGAATAGAGTCAGCACTGATGTTAACTCTAGGAGAAAAATCCCCTCGAACCGGAATCCGAACCCTGGTCGTCAAATTGTAGTAGGGGAGCGAGGCATCAGAGACCTCAGCTTCTCTAGGGGCCAGCATATTGAGGACGGCGCCCATCTCCTATCCCTCGCTGCTTTTCCTTCCCTGACCCTAAAGAGGGCAGGTACCCATTGACAGCTGGGTGAACTGGGGGACTGCACTGAGGCCAAGGCGCGCAAATGGTCACCAATACAGTTGGTAACCACGCTCGATGCTGCTTAGCACTAGCTTGGGGAAAGTGTGTTCTGACCAATGAGCTATCATCACCCCTTAGGCATTTCATTGGTGTTGTATTTAATTGAATAATTGGTTGATTACTTTACTTTTCTGAACTATGGGCAGGATAAAAAAAAGCCACCCTTGTGCTTCCCCCCCCCCCCCCCCCCCCCCCTCGATAAAATATTCATTATACAGCGATAATTTTCTCTCTCCTCTCTCTCCTCTCTCTCTCTCCTCTCTCTCTCTCTCTCTCTCTCTCTCTCTCTCTCTCATAAGATTCAGGTATTAGAATATGTATGTTTTAAATATATGCCTTACAGCGGATGGATTCTTTTTGTGTTCCGTTACATGACTTGATTAAAATTAGGCATATATTTCTTTTAAAATGAAGTTTATTGATGACATGAGCGCGAAATTTGTGTGTGTGTGTGTGTGTGTGTTGTGTGTGTGTGTGTGTGTGTGTGTGTGTGTGTGTGTGTGTGTGTGTGTGTGTGTGTGGTGAGTGTGTTTGGGTGTTGTGTGTGTGTGTGTGTGTGGGGGGGGGGGGTGGATAATTGTTTTTATTTGTCGTCTCCCCTTGTATTAAAATATTATGATTTGCATGACTTTTTGTTGTTGTTGTTGATGGGTCCTAC
>CM060345.1:27493921-27496421 GCA_030674155.1 Stramonita haemastoma
TTCCCAAATTTTTTAAAATTTTAAAATTTTTTAAAAAAAAAAAAAAAATTTAACCCCCCCCCCCCCCTTTTTTTTAAAATTTTAAAATTTTTCCCTTTTTTTTAAAATTTTTAAAAAATTTTTAAAAATTTTTTTCCCCCCCCCCCTTTTTTTTAAAAAAATTTTTTTTTTAAAAACCCTTTTAAAAAAAAAAAAATTTTTAAAATTTTTTTTTTTTTGGGGGGGGGGGGTTTTTTGGGGGTTTTTTTTGGGGGGTTTTTTTTAAATTTTGGGTTTTTTTTTGGGGGGGGGGGTTTTTTTTTAAAGGTGAAGGAGGGGGGGGGTTTCCCCTTTTTAAAAAAATTTTTAACCCTTTTTTTTTTTTTAAAAAAAAAAAATTTTTTTTTTTTAAAAAATTTAAAAGGGGTTTAAATTTTAAAAAAAAAAATTTTTAATTTTTTTTCCCCCTTTTTTAATTTTAATTTTTTTTGGGCACAATTACTGATATTTTGATTTTTTCTGGTGTAAGACAGGGTGTATGCTGAGCCCAAATTATTGTTTTCAATTTTTATTTCTGAACTAGAGTCAGAGCTCCACTAGATCTGATACTCCAAGGCATAGATATATTTTCTGAGCCACTTGGAATATTTCTACTTATGTATGCAGATGATATTGCTATTGTTTCAGATTCGTTGTAGACCTGCAGAAAAAGATAAACTGTTTAGAGAATTATTGTAACAAATGGGGACTTTCTGTAATTATGGACAAAAACTAAAGTAGTTGTCTTTAAAAAGGGTTTGGATTTACTAAAAAGTCTGAAAAAGGGTTGCTACTCAGGAAAGCAGATACAAGTAGAATCTAGTTATAATTATCTGGGTGTAGTTTTGGTTCAACACTGAAGTGGCAAAATGTGTCGAAAATCTCTCTGGAAAAGCATTGAAGGCTGTTGCTGGAATCAAAAGATTGTATTTCAGGTTGAAGAATCTTTCCAGCAGCTACAGTTTTTAGTATTTTGATACAAAGGTAAAACCAATCCTCCTTTATGGTTCTGAAATTTGGGGTTTTCAGCAATTTAATGACATTGAAAAAATACAGGTAAAAATATGCAAAATGGTCCTAGGGGTGGGCAGAGATGTTCAAAATAACATTTGCCTTGGTGAATGTGGTCGATACCCCATTTTTGGGGACACTGTCACCAGGGTCATCAAATTATTGGCTAAAGCTTTTGGATATGCCTGATCATAGATATCCCAGACAATGTTACAATATGTTGTGTAAACAGGATGAAGCAGGGAGAACAAATTGGGTTACCCATGTTAGGAAGATTCTTTGTACCCATGGATTTGGTTTTGTTTGGACAATGCAGAACTGTGGTAATTCTTCATCCTTCATAAAGGAATTTAAAAGACGAATACAGGATGTGTATCAACAAGAATGGCATGATTCTCTATCAGCATACCCTGACTATTTAGATTATCATCCGATTATCTGTAGAGCAAGCTATGTATGTAAAGTGGAATCTTTAGAATATCGTAGAGCTATATGTTTACTAAGGTCAAACAGATTACCTTTAAATGGAATTTCACGTTATGGTAAACCAATTACCGATCCATTCTGCTCACAGTGTGATGGTCAACAAATTGAAGATGTGTGTCACTTTTTGCTTGTATGCCCTAAATATACTGTGCTACGAAGAAAATGCATTCCTTTGTATTACTACAGATTTCCTTCCACTCTTAAAGTTCAGCTTCTTTGTATGTGCACTAGACCTAGTTTGTTGTTTTAAAGTTGGATTATTTTCTTACTAAATGTTTAGATATCAGAAGTATGATGTTCACCATACATGAAAGTACATGTTTAAATGTTGTTCCTATGGGCTATATGGCCTGCAAAAACTGAATAAAAGTTATTGTTGTTATTGTTATTGTTATTGTTGTTATATTGTTATTGTTACACACACACACACACACACACACACACACACACACACATCTCATCCAATATAAACTTCAGGTCTCCAAGTGATTCCCAGATAATTATGAGGAGTGACACAGAGTACATAACGATTGTGGGTGACCCCTACAGTGCTCGTTAATTAAGCTGGGGAATGCCCAAGGCAATTAAAAAAAGGGTAAAGGTGTCCCATAACCTAGGCGGTCGTAGGGGAGCGAGGCATCAGAGATCTCAGCTTCTCTAGGGGCCAGCATATTGAGAGCGGTGTCCATCTCCTCTCCCTCGCTGCTTTACCTTCCCTGACCCTAAAGAGGGCAGTTACACATTAACAGCTGGGTGAACTGGGGGACTGTACTGAAGCCAAGGACTGTACTGAAGCCAAAGCACGGAAACGGTCACCCATCCAATTGGTAACCACGCTCGACGTGCTTAACTTGACTTGAGAGAAAGCGAGCCCTCTGACCACTGAGCTGTCCCGCCCAGAGGCAATAGCTACACCAAACTACAGATCCCCATCCAAAGAAAGATGCCCCCCAAACACTCACCTGTTCTTGAGAGGTCCTTTGAA
>CM060345.1:27498921-27506421 GCA_030674155.1 Stramonita haemastoma
TAATATGAAAGTGGCCTGAAAGGTGTAGGCTATTGCGGAAGGCTAATCCAAAGGCCAAGGCTTCTGTGACACTGCACACAAAACCAGTCCCTTTGGCTCGGGTCCAAAAATCGTGACTGAAATTGCTCAATTGAAAACCTGACACAGTGAGTCAGTGTATTGTCTACCTGTCTGATTTCTATACATGGAAATGTAACTAGCCCCTCCCCTATGGTCTGTGTGTGTGTGTGTGTGTGTGTGTGTGTGTGTGTGTGTGTGTGTGTGTGTGTGTGTGTGTGTGTTGTGTGTTGTGTGTGTTGTGTGTGTGTGGGTGTGTTGTGTGTGTGTGTTGTGTGTGTTGTGTGTGTGTGTTGTGTGTGTGTTGTGTGTTGTGTGTGTGTTGTGTTGTGTGTGTGTGTGTGTGTGTGTGTGTGTGTGTGAGATTTATTTTTATTTATTCTTTTATATCAAGGCTAATGGAAAAGTTTCGGGCCCAAGTTTGAAGATGCAGACAGTAGAGAAGTGGAAGGAATAGATGAGATCTGAAGTAGCCCAGCAGATCTTGGCTTCATTCCTCTTGCAGTTTTCTTCTTCTTCTTTTTTTTTTTTGCATCCTCCCTGTTTGGGAGTCATTGAGGCACGGCACTGAAGCGCTATTCACAAGTTTCCTGCAGTCATGTGGGTTAGATGTCTAAGCCTAAGTCTCTGCAGAAAGCATAATTTATAAAGATCCATTTTGCATTAAGGTAGTCTCATTCTTTTGGGACAGGATGCGCGCCTTGGCTTCAGTACAGTTCCCCCAGTCCGCCCAGCTGTCAATGGGTACCTGCCCTCTTTAGGGTCAGGGAAGGTAAAACAGCGAGGGAGAGGAGATGGGCGCCGCCCTCAATATGCTGGCCCCCTAGAGAAGCTGAGGTCTGTGATGCCTCACTCCCCTACAACCACCTAGGTTATGGGACACCTTTACCTTGAAAATTTTTTCTTTTACCTTAATCCCATTCTGATTTTGGGGTAAGTTGTGTGAACATGACACCTGTTTGAATACGTTAAAAAAAAAAAAAAATTTGGTCACCTATTCCAACCAGCAAGCAATGACTTACTCTTCTAAAAGACATAAGGGTTTGGGGTTGGTGGGTTTTTGTTGTTGTTGTTTTTTTACGTGGTGCAAGATGTTCTTTGTGTGTTCACACACAACGCCTGTTTTTAGAGTCATCCAAAGGACTTGTGGGCGAGTGGAGTGAGTAGGCTACTCCAGGGTAAAGTTCTCCTAAAACGGGCTGGCCTCTCTATGGTGGCTTCATCCCCAGCCTTCACATCAATAGCACAATGCTCTAAACCCTATAAGCTTTTCTGTGCCCCCCCCCCCCCCCCCCCCCCCTTCTGTTTTTTTTCCCTTTACACTGAAATCAGGCCTGAAAAGCAGAGCAAATAATATTGAAGTATCACGCCTCAGAACTTCCTTTCTGACCCAGCTTACATGTCATGAATTGAAATTGTTGTTACACAACAACCCAAACCAAACACCCACACCCACCTCCCACTGCCTAACTGGCAATTTTGTTATTGAGCACACCTGGCGTGATTTTGAATGAAATGTTGTGTTCTGTAAACATGGTCTAGCCATCTTTGAATGCTTATCCAAACAGTCCCTGTCTTTTCAGTGTTTACCTTCAGATACCACAAAAGCCCTGGGACTCTCTCTCTCTCTCTCTCTCTCTCTCTCTCTCTCTCTCTCTCTCTCTCTCTCTCTCTCTCTCTCTCTCTCTCTCTTTTTATAAAACATAACCTGGGCCACTAGTGTGCATTATAATGTTTGTGTCAAAATAGTTTTGCATTTGTGTGGCTAAATCAGGGTGTTGGGTGTGTCACGAGTTTTCTGGCCTCCTTTAAACAAACTATTTTAGACTGTAGATAGCTACACAGGGAAAGCCACACTTAAAGCAACAATGTATTTTCTTTGTATAAAAAAAACTATTCAAAACAAATTATCAATGAATCATATGTAACTATGAATATCAATAGACGTATAAGGTGCATA
The DNA here is from genome assembly GCA_030674155.1 of Stramonita haemastoma. Classification (NCBI taxonomy): domain Eukaryota; kingdom Metazoa; phylum Mollusca; class Gastropoda; order Neogastropoda; family Muricidae; genus Stramonita; species Stramonita haemastoma. The sequence goes on from CM060345.1 coordinate 27,500,939, forward strand.
TTGACTAAGTTTAGATTTGGAGTCACGATTGTGATGTTGCATGATCGAATATGTTTAAAAAAAAGAAAGAAATCTAAAGACCAAAAGGGTGATGCACATTGTGGAAGGCTAATTCAAAGGCAGAACCATTCCTTTTGGCTTGGGCCCAAAGTCGTGACTGAAGTTGATCAACTGAAGTTGCTCAACTGAAAGACTGACAGAGTGAGTGAGTGAGTCAGTATATTGTCTTTCTGATTTCTACTTATAATTATAATTATCCCCCTATGGTATGTGTGTGTGTGTGCATGCGCATGTGCGCGTGTGTGTATGTGTGTGTGTGTGTGTGTGTTTGTGTGTGTGTGTGTGGTGTGTGTGTGTGTGTGTGTGTGTGTGTGTGTGTGTGTGTGTGAGAGAGAGAGAGAGAGAGAGAGAGAGAGAGAGAGTGTGTGTGTGTGTGTGTGTGTGTGTGTGTGTGTGTGTGTGTGGTGTGTGTGGTGTGTGTGTGTGTGTGTGTGTGTGTGTGTGTGTGTGTGTGTGTGTGTGTGTGTGTGTGTGTGTGTGTGTATGCATGTTTTTTGTGCGTATGTCTGTGTGTGTGTGGTGTGTGTGTTTTGTTGAGTGTGGGTGGGTGGGTGGGTGGGTGCTTGCGTGTGTGCGCGCACATATGTGTGTGCTCGCGTGCATGCGTTTGTGTGTGTGTGTGTGCATGCCAAAGTAATTCACAATCTGAACCTATCTGTTGATCTATCTGTTTTCTCACACAGGATCATTCTGGCAACACCAATTAAATCAATTCACCCTATCCTCCTCTCCCCCCCCCCCCCCCCCACCGTCCAGACACCCCCCACCCTCACCCTCCAACCATTCTACCCTGTTACATTGTTTGACTGAAAATCCTTTGATTACACAGGGGGAGGAAGGGAGGGAGGGAGTAAATGGGTGAGGGTGAAGGGGGGTGGGAGAGTGGGAGAGATGGTGCACCAATAGAAATGAGAGACACATCTGGGAGGGGGAGGGGAGTAAGAGAGGGAGTAGGAGGAGGAGGAGGAAGAGGAGGAGGAAGAAAGAGAATGAGTAGCCTAGTATAGTGGGTTATGTTGTTATGTTGAGCCCAGCAACTGTTCGTAAACATGCCCTAGTTTTGTAATGCTGGTCCTGTTTTCTTTTGTTGTGCTTCTCGTTTTAGGTCTCCCCCCCCCCCCCCCCCCCCCCCCCCCCCCCCACACACACACCACCACCATCACCACCTGTTCCTGGGCTAAAGCTCCAAGCTTCATCAATTGTGTGAGATTTTTTGTTCACAACCCCCCCCCCCCCCATCCCCCGTCTCAATTTAGGTAGCCACATTCCAACTTCAGGAATGGTGCCTAAACACGACACCTGTGTGCATGCATTAAAAAAAACAAAAAGGTTCTCTGTTCCTACCGACACACAATGATCTGCTCTTTCGAAAAGGCAGAGGAGTTTTTAATGTGTGCATAATTCTATTTATTTATTTATTTTATTATTCTTTTATATCGAAGATAATGGGATAAGCACTCATGTACTTTTTTTTCATCCAGTTCCCTGTGTGTATGCAGTTGTGTAAATATTGTCATCTGTAGTTGTGTAAATATTGTCATCTGTTCCCACCGGCACACAATGGCTTACTCTTACGGAAAAACGGAAGTTGTTCTGCGTGCGTTCGCACACTGAGCCTCAATTTAATTATAGTCTCGTCCAAAAGACTTTGACATTCAGTTTGATTGTTTGTTGTTGTTGTCCAGTTGGAAAGAAAGGGCGAGACTGGGAGTCGAACCCAGAACCTCACCACGGTTTACTAGTTAGTAGGCGAACGTCTTAACCATCCTGCCACCTTCCCTCTTTGGTCTTGTTCTGAACATTATTATTACATGGAATTTGTATAGCGCTATCTCTTGTAAAGACAAATCAAAGCGCTTGCATTTGACCTACAGAGCCACAGATCATGCTGCCACCAGGCGCAAAGATCCCCAACTCCAACTCCCCGGTTCTTGCTGTGTATAGAGTACCCACATGGGGGTAGGGGAGGGTAGGGGAGGGGGACGAGGAGGGAGGGGGGGGGAGTAAAAGCATCGATGACACAGACACCTGACCTTGCACCATCACACAAATCTACTTATCTACCCTACCCCCCCACAGACACCCCGCCCCCATCCCCATCCTTTTACCATGTTTGACATAGTCCTTGGATTATTACACTTGGGGGGAGGGGAAGGGGTGGGGTGGTGGTGGTGTGGGATGGGTAAGGGGGGGGTCTATTTCTTGAAATTTTCTTTGTTTAGAAGTGGTACCGAGGAGATCCGCGTGTGTGTGTGTGTGTGTGTGTGTGTGTGTGTGTGTGTGTGTTGTGTGTGTGCGTGTGCGTGTGTGTGTACCAAAAGAATTAATTCTCTCTCTCTCTCTCTCTCTTCTCTCTCTCTCTCTCTCTCTCTCTCTCTCTCTCTCTCTGGGCATATTTTGCAGGTGAGAAAACAGATTGAATAGGGATTGCTGTAATGGTACACTTTTTAAACCGTGAGTTTCTGGGTTCGTACCCAGCCTCGCCCTTTCTTCCCAGTCTGACGAAAAAATAGAACTGAATGTCAAAGTCATTCGGATGAGACTCGAAACCGAGGCCCCGTGTGCGAATGCACGCAGAACATCTTGTGCACACGTTAAAAAAGCGTTCCGCCTTTCGGAAGAGCAGGCCATCGTGTGCCGATAGGAACGGATGACAAAATTATAAAATAATAATAATAATAATAATAATAATAATAATAATAATAATAATAATAATAATAATAATAATAATACTAATACATGGAATTTATATAGCGCTATATCTTGTAAAAACAAATCAAAGCGCTTGCATTCGACCTATACAACAATCAATCAATAACCATTTATAGCTTTAGCAAATTCAATGTACACACACACACGCACACGCACACACACACGCGCGCGCGCGCACGCAAAGGTTATGCACTTTGGCAGGTAGATGTTGAAGGCAGGGACAGATAAAAGATGGAAACAGGAGAGAAACTTAGGTTTAAAATAAGCGTGTCTTGAGGTTAGATTTAAAAGTGTCATAAGTTGGCTTTTGCCGGAGGGAGAGAGGGAGGTCGTTCCAGATCGAGGGACCAGAAACTGAGAAAGAGCGGCGGCCAACGGTAGATAGGTTGAATCTAGGTATACTTAAGGACAGAGTATCTGCGGCTGAGCGGAGGGAGCGAGAAGGTGTGTACAAGTGAAGACATTCACAGAGGTAAGAGGGTGCAGTTTTGTGGAGACATTTGTAACAGAGGGAACTGATCTTGTAGTTTACTCTCTGTGGTACAGGCAGCCAGTGGAGAGATTGCAAGAGAGGGGTAATGTAACAATATAACAAACCAGTATGCACACAGGTGTTGTGTTTAGACACCATCCCTGAGGAAAAATCAAGGAGTTGGAGTCCCAGAGCTGTTCGAGGCTGTAGGAATATGGCAACGTTCTGGTGGCTCCTGCGACGGTACTGGAACCATTCGTATCGGTCATTGCCTTTCCAATGGATCATTCCAGTGTGGTGGAGAGGGGAGGGGGTCTGCTGCATGGGTAACAACTTGCCCTCCATGCATACATGCCCAGGCTTTGAGCTCTAAAGACTAGAGCGCAACTCCATAGTCTTCCGAGACTGATGGGTGCCTACTACTACACTTTCGTCGCACCTGCTTTCAACACAGCCAGGGATCAATGCAGGGATATGCTTTTCTCGCACCTGCTTTCAACACAGCCAGGGATCAATGCAGGGATATGCTTTTCTCGCACCTGCTTTCAACACAGCCAGGGATCAATGCAGGGATATGCTTTTCTCGCACCTGCTTTCAACACAGCCAGGGATCAATGCAGGGATATGCTTTTCTCGCACCTGCTTTCAACACAGCCAGGGATCAATGCAGGGATATGCTTTTCTCGCACCTGCTTTCAACACAGCCAGGGATCAATGCAGGGATATGCTTTTCTCGCACCTGCTTTCAACACAGCCAGGGATCAATGCAGGGATATGCTTTTCTCGCACCTGCTTTCAACACAGCCAGGGATCAATGCAGGGATATGCTTTTCTCGCACCTGCTTTCAACACAGCCAGGGATCAATGCAGGGATATGCTTTTCTCGCACCTGCTTTCAACACAGCCAGGGATCAATGCAGGGATATGCTTTTCTCGCACCTGCTTTCAACACAGCCAGGGATCAATGCAGGGATATGCTTTTCTCGCACCTGCTTTCAAACACAGCCAGGGATCAATGCAGGGATATGCTTTTCTCGCACCTGCTTTCAACACAGCCAGGGATCAATGCAGGGATATGCTTTTCTCGCACCTGCTTTCAAGGTATTCAGGGACTACTTTTTTTTTTTTTTTTTTGCTGCGTCATCTTCTGTGACGTTCCTATCCCTGCTGTTCCCATGCCGCTCGTTTCAATCTCCCCGCCACAGTCACACCCAGATTCGCTATGTCTCATCCTCAGGGTCGGAAATGTACAGGGAGCTCATCAATATTAGGTCGCCGTGGGGCCACTACTAGCCAGAGGGACCCTGCACTTCTACTGGGTCACTTTGGTGGTGTTCAGTGGTGCCTGTTCTGAGCTAACACACGCAGGATACCGCCTACTAAGCCCCCTACTAACGACAGTATTAGCTCAGTCGCGGAGCCAGACTGAGTGAGACGCCCACCCGAGGTGGCGAGGAGGTGAAAACCTTCCATCAGGGACTAACTTTAATGATATACTTTGTCACACCCTGACATGTCACACAGCTAGCATCCTCGAAGCCGCCGCTGTAGTCTAATGGTTAGGGCGTTGGACTCGTAATCTAAAGGTTGCGGGTTCGATCCCAGCTTTCGGCTATGGCGTTGTGCCCTCGGAAAAGGCACTTTACGGCTATTTTCTCACACCACCCAGGTGTAAAAGGGGTACCAACCTTGTGTTGGGGGTTAACCCTGCGATAGACTGGCGTCCTATCCAGGGGGAGTCTATGACTCTCAGTCGCTTAACGCCACAGAAACCGGGGTAAGCACCGGCCTGATGAGCCTTAGGCTCGGGACAGACTTTAACTTAACCTCGAAGTCGGAATGTGGCTACCTTAATGTCGAAGAGAAAACGGTGGCTTAGGCAAAAACCTCACCGTTGGTGAACCTAAGTGCTGTAGCAGAGGAAAAGGAGGGGTTAAGTATATATATATATATATACACACACGCACGGATAGCCTAGTGGTCAGAACATTGCGCTCGCAATTTGACAACCCGGGTTCGATTCCGGTCGAGGAGATTTTTCCCCTGGAGTTAACATCAGTGCTGACTCCACTCTCCCCAAAAGTCCTTCGAATGAGACTATAAACCGAGGCCCCGTGTGCGAACGCACGCAGAACGTCTTGCGCATACGTTAAGTCCTGATCCACTTTTCGTAAGAGTAGGCCATCGTGTGCCGGTGGGAACAGATGACATTTACAAAACTGCATACACACGAAGACTG
>CM060345.1:27522835-27532835 GCA_030674155.1 Stramonita haemastoma
TTTCCCATCTTCGCTGGCCCTGCTGACTTCATGGATTCTCATGCCACAGGATTCTTCGGTGATGTTGCCAATGAGAGAAGCTGGTGGTCTGCCTTTTTTTCTCGCTTTTTTTTTGAGGGGGCCTCCGTCTTGCCTTGAAAGATAGTTTTCAATGAGGTCCCTATCTTTAATACTTTATTTTCCTTTCGTCTGTTGATGTCAGAAGTTTTCTTCTCGTTGTCCCCAGTTCATGCAGTGTGCTTTCGTTTGTTCTTCTGTCTGTCCAGCTAGCCCTGAGTATCCTCCTAAAAATACACATTATTTTTTAACATTTTTATTTTATACCACTTTATGTCAGCAAATTTCTCTGCGTGAAATTCGGGCTTCTCTCCCCTGGGAGAGTGCGTCGCCATAAGTGCAGCGCCTACCCATTTTTTTTCCTGTATGCAACTGTATTTGTTTCCTTATCAGAGTGGCTTTTTTTTCTACAGAAATTTGCCAGGGACAACCCCTCTTGTTGCCATGGGTTCTTTTACGTGCGCTAAATAATGATGCGTAACACACGGGACTGTGGTTTTATCGTCTCATCCGAAAGACTAGTACCCAGACCACCACTCATGGTCTACTGAATGGGGGGAAAAGTTTTGGGCCCAAACGGGATGCGTAACCCAATACAGCATCTTAGCTGCCTTAATTCAAATCAATTCAGTTCAATTCAATATACTTTGTTATCTCTAAAACAGAAATTCCGGTGGGTTACAGGCCATATATAAGAACAATAACCATGTAAAAAACATACTATCAATAGTTATGACACAACACAGGTTCTGAACATCATCATGCGCCCATCACAGAATGAAGAGCACCCACAAGTCAGCAAGTCTTTTGCTATTATGTTTTCTTTGTGTCCAGGAGTTGCAGTCAAAAAACATGACGTACCTTACTCTGAATTTTCATTTTGAGCTTGTAAGGAATACTCCTATCTTCCAGATGTTGTTTGATTAAGTCCTTCGGATGAGACTATAAACCGAGGCCCCGTGTGCGAACGCACAGCAGAACATCTTGCCCACACGTTAAATCCTGTTCCGCTTTTCGTAAGAGTAGGCCATTGTGTGCCGGTTGGAATATATGACAAGATTAAAAAAAAACTGCATACACACGGGGACTGGATGTAAAAAAGCACACGAATGCTTATTCCATTATTCTCAATAATAAAGTCGGATGATACTGGGCCTGACTTGTCAGGCGCTTAACGGCAGCAAAACGTATGTTCGTTCATATGACATACAGCAATAGGCCTGACACGATTCTTGAGTCACACAGCACAGGTTTGTTATTTTTGTTGTTGTTGTTGTACTTGCTGTTGTTATTGTTGTTGGCGTTGGTGATGTTGAAGGTGTTGAGGCAGTCCCACCCATCCCCCCCCCCCCCCCCCCCCCCCTCCGCCCCCCCCCCCCCCTTTTCATTTTCATACCACTTTATATCACAGCAGATTTCTCTGCGTGAAATTCGGGCTGCTCTCCCCGGGGAGAGAGAGTACATTGCCACAAGTGCAGCGCCTACCCATTATTGTTTTTTTTTGTTTGTTTTTTTTCCTGCCTGCAACTGTAGTTGTTTCCCTACCAGAGTGGCTTGTTTCTACATAATTTTGCCAGGGACAACCCTCTTGTTGCCGTGAGTTTTCTTTTACGTGTGTTAAATAATGGTGTATAACACACGGGACCTCGGTTTATCGTCTCATCCGAAAGACTAGCGCCCAGACCACCATACACTCTGTTTCATTCAACACCCAGAAGAATGGCTGTGATAACTGGAAGCACACTGAGGGTGCGAAGTTTGCCTGAGTGACTGTTGTCAAGTTAGTAACCTCGCCATCTAGGACTAAGATAGCCACACCCCGACTTCAGAGAATTTATTTATTTTCTCCTGTCGAAGCAAGTCTAGGTTGTCACTGCTATGATTTAAAGAGCACATGTGTTCTGATGGCTGAAGATAATGTCAGAATTTCAAAGTAGAGCAGTGATTTATTGAGGAAAAAGGAGTGGAGGAAAAAACAAGTGCAGGTAACCACTTACACCTTCTCAATCATTTTGAAAATGACGTATCAATGATTAAAAAAAAAAAGAAGAAATGAACATAAATTCTAGGGAATAATGTCTTTCAATGGCAGCATTTTGGGCTTTTTTGAGTAAGAACCATGCCTTTGGCCGGACCTGACTCGAGTTTCGGCTTCTGGATGAGCCCTCATCAGAGGTCCCAATGGTGATTGAAGCTTCACCTGCTGTGGTACCTTACAGCAAGACACTTGTCAGAATTTATAAGTGTCAATTGCATTCACAGGAATATTTGATATCCCTGTAGCCTTTTGAAACTGCTCTCAAAATACAAGGATAAAAAGAGAAAGAAAATATGCTGAGAATATAATATGTTGAAAAAAAAATTGAATAGGAGAAAATAAGCACCTCGTGAATCTTTGGGCCTTATTTTGGGGGATCCTCTTTATCAGAGCAATGTTTAGGAGAGCAATGTTTTAGTATTACCAGTAGTATTATATTAGTATTATAAGCGTAGCTTATACAGTCTCTGTTATTTACCGTCTTGGCACTAAGCTTTCATCAATACCTGACAACGCTTTGGGCCTGTAACCGTGCCAGTGCTGCCGCCTGATGAAATAAGATAAGAGGATTTCTTTCTTTCTTTCTTCTCTTTCTTTCTTTTCTTTCTTTCTTTCTTTCTTTCTTTCTTTCTTTCTTTCCTTTCTTTCTTTCTTTATTTCTTTCTTGCTTGCTTTCTTTCTGTCTTTCTTTCTTTGTTTCTTTGTTTCTTCTTTCTTTCTTTTCTTTTCTTTTCTTTTCTTTCTTTCTTTCTTTCTTTCTTTCTTTCTTTCTTTCTTTCTTTCTTTCTTTCTTTCTTCTCTTTCTTTCTTTCTTTCTTTCTTGCTTGCTTTCTTTCTGTCTTTCTTTCTTTGTTTCTTTCTTTGTTTCTTTCTTTCTTTTCTTTTCTTTCTTTCTTCTTTCTTTCTTTCTTTCTTTCTCTTGCTTTCTTGCTTTCTTCTTTCTTTCTTCTTTCTTTCTTTTTCTTTTCTTTTCTTTTCTTTTCTTTCTTTCTTTCTTTCTTTCTTTCTTTTTTTTTTCTTTCTTTCTTTTTTCTTTTTCTTTCTTTCTTTCTTTCTTTCTTTCTTTTTCTTTCTTTCTTTTCTTTTTTTTCTTTCTTTCTTTCTTTCTTTCTTTCTTTCTTTCTTTCTTTCTTTCTTTCTTTCTTTCTTTTTTTCTTCTTCTTCTTCTTCTTCTTCTTCTTCTTCTTCTTCTTCTTCTTCTTCTTCTTCTTCTTCTTCTTTTCTTCTTCTTCTTCTTCTTCTTCGCATTCTTCTTCTGCTTCGTCGAACGCTCAAACAGCAACTCTTGCTGTCTGTCATAATATGAGCGAAAATGAGTTGTGCTGCCGTTAAGCGCCTGACAAGTCAGGCCCAGCATAGCGTGGGAGAAAATTGTGATCTTTTAAATTATTGTGGGGAAAAAAAAGCAGGAGAATGGATTAAGAAGGCAGAAAATAGACAAGAAGGAAGCGATATGAAATTTAAAAAAAGGAACAAGGCAGAAAGAAAGAGAGGGATAGAAAAAAAGGAAATTCCTAGCACAGAATTTTCAGAAGGCTGGGGATGCTATTTATGATGACACGGGGGATAAGATAATTTTGAGGAATGTCCAAGTTAAAGTGTGCAGATCAGCTAGTGCCTTACTCTTGTTCGTGTATACACACGTGCAGGACCAGATAGATCAACATGCTTATGATCTCTTCATTCAATAAAGCAATGTTAGAAAAATATACCCAGCTTGCACTCAAAGCTTTGCCAGCGCTGTGTGAAGATTGTGGTTGGTTCGCTTTCCCCAAGCCAATGTTAAGCAGCGTCGAGGTGGTTACCAATTGGATGGGTGACCGTTTGCGCGCCTTGGCTTCAGTACAGTCCCCCCAGTTCACCCAGCTGTAAATGGGTACCTGCCCTCCTTACGGCCAGGGAAGGTAAAGCAGCGAGAGAGAGGAGATGGGCGCTACCCTCAACATGCTGGCCCCTAGAGAAGCTGAGCTTTCTGATGCCTCGCTCCCCTACGACCGCCTAGGTTATGGGACACCTTTACCTTTTACCTTAAAAGAGAATAAAGGCTCCTGTCTGTAAGAGAAAGATGGTGAACTATGGCAGCTTTGCGTGGAGCTCTTGCCGATGACAGCTGCGGTGGAGACAGTTGAGTTGAACATTTAAGGTATTACGTCTGTCTTTACAGTGTATGGTATCACGTCTGTCTTTACAGCGTCTGTTATCACGTCTGTCTTTACAGTGTATGGTATCACGTCTGTTTTTACAGTGTGTGATATCACGTCTGTCTTTACAGTGTGTGATATCACATCTGTCTTTACAGTGTGTGATATCACGTCTGTCTTTACAGTGTGTGTTATCACGTCTGTCTTTACAGTGTCTGTGATCACATCTGTCTTTACAGTGTATGATGTCACGTCTGTCTTCATCACATCTGTCTTTACAGTGTCTGTGATCACATCTGTCTTTACAGTGTATGTCATCACGTCTGTCTTTTTATAGTGTATAAAATGACGCCTGTATTTACAGTGTATGATGTCACGTCTGTCTTTTTACAGTGTATGAGATCACGTCTGTCTTAACAGTGTAAGATATTACGTCTGTCTTTACAGTGTAAGGTATCACGTCTGTCCTTACAGTATATACTATCACGTCTGTCTTTACAGTGTATAAGATCATGTCTTGTCTTTACAGTGTCTGATTATCGCGTCTGTCTTTACAGTGTATGTTATCACGTCTGTCTTTACAGTGTCTGACATCACGTCTGTCTTTACAACATCTGTGATCGCGTCTGTCTTTATAGTGTATGGTATCACGTCTGTCTTTACAGTATCTGTCTTTACAGTGAATGGTTTCGCGTCTGTCTTTACAGTGTCTGTCTTTACAGTGTATATCACGTCTGTCTTTACAGTGTATGATATCACGTCTGTCTTTACAGTGTATGATATCACGTCTGTCTTTACAGTGTATGCTATCACGTCTGTCTTTACAGTGTATGTTATCACGTCTGTCTTTACAGTGTCTGTCTTTACATTGTCTGTCTTTACAGTGTGTGATATCACGTCCGTCTTTACAGTGTCTGTGATCACGTCTGTCTTTACAGTGCATGATATCACATCTGTCTTTCCTGTGTATGACATCACGTCTGTCTTCACAATGTATGATATTACGTCTGTCTTTACAGTGTATAATATCACGTCTGTCTTTACAGTGTATAATATCACGTCTGTCTTTACAGTGTATAATATCACGTCTGTCTTTACAGTGTATAATATCACGTCTGTCTTTACAGTGTATAATATCACGTCTGTCTTTACAGTGTATAATATCACGTCTGTCTTTATACAGTGTCTGTCTTCCTGAAGTACTTGACCTGGCGTGTTTTTTTTTATAACACGTTTTTACCACTTGGCTTCAGTACAGTTCACCCAGCTGTAAATGGATACCTGCCCTCTTTGGGGCCAGGGAAGGTAAAGCAGATAGGGAGAGGAGATGGGCGCAGCCCTCAACATGCTGGCCCCTAGAGAAGCTGAGATCTCTGATGCCTCCCTCTCCTACGACCACATAGGTTATGGAACACCTTTACCTTTTTACCTTACCTTTTTTTTTTTAACCACTTCTTCTTTTTGAACGTATTTCCTTCAGCCAGTCTGTCTTTGTTGCTTTGTTTAAGGACCTCACCACACACTGTGGACCTGTGGACAGGCACCAGGCAGACCTAAGCCAGCGTCCTATACTCTATCACGTCAGGGGCTGAAACTACACGTCCTATACTCTATCACGTCAGGGGCTGAAACTACACTACACGCCCTACAGTCTAACACGTCAGGGGCTGAAACTACACGCCCTACAGTCTAACACGTCAGGGGCTGAAACTACACGCCCTACAGTCTAACACGTCAGGGGCTGCAATAGACGTCATATACTCTAGCACGTCAGGGGGCGGCAGCAGCCAGACGTCATGTGGAGCCCCTCCCCCCAATCCGTCAGCATCCCCGATGACTCCTCCTCCGACCCCAGCCACCCATCCCTACCCCCGCCCGGCCTCCCCGCCGCCCTCCTCCCCTCCCCCAACAACAACAACAACACCACCACCCACCCCCAGGGCTGCCTGCCTCTCGTGCTCAGCATGGAGGCGGCGCCCACGGCCGGGGTGGAGGTGGAGGCGATGACGCGGCACGTGAAGGATTTCCTGCTGGCCTTCCTCTTCCTGATTGGCGGCCCGGCCAACGTGCTGAACATGGCCGTGTTCTTCAGGCAGGGGGTCAAGGACAGGGTCAACCTGTGTCTCTTCTGTTTAGCCTTGGCGGACGAGCTTTACCTGAGCATGGCCGTGTGTCTGCACGGGGAGCAGCTGTACCTGCAGTTCACCACGGAGGAAAGGTTCGGGCCCGTGGCGACTTTCATGATCAACAATCACCTGACCGTCCTGGGCGGTTTCTGTTACGTCTCCAATATCCTGTCTGCTATCATCGCTACAGAGCGGTGTTTGTGTGTCGTCAACCCCTTGAAGTTTCGAGGTCTGTTCCGCACCAGGACTATGGCTATTCTCATCGTCAGTGTTTGTGTGTTGACCCTATCCGTGCAGGCTATCGTGGCTTTCCGCTATTATATCGGCTGCGTGTATGATCCTGTATCGGGGATGGTGATGAAGGTGCCCATTGAAGGAGAGTTCTACAAAGCTAACAAAGACCTTGTGACTTATCTGGACGGGTTCATGTTCGGGGTTGGGCTTCCTCCTTTGATGATTATCATCGTCACGGTGATGACGATCATCACGGCGGTGAAACTTCGTCATATCGTCACCTGGCGTTCTACCTCCTCCTCCGCCATCTCTCCCAAAGAAGTGGCGCTGACCAAGATGTTGGTGGCCAATTCCGTTCTCTTCATCGCCTGCGTCTCCCCAGGAGCTGTCATCCGCTTTGTGTGGATGTTCCTCACAGAGCTCACCTCGGGGCAGAGCAACCAGAACTTCTTCCTGACCAGTCTCTGGTTTGCGGAGCTTTTCTCGTTCGTGAACGCCAGTCTCAACATCTTTGTTTACTACGGGATGGGGTCTAAGTACAGGGAGACTTTCTGGTCCCTGTTCGGCAGAAGCGACCGTTCTGAGAAGAGTGGAGAGTTTTCGTCTAAATCTTCGCGTTAGTGGGATTAAGGAATGGTCTAAAAAGAGAGTTAGGGTTTTTTTTTTTAGGTGTGGAGTTTGTCTTTCGGTAGAAAGAATATTGATTAGATTCTTTCTGCCTTTTTTAAGAGGAATTTTTTGTCTTTCTTGTTCCTGTTCCTGTTCTTGTTGTTGTTCTTGTTGTTGTTCTTGTTGTTGTTGTTCTTCTTCTTCTTCTTCTTCTTCTTCTTCTTCTTCTTCTTCTTCTTCTTCTTCTTCTTCTTCTTCTTCTTGCCACAGTCTACCTTTTCCTTGATGTCTTTTCCCTCATTCTAAAAAACGAGCAACCAGACAGATATATCCCAAAGTTACATATCTTTGAAAAGCTATGTTTAACATAGCTGTACGGGTGGAGTTGGCCTGAAATGGTCCTGATTCACTGCTGGATGCTTGTTGACCGACGTTTCACTCAGGCAATCAACTCGGTTGGCGAGTGTATTTTTAATCCCAGCCAACCAGTCGATGTCATCCGTGAAGCGGAGGATTTTTTTGATTGTCTGTTCTTCCATGCTGACTGCGCTGTGGTGATCTTCGAGGTATTTGTTACAACACGTTTTTTAGAAAGATGCTAAATATAGCAGGTGAGAAAAGAGTTCCTTGGTGAACCCCACAAGGGTATTCCAGCAGCCTATCTTCAGTTGTGTGCGGCACAAAATGTCACACTACACGTTTGCGTGTGCAGGCATTTGGTAATTATTTATCAGCTTCTGGTATTTGCAATACTTGTTCCTTGTGGCCGACCAACACACTATACCATTCCCAGTCAAAAGCCTTCTTGAAGTCAATACAGATCTCATATCTTTTGAGGTTTTGTTGGCTTTACGCTCTTCTCACATAGTGCTCAAGATTTGTTCTGAGGTGTTCTTCCATGACAGATCTCTGTTGGATTTTTTTCTATGGAGATAAATTTACAAAACTACAGATATCAGATGGCAAAAAGATGGAGAGAAATTTTCGTTAAGCGTGCCTCACCCCTTCTTCTCCCAACTCTGAAACAAATAAAAGATAGTACATACGAAAGAAAATCAACAGTGCAACTGTTTAAACAAAAAAAGACTTCTTTACCGTATTGTATGAAACACAAGCTTGCTATAACAACATTCTGACAAAATGCAAATAGCAACGGCGGACTTGCCATCTCAAAAGAAGCACTGTACCCCAATCTCGCCAGTGTGCCAGTCACCCTAAGATACCCCACCAAACCTGTGCAGTGTCTTTCTCAAAGTCGCTCGCAACTGCATTCGTGCGCATGAATGTCGTAGATATAATTATTTGGATTCATCGTTTCAGATCACACATTCACCTACTGATTGGCGGAGTCCGTTGGTGTGTGATCTGTGATGAATAGGCAACCTTCAGAATTCCGCCATTCTATGGATAGAACATTGATACATCTGACAAAACACTTTTGCAAAAAGAATCCACAATGACGCGTTTTTTTTTAAATACAGTCATTGACGTGTTTTTTTTGTTTTTTTTTTAAACATAGTAAACACAATTTTACAAATGTGAAACATGTTGACATTTCATGATAGGATTCCTTCCATGGGGATGCCAGGAGCCCGTCAGTATAAATAGCATCCCCATGGTCTGGAAATTCTGTGCTAGGAATCTCTCTCCTCTCTCTCTCTCTCTCTCTCCTCTCCTCCTCTCTCTCTCCTCTCTCTCTCTCCTCTCCTCTCTCTCTCTCTCTCTCTCTCTCTCTCTCTTCTCCTCTCTCTCTCTCTCCTCTCTCTCTCTCTCTCCTCTCTCTCTCTCTCTCACTGTCGTGTCTCTCTCTTCCTCTGTCTCTCTCTGTCTCTCTGTCTCTGTCTGTCTCTGTCTGTCTCTGTCTCTCTCTCTGTCTCTCTCTCTGTCTATCTCTCTGTCTCTCTCTCTCTGTGTCTCTGACTGTCTGTCTGTCTGTCTGTCTGTCTCTGTCTGTCTCTGTCTCTGTCTCTGTCTCTGTCTCTGTCTCTCTCTCTCTCTCTCTCTCCTCTCTCTCTCTCTCTCTTTGTTTCTGCCTCATCCCTTTTCTTCCAGTCACCGTCTTCATGTCTATTTTCTGCCCCCTGGATTCATTCTCCTGTCTCTCTATTCCAGAAATACTTAAAAGAGATCAATTCTCTTTCCACACCAAATATGGATGCGCTAGGCCTGACTTGTCAGTGCTTAACAGCAGTGCAAAGCTTTCTCGGTCATATTGACAGACAAAAACAGCAGATGCCTGAGCGTTCGAAGAAGAAAGAAAGAAAGAAAAAAAAGGAAGGTAGGAAGGAAGGAAGGAAGAAAGAAAGAAAGAAAGAAAGAAAGAAAGAAAGAAAGAAAGAAAGAAAGAAGAAGAAGAAGAAGAAGAAGAAGAAGAAGAAGAAGAAGAAGAAGGCTTTTCTGGAAGTGACGATATTTGCCTTCTGTGACTTATGTTTACTTTGGTGTACATAGTCTGTAACTCCAGCAAATCACTATACAGATTGTGTGGTTGTTATTGTTGTTGTCCATCATTCAAATAAGTCAATGTAGTCGTTGTTTATTATTCAAATAAGTCATTGTACAGACTGTGTTGTTGTGGTTGTTGCTGCTGTTGTTGTTGTGTTTGTTGCTGTTGTTGTTGTGGTTGGACGTTCCCTTACTTAACTCGCTGGAGGTCACACAGACAGCACCCCCCCTGTCTCTCTCCCCCCCCCCCCCTCATCTCTCCAGGCAATCACTGGGTGACCGTTAAGTTCATACTGCATGAGAAGTTATTTTTAACGTGTAATGATTATTATGGCTGCTTCCAAACACAT
>CM060345.1:27537835-27587835 GCA_030674155.1 Stramonita haemastoma
CCCAACCACGTTCTTTCTTCCCAGTTTGACCACCAAAAAAAAAAAAATCGAATTGAATGTCAAAGCACTTTGGATGAGACTATAATTAACCGAGGCTGTGTATGCGAACGTGGGCAGAAATCTTGCACACACATTAAAAACCTGTTCCGTCTTTTGGAAGAGTAAGCCATTGTGTGTCGGTAGGAATGGATGACACACACAAAAAAAAGAAAACAGTAAAACAACGTGCACACAGGCCTCGTGTGTAGACACCACCCCCGAAGTCAAATGGCAGTTATCTAAATGATGAGGGTGAAAAAAAAAACGGTTGCATACGCAAAAATATTCCCATTGGTAAGGCCTTGATGCCATAGCTGAGGAACGAACCCCCCCCCCCCCCCCTAAAAAAAACAAAAAACAAAAAACAAAACAACGAAATAACACCCAACAACGTTTGTATCCTGCTAGGATGCACGTACATTAGCTGTAATTGTTTGCAGAATATTCTTTTCTTTTCTTTATAAAACAGCCCGAATTTCACGCAGAGAAATCTGCTGTGACAAAAAGTGGTATAAAAAAACCCACAATCATTTCAAACAGCTTTTTCTTCCCCCCAAGTCTGTTGTTGTTTCAGCGACTTAGTACTACTAGGGCTACCTCATCTTCGCTTATTCATTTATTTATTTATTCATTAATTTATTTATACCACTTTATGTCACAGCAGATTTCTCTGCGTGAAATTCGGGCTGCTCTCTCTCCCTGGAAAGAGCGCGTCGCCACAAGTGCAGCGTCTACCCATTATTTTTTTTTCTTTTTCCTGTCTGCAACTGTATTTGTTTCCCTATCAGAGTGGCTTTTTCCTACAGAATTATGCCCGGAACAACCCTCTTGTTGCCGTGGGTTCTTTTACGTCAGCTAAATAATAATGTGTAACACACGGGACCTCGGTTTATCGTCTCATCCAAGCGCCCAGACCACCACTCATGGTCTAATGGATGGGGGAAAAGTTTGGGGCCCAAACAGGGGATTCGAACCACCGCACACGCCGACCGGGACTTTTCGCTTTCTAGTCAGGCGCGTTAAACCTCTAGACCACCGATCCACCTTACATGTATACCAGCGCTGCTGCTCCCACCCCACTCCCTCTGACCTTGCTACACCGCAACCATACTGACTGGAGACTTGTCCTGCTGTGCTTCCACAGCTAGAAGCTGCACACAGAGTGCTAGCTATCAATATGGATATCAATATGGGGGAATGGGATAGCCTAGTGGTCAGAACATTGCGCTCGCAATTTGACAACCCGGGTTCGATTCCCGTTCGAGGGGATTTTTCCCCCTGGAGTTAATATCAGTGCTGACTCCACTCTCCCCACAAGTCCTTCGGATGAGACTGTAAACCGAGGCCCCGTGTGCGAACGCACGCAGAACATCTCGCACACACGTTAAATCCTGTTCCGCTTTTCGTAAGAGTAGGCCATTGTGTGCCGGTGGGAACAGATGACAAGATTTACACAACTGCATACACACGGGGACTGGATGTAAAAAAGCAGCATCAGTGCTTATCCCATTATCCTCGATATAAAAGAATAAATAAATAAATAAATATGTATCACACAGAAGGCTGCCCTAGAGCTACCCGCCAGAAGAAGCCCTGCAACACTGCTGGGTCACTTTGGTGGTGTTCAGTGGCGCCTGTTTGGAGCCAACATTAGCTGGATGCCTTCTGCGATAATAATCGAACCCGGGTTTGATTCCCGTTGGAGGGGATTTTTCCTCTGGAGTTAACATCAGTGCTGATTCCACTCCCCCCAAAAGTCCTTCGGATGAGACTATAAACCGAGGCTCCGTGTGCGAACGCATGCAGAACATCTTGCGCACACGTTAAATCCTGTTCCGCTTTTCGTAAGAGTAGGCCATCGTGTGCCGGTGGGAACAGATGACACGATTTACAAAAACTGTATACACACGGGGACTGAATGTAAAAAAGCACATGAGTGTTTATTCTATTATCCTCGATATATAAAAAAAAGAAGTTTGTCCGTTGTATTCGACGATAACCTCAAAAACAGCAGAGGAGGCAGCTGCTGTTTCGGAAATGGGGCAGAAATTTGATTATATTGAAGATGCCTTGCCCACAGTACATCCCCACTCTCTCGGCCAAGAGGGCATAAGGACAGTCAGCGTTGTAGATGTTCTCCTAAGGCCAACTAGCCCCCCAGGGCTGCAGCATTTAAGGACTGTGCAAGTCAAACCTCCTAGTCAGAGAGTCATAGTCGATCACTAAAGACTAAGCTGTAAAGTGGAATTCCATGAGTGGGAAAGAAAGCCACTGATCATACAGCCTCTCACTTTGTTGTTGCCCCCATCATTGGCCTATTCAAGAACTGGGATAAATCCACTGATCATACAGCCTCTCACTTTGTTGTTGCCCCCAGCATCAATGGTTTAATCCAGAACTGAGATAAAGCCACTGATCATACAGCCTCTCACTTTGCTGTTGCCCCCAGCGTCAATGGTTTAATCCAGAACTGAGATAAAGCCACTGATCATACAGCCTCTCACTTTGCTGTTGCCCCCAGCGTCAATGGTTTCATCTAGAACTGTGATAAAGCCTAGACACTGAAGGCATTCTGTGATAGACCTTGTTGACAGCAATGATAACATAGATGCTGAAGCATGATGAGTTTCTTCAGACCTCCCCCCAATGCTCGAATAGATGGCGGTTTTGTTTAACAATTTTCATTGCATGGTGATCGATGAGAATGAGGATGATGTAATTATGTTGCTATGGAAGTGCATGTGCTTTGAGACTACTTGACAGGGCTGTACTCTACGCTTACTATCATATCATTCATTTTGTTTGAAAATATGGTCTATCATTTTATATTTCACATGCTCTACCATTTCATATTTATTTTAAAATCTAAACTATTTTCCCATTTCATATAACTTTTTACTCCTCTCTCTCACACACGTGCGGGCACACACACACACACACACACACACACAGACACAGACACATGCACACACACATAGATGAATGCACACACACACTCAGAACACTGCGCTTGCAATTTGATGACCTGGGTTTGATTCCTGTTTGAGGGGACTTTTCCTCTGGAGTTAACATCAGTGCTGACTCTACTCCCCCCGAATGTCTTTCAGATGAAACTATAAACCGAGACCCTGTGTGCGAATGCACGCAAAACATCTTGTGCACACGTTAAATCCTGTTCCGCTTTTTGTAAGAGTAGGCCATCATGTGCCGGTGGGAACAGATGACAAGATTAACAAAACTGCATACACACGGGGACTGAATGTAAAAAAAACGCATATGAGTGCTTATTCCATTATCCTCAATATAAAAGAATAAAATAAATAGATAAAACACACACACAAATGCACTCATCAACACACAAACGCACACATCAACACACACACACACACACACAACACACAATTTCAACAGTTTATTCAGATATACATGAACACTATCATCAAAACTGGTGTGACTGGAAGACTTTTCCATCATAAAATACAACAAAAAACATAGCCTTAATTAAAAAAAAAATCACAGAAAAAAATGATAACAACTTTCATACTTCAAAGAAAGAAAATGTACTGAAATGTGTTGTCAGTCTCTCTGTATCTGCATAATGAAACAAAACTTAACATAATCATCAACATTGAAAATGCACAGGCAGAATGCTCCTATATATACTGGCATCCAAAAACAGAACAGCATCACTGAATATTGAAAATTCATATAAAGGTTATTGAAAAAAGGAAGCATCATCTTATTACTAACATCATAAGCATCTTCTGAACATTATGTAGACAACACAAATGCGCGTGCGCGTGCGCACATACACACACACACACTCACACACACACATAATCACACACACACATACACACACACACACTCACACACACACATAACCACACACACACACACACACACACACACACACACACACACACATCATCATCATCATATCATCATCATACTGAAAACATCAAACATCATCTCTACTACAGATTGGAAAAGCATAGACAGACTCTGCATCTGAACACTGACAACAGTGAAAAATAAACTTCTCCCCCAAATAATGAACTTGCAGAGAAACAACGCTTCCTTTTAAAACACTAAACAACATTATCATCAATCAACCAGCCACTATGGTGCATTGTATTTATCAAAAACAAAAACAAAACAAAAAAAACACACAAAAAATATTGGCGCAATGGTTATCACCTGGGTTACAGACTGGAAGGCTGCTGGTTCAAATCCTGCAACAGGCACAGGAAACTTTCAAACTCCTGCCAGCTCCTACACTAAGAGAGTTAGCTATGGAGGTCATTGCAAAGACTGGAACCACACAGGTGAGCTTCACGGAAGCAGTTTTGAGAATGTTGCTCAAATTACCTGACCAGCACTGCAGGTGTCTTGTTTCTCTCAGGCCTGGTTGATGCAGAGATATATTATTTTGTATTTTTGTATTTTGTTCCACTTTATGTCACTGCAGATTTCTCTGCATGAAATACAGGCTGCTCTTCCCGGGGAGAGCGCATCGCCACAAGTGCAGCACCTACCCATTTTTTTTTCTTTTTCCTGCATGCGACTGTATTTGTTTCCCTACCAGAGTGGCTTTTTTCTACAGAATTTTGCCAGGGTCAACAACCTTGTTGCCGTGGGTTCTTTTACGTGCGCTAAATAGTGATGTGTAACACACGGGACCTTGGTTTATCGTCTCATCCGAAAGACTAGCATGCAGACCACCACTCAGGGTCTAATGGATGGGGAAAAAGTTTGTGGCGCAAACAGGGTACGAAACACAGCACACTCCGACCTAGACTTTTTGCTTTCTAGGCAAGGCGCGTTACCACCTAGATCACTGATTGTAGATCTAGAGTGCAACCTGTCCTGTAGTCTCAAAACAGTTTGCATCAAAGCCTTTGGGGTTGGAGGTTCATGGAAAAAAGGTTATTTGTGGGATGTTGTGGTGGTCGCCACCCCAAGTGGGCGTCTCACTCAATCTGGCTCCATGACCGGGCAATTAACATAATTTGTTGCACATTTCATTCTGCAGTTGTAATTCATGACAGAAAGAAAACAGAAAGAAAGAAATAAAGAAGGAAAGAAAGAAAGAAAGAAGAAGAGAAGAAAGAAAGAAAGAAAGAAAGAAAGAAAGAAAGAAAAAAAGAAAGAAAGAAAGAAAGAAAAAAAAGAAAGGAAAGAAAGATAAAAAGAAAGAAAGAAAGAAAAGAAAAGAAAAAATGAAAGAAAGAAAGAAAGAAGTAAAGAAAGAATGAAAGAAAGAATGCAAGCAGGAAAGAAAGAAAAGAAAGAAAGCAAGCAGGAAAGAAAAGAAATTAAAGAAAGAAAGATAGAAAGCAAGAAAGAAAGAAAAAAAAATGCAAGAAAGAAAAGAAAGAAAGAAAGAAAGAAAACAAGAAAGAAAGATAGAAGAAAGAAAGAAAGAAAGAAAGAAAGAAAGAAAAAATGAAAGAAAGAAAGAAAGAAAGAAAGAAAGAAAGAAAGAAAGAAAAGAAAAGAAAAAAAGAAAGAAAGAAAGAGAGAAAGAAAGAAAAGAGAAAAAGAAAGAAACAGAACAGAGAATTGGACAGAGACAGAATCCAAATACAAAGGTTGTTTTTTTTATAGATATACTTTACTGCCTTTGTATATGGAACAAAGCAAAGGGAACTGTATAAAAAATAAACATTAACCCCCCCCCCAAAATAACCATTTTAGATACACAGTAGAAATATCATTATGGCATGGCTAGAACCTCCTGGTTCCAATACCTATACAATCAATGTACAGTACAGTACAGTACAATCATCACATTATCAGTACAAGATTGTGGAAGCTTGCTATACACTTTACACTTTAGTGGGAGGGAGGGAGGGAGGGGGAGAGAGAGAGAGAGAGAGAGAGAGAGAGAGAGAGAGAGAGAGAGAGAGAGAGAGAGAGAGAGAGAGAGAGAGAGAGACAGAGAGACAGAGAGAGAGAGTTTGTGTGTGTGTGTGTGTGTGTGTGTGTGTGTGTGTGTGTGTGTGTGTGTGTGTGTGTGTGTTGTGTGTGTGTGTGCATCTGCGCATGCATGCATGTGTGCGTATGTGTGCATGTGTGTGCATGCATGCACATGAGTGCCTGTGTGTGTGTGGACACACATGCCAGCCTCTGAACATTTTTCTATGTATGTTTAAGTTAAGGCAATATGGAAGACATTTTGCCAGTCAGGGCTTCAGAAATATCTTCATTTCAACAGAAAACAGGAACATTCTCTATCTGAATGTGAAATATTCTGTTTAGACTATCATCATATGAATTTAAGTCTTTTGACACAACAAACAAAAACATCAACAAAATGCAAAAGCAGTAACACTTGTCTCTCTTCTTTGAGTAAAAATATTTTCCATAAAAAAAAAAAAATCACACCAAATGTGACGCTCCACCACGAAATGAGTTGCTTAGCACATTACCCAATTTTGCGCTAGGAGCCTTTAAAGGCAGATGGGGGTCAAGTTGTCAATTTTGTGATTTTGATTGATTATTAAACTAGATCTGTTTATTTATCTTATAATGAAATATCAAGGTATAATTTTTATTCCTTTTGCTTTTAAATGTGTTTTGAAAATACCAAAGCACTCATTCTGACAACCTGTTACTAAAATAAACTTGCCCGTTTCTCATTTTGTCACATCCTGCAGTCTATCATTTCAATTTGTAATAATGTTGCACAGAATTTTCCGATTTTCAATCTGTTTTTTTGTATTTGATAGCCACTTTATTGCACATTAATAACATGTCAATAACTAAAAATTGACCTCATGTGCACTCCGTCTCATTATGTGGTGGAGCGTCACAATTATTTATTCCTGATTTGGATTCGGTGGAAGCTTGGAGGGAAGACAATACACAATTTGTCAATACAAAATATTTCTTCTTTTTTTAACAACAGCATCGGTGGTCTAGGTGGTCACGCACCTTGCCTAGAAAGCAAAAAGTCCGGGTCAGAGTGTGCGGGGTTCGTACCCCGTTTGGACCCGAAACTTTTTCCCCATCCATTAGACCCTGAGCGGTGGTCAGGGCGCTAGTCTTTAGGATGAGACGATAAACCGAGGTCCCGTGTGTTACACATCGCTATTTAGCGCACGTACAAGAACCCACGGCAACAAGGGGGTTGTCCCTGGCAAAATTGTGTAGAAAAAAGCCACTCTGATAGGGAAACAAATACAGTTGCATGCAGGAAAAAGAAAAAAAAAAAGAAAAAAAAAAGGGTAGGCGCTGCACATGTGGCGACACGCTCTCGCCCGGGGAGAGCAGCCCGAATTTCATGCAGAGAAATCTGCTGTGACATAGAGTGGTACAAAATACAAAAAAATACAATTCGTTAAAAGAAACAAAAAAACCCACCTCATTCTTGGAAATGTACATCACCTATGGTTTCCTTAAGGCTTTTGTTTCTAGACAACGTGAATGAAACAAGCTTTTTCTTTCAGAAATAAAAATTAAAGTAGTGAAGAAGACCGTTTCCTTTTGGAGTTGGTTTGGTTGTTGTTGTTTTTATTTTGGATACACACTGAAATACAGAACTTTGTGGGTTTTTTTTCTTCTTCTTTTCTACACAAAACATATAAACAGTACAAAGAGAACGTTTTTCTTTTTATTTGTTACAACAGAATGAAAAAAAAGAAGACATTTTCTCAAATAACATGATCACAGTAAAGACAAATTCTTTGGTATTTTCTTTCCTTCTAACAACAATTAACATTTTTCTTTTTTTTTTTAAACAATAAATGACATGTGCACTGAACACATTAAAAAGACACAGAGAGAGAGAGAGAGAGAGAGAGAGAGAGAGAGAGAGAGAGAGAGAGAGAGAGAGAGAGAGAGAGAGAGAGAGAGAGAGAGAGGAGAGAGAGAAGAGAGACAGACAGACAGACAGACAGACAGACAGAGAGCAGAGAGAGAGAGAGAGAGAGAGAGAGGAGAGAGAGGAGAGAGAGAGAGAGAGAGAAGAGCAGAGAGAGAGAGAGAGAGAGAAGAGACAGAGAGAGAGACAGACAGAGAGAGAGACACAGACAGAGACAGACAGACAGACAGGAGAGAGAGAGAGACAGAGACAGACAGACAGAGAGACAGAGAGAGACAGAGAGACAGAGAGACAGAGAGAAAGAGAGAGAGAGTTTTCCCCTTTGCAGTGTAACATCAGCATCAGGTCAGTTTTTGTTTCTTCACGCTGGGTTGATCGGTGTCTGCCGGGGAGGAGGGGGAGGGGGAAGGGGCGGCTTTCTTCAGCCAGTTCATCATCAACAGACTGCTGCCTGTCTTCTTCACCTCTCTGCAACAACACCACACATTTCTGTGAAGGTTACGAATGATGCATATGCAGGTTCATTTGGGGGATGGGATAGCCTAGTGGTCAGAACACTGTGCTTGCAATTTGACGACCCGGGTTCAATTCCTGTTTGAGGGAATTTTTCCCCTGGAGTTAACATCAGTGCTGACTCCACTCTCCCCAAAAGACTTTTGAATAAACCGAGGTCCCCTGTGCAAACGCACGCAAAACATCTTGCGCACACATTAAAACCCTGTTCCGCCTTTCAGAAGAGCAGGCCATCGCGTGCCGGTAGGAGCGGATGACAAAATTATAAAAAAAACAAAACCAGCATGCACACAGGTGTTGTGTTTAGACACCATCCCTGAGGGGAAAAAAAAAAAAAATGGGTAGGCGCTGCACTTGTGGCGACGCGCTCCCCCCGGGGAGAGCAGCCAGAATTTCATGCAGAGAAATCTGCTGTGACATAAAATGGTATAAAAAAATAAAATGCAGGTTTGACATTAAAACTGACCAATTTAATGTCTGGTTTTTAAACTTTTATTTGTTTGACGTTGTTCTTCGGCTAGAGTTCCAAGGTTCACAGATGGTGAGATTTTGAAGTATGCGATCGTTTTTGCCTACCATGAAGGTAGCTGCAATCTGACTTCAGGGATGTATGCTGGGTATGTTTGTGTTTCCGTAACCCACAGAAACCAACATGAATTACTGGGTCTTTATGGTGCATATTTGATATTCTGCATGCATATATATACACACAAAGGCAATGCAGGCACAGGCAGGTCTGAACTTGAAGTTGACCTGAGAGATCTTAAAAAAAACAAACCCACCCTTGATTCACCAGCCGCAGCCAAGATTCAAACCCATAACTTCCAAGGACCCACAGGATTAGAGTCGAAAGATCTTAACCACTCAGCTACAGTGTTTGTCGTTTCTGGGTAATTTCAAAAGTTACACTCACAAATCGATGTGGCGTCCCTTATAAACCCTAAACATTTACCAACAAGTCAGCTTTGTGCACTGCTACCAAGGAAACAATCCAATATGGCCACGGAAATTAAAATTGTCATTCATCTCAAACTGTTAACATGGACAGGGACAAACTGTACAAATCCCATTGTATACAGAAAACATGCACACACAGCAGACTTTGAGCTGTAAAACTGGACAAGAGACACCTCACAAACAATATAACCACACTGAATAACAAAGAACACAAGTACAACTGATTTCAGTTGAAATCTGGACCCAGATTCTATAGTCTGTAACTATAAACATTCTATGAGCCAAGCCTACACACACACACACACTCACACACTGCCAGGCTGGTGGGAATAGATGACAAAATTGACAAAACTGCATACACACAGCGATTGGATGTAAAAATGCACATGAGTGCTTATTCTGTTGTGTGTGTGTGTATATATATATATATATATATATATATATATATATATATATATATATATATATATATATATATATATATATATAGATAGATAGATAGATAGATAGATAGATAGATAGATAGATAGATAGATAGATAGACAGACAGATAGACAGACAGACAGACAGACAGACAGACAGACAGACAGACAGATAGATAGATAGATAGATAGATAAATAGATACACACACACACACACAGATGACATTTACAAAATTGCATACACACAGGGACTGGATGTAAAAAAGCACACGAGTGCTTATCCCATTATCCTCGATATAGAAAAAAAAAAAAATAAATAAAAAATAAATAAAATAAACACACAGCCCACTATAGACCATACACAGATCTATACACACTGCTACACAACACAATCACAAAAAAACACACAAACTAAAGGCAACAATCACAACGTTTCATTAACCAAGCAGACTTGACCACTGACTTGGGATTGTAGGCCTTGACACACTGCGGTGACTTGTGTCGCGAATTGTTGACCTCTGGGGACACCATGTGCATGGTAATGGCCTCTGTGGGGTGGATGGCCTTGACCGCCTGAAACCGTCAACGCATGATGCAAAAGGTGGATTGGTGGTCTAGGTGGTAACGCGCCTTACCTAGAAAGCAAAAAGTCCGGGTCGGAGTCTGCGGTGGTTCGTATCCCGTTTGGGCTCCAAACTTTTTCCCATCCATTAGACCATGAGTGGTGGTCTGGGCACTAGTCTTTCGGATGAGACGATAAACCGAGGTCCTGTGTGTTACAAATCACTATTTAGCGCACGTAAAAGAACCCATGGCAACAAGGGGGTTGACCCTGGCAAAACTCTGTAGAAAAAAGCCACTCTGATAGGGAAACAAATACAGTTGCATACAGGGAAAAGAAAAAAAAAAGGGTAGGCGCTGCACTAGTGGTGATGCGCTCTCCCCGGGGACAGCAGCCTGAATTTTACGCAGAGAAATCTGCTGTGACATAAAGTAGTACAAAATAAAAAATACAAAATAAAAAAATACAAACAGCCAACACTGCTAAATGATAGAAAAATGTAAAAAAAACAACAACCAAAACATGATTTAACAAAAAAACAAAACACCAAACTAATGTAATGAATATACAAACTTCCTGCAGCAGGCAAATAAAGCAAACAAACAGGATTCACAAAATTTCAATCCAAACCAATCTTGTTGTTTATAGCCCCTACATAGCCATATCATGGGGGGAGGGCGGGGGCCCTGTCACTTCGTAAAACTTTAAATCACAGATTAAAACTGTTAGGTAAAAGGAGTAAAGGTGTCCTATAACCTAGGCAGTCATAGGGGAGCAAGGCGTCAGAGACCTCAGCTTCTCTAGGGGCCAGCATGTTGAGGGTGGCGCCCATCTCCTCTCCCTCGCTGCTTTACCTTCCCTGACCCTGAAGAAGGCAGGTATCCATTTACAGCTGGGTGAACTGGGGGGACTGTACTGAAGCCAAGGCGCACAAACGGTCACCCATCCAACTGGTAACCACGCTCGACACTGCTTAACTTGACTGGGGGAAAGCAAGCTCTCTGACCACTTCGCATCCCGCTATATGATAACGAATTGAAAAAAGCAAAACTAAGCTAATGAAATCAATATACAAACTTCCCACAGCAGGCAAAACAAAGCAAGCAAACAAAAATCAGTCACAAGCTTTCAATCCAATCAAATCTTGTTTGTTTACAGCCCCGTCAACACACAGGCCATATTGAGGGGGTGAAGTGGGGTGCGGGGTTGTCACCTCGTAAAACTTTAAATAACAGATTTAAACTGTGCAAAGATATAAAGAATGGGACAGGACAGCTCAGTGGTCAGAGTGCTTGTTTTCCCCCAGTAAAGTTAAGCAGCGTTGAGCATGGTTACCAGTTGGATGGGTGACTGTTTGCGCGCCTCGGCTTCACTACAGTTCCCCTAGTTCCCCCAGCTGTAAATGGGTACCTGCCTTCTTTAGGGTCAGGGAAGGTAAAGCAGCGAGGGAGAGGAGATGGGCGCCGCCGCTCTTGTACAAATCAACAGCTCAGAACAAAGAGTACACTCACCTCAGTCAAAGGCACCTCTGCAAAATCCAGCCAGGCTCTCACCTCCTCTTCTGTGGACAGGATGGCCTGAAACACACAGTTATAGCCTGAAACATACAGTTATAGCCTGAAACACACAGTTATAGCCTGAAACATGCAGTTATAGCCTGAAACATGCAGTTATAGCCTGAAACATACAGTTATAGCCTGAAACACAGTTATAGCCTGAAACACAGCTATAGCCTGAAACACACAGTTACAGCGAAACATACACTTATAGCCTGAAATAAAGGTTTAGCCTGAAACATACAGTTATAGCCTGAAATAAAGGGTTTAGCCTGAAACATACACTTATAGCCTGAAATAAAGGGTTTAGCCTGAAACATACACTTATAGCCTGAAATAAAGGGTTTAGCCTGAAACATACACTTATAGCCTGAAATAAAGGGTTTAGCCTGAAACATACACTTATAGCCTGAAATAAAGGGTTTAGCCTGAAACATACAGTTATAGTCTGAAATAAAGGGTTTAGCCTGAAACATACAGTTATAGCCTGAAATAAAGGGTTTAGCCTGAAACATACAGTTATAGCCTGAAATAAAGGGTTTAGCCTGAAACATACAGTTATAGCCTGAAACACACAGTTATAGCCTGAAACATACAGTTATAGCCTGAAACACACAGTTATAGCCTGAAACATACAGTTATAGCCTGAAACACACAGCTATAGCCTGAAACATGCAGTTATAGCCTGAAACACACAGCTATAGCCTGAAACATATGGTTATACCCTGAAACATGCGGTTATAGCTTGAAACATCGAGTTATAGCCTGAAATACACAGCTATAGCCTGAAACACAGCTATAGCCTGAAATACACAGCTATAGCCTGAAACATGCAGTTATAGCTTGAAACACAGTTATAGCCTGAAACATGCAGTTATAGCTTGAAACATCGAGTTATAGCCTGAAATACACAGCTATAGCCTGAAACACAGCTATAGCCTGAAATACACAGCTATAGCCTGAAACATGCAGTTATAGCTTGAAACACAGTTATAGCCTGAAACATGCAGTTATAGCTTGAAACACAGTTATAGCCTGAAACATGCAGTTATAGCTTGAAACATATCGATGCCTCACAGCAAGAAAGGTCTACCGGCAGAGTTGCCATTTTCAAAAGTTTCGAGATATGCTCACTTGAAAAGTTTGAAAGGTCAGAACAAATCGAGGATTAAATGGAAGCGTTCGGTTTTCGGAGAGAGGAAGGGCATTGATGCTATCTTTACCATAGTATGTTTGTGTTGTAATACATGTAGAAGAAACGCCATGATAGCAAAAACACTGGCAGTGAAGCCAGACCACCTGTGTCTGCAGAGAAATTACAGCAGAACTGGCACTTCCTCCCATGCAAGCATGGCATGGCATGGCGATTAGCTTGACCCTTTTTCCCAGATAAGATCACTCTCCAGCCACCAGTGTTCCCAGGCAAGAACCACACGGCATCCAGGCCCGCCAGTGTTGCGTAAACTCTGCCCAGTGGTCCTAGTGTATCCCTTCCCATGCAAGAAGGTTTTGCACAGCTGGAAGTCCTTCCTTACACAAATTACCAGGATAATTGGCACTACAGCCTTTAGAGCAAAAGTGGAGTGCCGTGCAGTCGTCCCTTTTACCATGAGAAATTCACTCAGGTAATTTTGTGCAAGAACGGTTTTCTTCAAATATCTTTAAAATTAATGTTAAAAAATTATTTTATCATTTTGTCATCTGAAAGTTTACAGTAAATTCTACCAAATATCAAAAAATTGAAATTTTTTTTTTTTCCAGATAAGCCGTTCTTGCTCTGAGGCATCGATATGGTTATAGCCTGAAGCATACAGTTATAGCCTGAAACATAGTTATGGTTATAGACTGAAACATTATGGTTATTGCCAGAAACATACAGTTCTAGATGGTTATAGCCAGAAACATACAGTTATAGCCCAAAACATACAGTTTTAGTCTGAAACATACCAGTATAGCCTGAAACATACGGTTATAACCCGACACATAATTATGGTTATAGCCTGAAAAGTGAAATGTTTCAAATGTCTCCACAAATCTTGCACCCTCTTGTCTCTGTAACTGTCTTCATCTGTACACTCCAACCCGTTCCCTTCGTTATGCTGAAGAGGCTTCTGAACACTCCCGAAAACAATCCGCTGTTGGCTTTCGCTCTTTCTCTGTTTCTGGTTGTTGTAGTTTAATTTAAAGTCTATTCACACTTGGTGATATTAGACTAAACAAACAAAACAAACGAACAAACCAAAACAAACAAAAAACCCCAACCAAAATAAAAACAAACAAACAAACAAAAAAAACCCCTACCATAAGAAATTTACAGAAGACTTGGAAATAATCCTAGGAACATCAGTTATCAACGGTTTTCGCAAAACTACGTCCAATGGTTCTCTTTGAATTTCAATGCCATTTTCTTTGTAAACTGGATTTAGAACTGAACACTGAAAAAGAATATGTTCACAAGATAGTGGCTCAGAACAGGAGCAAGTACATTTCGAGAATATTTGGTCTTAAGAATTTAATCGCAACTTATAAATGATGTTATTAATATGTCTTGGATAGCCCAGTATTTCCAATTTCCCATGAAAGTTATTCTTATGTACATGATTTTTTAATAATGAATTAATTTCACCAAAATAATTTTTAAAGTTATGAACTGGGCAATCTCTTTTTGCACATTTTTGTGCAAGATTATCTGCTATTTCATTCCAGTATATTCTGCAGTGAGAAGAAATCCAGCAAAATTCTATTCTGATACCTTTTGTCATGATACAATGTATTAAATATTTCTGTTTTTGGTCCATACACCTGGAATGACCTTCCTTTCTCACTTCGGCAGAAGCCTATTTTTGATAAAAGTATGCATCTCCTGTTAAAGACAAAAAAGAAGGATTTTGTTTGCCATGTTACCATCTAAAGCAAGGGAACAACCAACAACAAGTATTGTTTCCCTTTGCTGTTGTTTCCCCTCATAAAGTGAATTTTTGTTGGTGTTTTTTTTGTTTTTTTTTGTTCCTTGGCTAGAACTCCCAGGTTCACCATTGGTGAGAATTTCGCATATGCAACCCTTTTATTTCCTACACCCTTCAGGTAGCCACATTCCGATAGTGTCTAAACATGACATCTGTGTGCATGGGTTTATATATGTATATAAATTTTATATTTTAACCCTCTCGCATTCGGTGTCTCTGAACATAAACTGCCCCATGATTTGGCATTCCATCACGAAATCAGGTCAGGCACACATGCTCGCTTGCCTTTTCCTCCTTCTAAGTACACACCAGCAGCTATAATTACTTCCAGACTCTCTACAGGGTTTCTACCACTGGCCTGATAGAGCTTTGACATGTGGTAGCAATTAGTGATGGTCACAGCATGATGGAAATCTACTGTGTGTAGATCCCGGCAAATCCCGAATCGGGACTAAGGGGGGTAATTATTCAATCCCAGCAAATCCAGGATTGGGACTAAGAGGGTTAAGCCATCCATTTCTACTGGCACATAATGGCCTACTCTTCCCAAAGGCAGAATAGGTTTTTAACATGTGCGAGATGCTCTGCGTGCATTTGCTTCTAAACCTCAGTTTATAGTTTCATCCGAAGGTCTTTTACATTCAGTTTGATTGGGTTTTTTTGGGTGGGGGTGGGGGGGGGGGGTCAAACTGGGTAGAAAGAGTGAGGCTGGGAACTGAACCCAGGACCTCAGGGTTTATACTTGTTGGCAAGTAAACATCTTAACCACCTTGCCACCCTACTTCTTGCGACAGAAAGCGCAGAACCTAACTGACCGCTACTTATTTATTCATTTATCTATTCATTTATTTATTCTTTTATATCGAGGATAACAGAAAAGTATTCTTGTGCTTTTTTTTACACCTAGTCCCCGTATATGCTGTTTGGTAAATTTTGTCATCTGTTCCCACCGGCACACAATGGCCTATTCTTACAAAAAGCTATACAGGATTTCACGTGTGCCCAAAATGTTCTGCGTGTGTTCTTACACGGGGCCTCGGTTTGTAGTCTCATCTGAAGGACTTTAGGGAAGAGTGGAGTCAGCACTGATGTTAACTCCAGAGGAAAAAAATCTTCTCGATTGTGAATTGAACCCGGGTTGTCAAATTGCGAGTGCAGTGTTCTGACCACTAGGCTACTTACAGGCATTCTGTGGTGGACGCCAGCCATGGAAGGAGATGCCTCCACTGTGATGACACTGTAGGAGTACAGAGGAGGGGAGCCCTGAAACACACGGTACACCATCAGCACTTAATTAACGGCCACAGCTACAGCACAACTAGTGCATCCCTGGTGGTCTAAAGGTAACACACTTTACATGATGACACTGTAGGAGTAGAGAGGAGGGGAGCCCTGAAACACACGGTACACCACCAGCACTTAATTAACGGCCACACCTAGCTACAGCACAACTAGTGCATCCCTGGTCTACAAGTAGTACACTTTACATGACACTGTAGGAGTACAGCCCTGCAACACACAATACACCAGCACTTAACCCTCTTAGTCCCGAACCGGGATTTACACACAGTAGATTTCCATCACGCAGTGACCATCATGAATTGCTACCATATGCCAAAGCTCAATCAGACTATCAGGCCAGAGGTACAAATTCTGCTGAGAGTCTGGAAGTAATTATGGCTGCAAAATCTCACCATTGGTAAACCATGAAGCTCCAGCCGAAGAACGAAAAAACTTTTTTGTGTGTGAATATAATTTCAAGACTAGTGTCCTTTGACAGACTTGTAAAATAAGCAGAACATTTGGTTCCAATCATGGTAATAAAAATCCTTCACGCGCACACACACACACACAAACACACACGCACACAAACACACACTGTCACACACCTACACACACAACCCACATACACACACATACACACACACATATGCACAGACCTACACACACTCATAAATAAATGATTTTTTTTGTTTTTAGAGGGATGGCTTGATGAAAAAAAAGCACTTGCACTGCTTATTCAATGTACCATTTGAAAATAAAAGTCTGACTTTGACCGACACACACACACACACGCACGCATGCTCGCGTGTGCACCGTGCGCACGCACGCATGCGCACACACACACACACACACAGAGAAAAACACAGCACACTTACATCCTGAGGTTTCCACACATCAAACACTCCAGCCATGGTCAGCAAATGCTTTCCCTGCCATTCTGAAACATGTCCATGTCAACTGCATAAGTTAACTCTTCAGTTAAAGTTCTTGCCTGACCTTCCACCAGAAAATGAGTCACACTGCACCTGCCTGACCCATAGGACACACAACAACAGTTGCCGTCTCAGGTCTGAACACTATTTATTTATCTATTCATTATTCTTTTATATAGAAGATAATGGAATAAGCACTCATATGCTTCTTTTTTACATCCAGTCCTTGTGCGTACGCAGTTTTGTAAATCTTGTCATCTGTTCCCACATTCATTTTACGTCCACATAACACTTAACAGTGAGATTAGACATAAAAAAAGGGGGGGGGGGGGGGGGGGGGGGAGGCTATGGGCATGGACCAATCTAAGAGTGTATGTGTGTGTGCGTGCCTGTGCATGTATGCGTGCATGCATGCATGTGTGTGGGGGGGGGGGGGGGAAGGGGGGCTTAAGAACAGGAGTGTTTCACACTGGCAGAGAAGCTCAGAAAACTGCTCTGTCTGTGCTCTGTTGATCACTTTAAGCCCTTTTGTTTGCTGCCACCCTTGGACTACTGACTTGTGAACATTCATCACTGCCCTTGTTAAGATCGTGCTAAGGCAAACACAGATTATTACAAGATGTCCCTTCTCCCCAATAACTGATTTGTTTACTTTTTGTGATTAATAATTGTAGACAAAATTAGCCATAATACGGCTATGGCTGGGGTATGGCTGTGGCGGGGGGACTGAAACAAGCAGCATGGGAACAGCAGGGATAGGAACGTCACAGAAGAGGCAGCTAAAAAAAAAAAAAAAAAGAGCCATAATAAACAGTTTACAGGGCAGCTTGCTTCTCAAATAACGATATATCAGTTTTGAAGGGGATGGGATAGCTCAGTGGTCAGAGCGCTCACTTTCCCCCAGCCAATGTTAAGCAGCATCGAGCGTGATTGCTAATTGGATGGGTGATTGTTTGCACGCCTTGGGTACACTACAGTTCCCCCAGTTCACCCAGCTGTAAATAGGTACCTGCCCTCTTTAGGGTCAGGGAAGGTAAAGCAGCGAGGGAGAGGAGATGGGCGCCACCCTCAATATGCTGGCCCCTGGAGAAGCTGAGATCTCTGATGCCTCGCTCCCCTACAACCACACAGGTTATGGGACACCTTTACCTTTTTTTTTTTTATATTGTAGAGAAAATTAGAGCATATTGAACAGTTTAAAGGGCAGCTTGCTCCTTAAATAAGGATATACCTTTTGAAAAAAAAAAAAAAAAGACAACTCATGAATATACACACCTTCATCTTCCCCATCCTCATCTAGGTCTGCTGTCCCCTTGGTCAAGTCTCCACGCTGGCCCTTCTCTTGACCGCCATTCCTC
Organism: Stramonita haemastoma; assembly: GCA_030674155.1. Lineage (NCBI taxonomy): Eukaryota > Metazoa > Mollusca > Gastropoda > Neogastropoda > Muricidae > Stramonita > Stramonita haemastoma. Next base: position 27,556,254 of record CM060345.1, read on the forward strand.
TCCATGTCTTTCAGCGCTCCGCTGTCTTGCTCTGTTCCACTCTTTTCCCAGCTGGGACAGTCTGGAAAAGCATCAGGGTCAGGCTTGACCTCCACCGGCTCCTGTTTGATGCGAGGGCTGACCAGCGACTTACAGTCTGATTTCCCTGGATCTGGTTTGCTGTCCTTCTGCTCCTGCTTGATTGTTGATGATGGCTTCCAATCCAGTTTCTTGGGATCCGGTTTGATATCAACAGGTTCCTGCTTAACCTTAGGGTTTAGAGATGATTTCATGTCCTTTGCTGGGCCTGGTCTGGTATCCTTCGCTTCTTGTTTCACCTGAGGGCTGACAGATGATGACGATCCCAGACCGAGTTTTGTTGGGTCAGGTTTGATGTCCGTCTGTTCCCGTTTGACTTGACCTTTGAGGTCAGGTTTGATGTCCCTCTGTTCCTGTTTGATCTGACCTTTGAGGTCAGGACCTTTGAGGTCGGGTTTGCTGTCTGGGGACTTCTGGGGAAAGTAGATGAAGTAGGGCTGTTTCTTGTCCCCACTTCTCTTCCATTCAAAGAACCTGACAGGACAACAACAACATGCACAAATTTGTTATTAACTCACTCGGGACGGCCAGTTCTCTCCCTTGCTTTTCCACCACAGACGGCCCATTTGTAATGGTTATTTTAAAAAAATCTTTAAAAATACAAAACATATAATAGGAAGATAAAATTTTCTGAACTTATAAAAAACATGCTGGGTTAGTACATATTAAAAGATTAAAGCTCTCACTTTAATATTTGAGCTTTGACTAGCATGAAGAAAATACTCCGAATTTTGTACTCCTTATCACTACTCCTGTCAGCTACTCTCTGAAACAAAAAATCAGAGTTTGGAACACACGGAATCACCAAACAACGCTCTGCATTCCACCTTGGATAGGCTCACGATGCTATGTTAAGCTGCACTGGTCATAGTATCATGCGGACGCCATGTGAAAAATCTGCAAACAGCAAATCCGCTATAGCGGACAGCCATCCTAAACCGTTGCTTTACACTGATCGGCTATAGCAGAGGGCCGTCCTCTGAGAGTTAACACATTTCTGAAGGAAGAATGACTGATCGATGTTCCGAGTTATGACACTTGAGGACAAGGAGAATCAATCATAGATTTTTCATATACAGGTACAAAACTCGCTTGATTCTCCCAACACTTTATCTTAATGTTAGTTCCCTTGATTTGTTTCTCTGAAAATATTTTACTGGTGATTTCTGCATGGCTAGAGTAGCTTTGCCCCCCCTCCCCACCGCCCAATATTTTTATGTGAAAAATGTTGCAAAATTGAGGTTTGTTTTGCCAAAAATCACATATCTGCTCTTGTGCTTATAATGACAAATGCTTTTGATGGAAATAATGTAGAATCTGAAAATGAAATTGATCTTAAAAGGTTAAAATAGATCAGTCCATGTTACATGTGCCCACTCCACAGAATACACACCTACAACAACTCCCCCACACACATACATGTATGCATACACACAATCTCACATCTCTTCCCCCCCCCCACCCCCCCCCCACCCCCCCCCTCCCCAAAACACAATCAATCCCCCCCCCCCCCCCTCCCAACACACTGGGACGGGATAGCCTAGTGGTCAGAACATTGCGCTTGGAATTTGATGACCTGAGTTCGATTCCCGGTCGAGGGGATTTTTCCCCTGGAGTTAACATCAGTGCTGACTCCACTCTCCCCAAAAGTTCTTTGGATGAGACTATAAACCAAGGCCCAGTGTGCGAACGCATGCTGGACATCTTGTGCACACGTTAAATCCTGTTCTGCTTTTCCGTAAGAGTATGCTATCATGTGCTGGTGGGAACAGATGACAAGAGTTGCAAAACTTAACGCACATGGGGACTGGATGTAAAAAAGCACATGGGTGCTTATTCCATTATCCTAGATATAAAAGAATGAAAGAAAAAGAAAGAAACACACGCACACACACATAGAGATTACACATAATACCCACACCACAGAATACACACCTACAACTCTCACTCAGTGAAACACACACACACACACACACACACACACACACACACACACACACACACACACCACACGTATGTATGTACACAAACAATCTGACACCTCTCCCTCCCTCTCCCCTAAACACAATCACCCCCCACCCCCACGCCCACCCCACAAACTTAACCTGTCAGCCAGAACGACACATCGGTGGCCCTTCTCCAGAGGAGTTGTGTACAAGTTTCTTGCCACTTTATAATATATGAATGTGTGTGTTTGTCGTGTGTAATGTGTTATGTGTGCGTGTGTGTGGAACGTGTAAATGTGTCTATGTGAGTCTTTATATGTATCAGATTCAATCAGCCAGCCAGCCATCCACCCCCCACTTCACACACACACATACAAACACAAACACACAATCACCCCCCCCCCCCCCCCCCCCAATCCCCCCACACACAAACACACACACAATCCCCCCCACCCCCCCACAATCACCCCCCCACAATCCCCCCCCCCATACACACTCACACAATCATACCCCCCCCCCTCTCCTCCCCCCCCCCCCCAAACACACACAAACTTCACCCGTCAGCCAGCACAACACATCGGTGGCCCTTCATACACACACTCACACAATCACCCCCCCAATCCCTCCCCCCCCCACACTCACCCCCCCCCCCCCCCCCCACCAACCTTCCCCCCACCTACCCACCCCCACACACACAAACTTCACCCGTCAGCCAGCACGACGCAGCGGTGTCCCTTCTCCAGAGGCGTCCTGTAGGTTCGCTTGGTCAGCATGCCCTCCGCGCGGCAGTTGTTGGTCTCGAACTCCAGCCTGTAGGGGTCCCCCCTGTGCCAGGAGGGCACCAGCCCCCACTTCATGGGCTGCACCACCCGCTCCCCAAAGCCCTCCATCTCCCCGGGGTAGTGACGACTGGACAGGAGCACTGGCCTGAAACACGAGAAGAGTGTGGTCCCCAAAAATAAAAACCGTGTATCTCTAGTGCTACTTATACTTTGTTCAATTTTTTTTTTTGCACTGGCCTGAAACTGAGAGGAATGCGGTAAAAATTCACGCATCTATGGTGCTACTCTTTTCTTCTTTTTTTTTTTTTTTATCTATAGTGCTACTCTTTTTTCTTTGTTTTTTTTTTGTTTTTTGCACTGGCCTGAAACCAAGAGAAATGCAGTAAAAAAAAGACCCACGCTTCTATAGTGCTTCTCTTTTCTTCTTTTTTTTTTATCTATGGTTTTATCTTTTTTTTTTTTTTTTTTTTTGCACTGGCCTGAAACTGAGAGGAATGTGGTCAAAATTCATGCATCTATGGTGCTACTCTTTTCTTCTTTTTGTTTTTTTGCACTGGTCTGAAACTGAGAAGAGTGCGGTCCAAAAAAACCAAAACCGTGTATCTCTAGTGCTGTCGCCGCTGTAGTCTAGTGGTTAGGGCGTTGGACGCGTAATCTAAAGGTTGCGGGTTCGATCCCCGCTTTCGGCTATGGCGTTGTGCCCTTGGAAAAGGCACTTTACAGCTATTTTCTCACCCCACCCAGGTGTAAAAGGGGTACCAACCTTGTGTTGGGGGTTAACCCTGCGATAGACTGGCGTCCTATCCAGGGGGGAGTCTATGACTCTCAGTCGCTTAACGCCACAGAAACCAGGATAAGCACCGGCCTGATGAGCCTTAGGCTCGGGACAGACTTAACTCTAGTGCTACTTTTACTTCATTCAATCTTTTTTTTTTTTTCTTGCACAGGCTGACAGGCCCCAACCAAGAAGAATGCAGTCAAAAAAACATGTATCTATTTATAAAGCTTCTCTTACTTCATTTAATCTTCAATCTTTTTTTTTTTGCACTGGCCAGAAGCTGAGAAGAGTGCGGTCCAAAAAAAACAAACCCATGTATCTCTAGTGCTACTCTTTCTTCATTCAATCTTCTCCCTCTCTCTTTTTTTTTTGCACTGGCCTGAGACCAAGAGGAATGTGGTCAAAATTCATGCATCTATAGTGCTACTCTTTTCTTCTTTTTCTTTTTTTGCACTGGCCTGAAACTGAGAAGAGTGCGGTCCCAAAAAAAACAACTGTGTATCTCTAGTGCTGCTCTTGCTTCATTCAATCTTTTTTTTTTTTGCACTGGCCTGAAGCCGAGAAGAATGGGTAAAAATTCATGCACCTATAGTGCTTCTTTTTTTCTTCTTTTCTTCTTTTTTATCTATAGTGCTACTCTTTTCTTTTCTTTTTTTTTTTTGGCACTGGCCTGAAACCGAGAAGAGTGAGATCAAAAAAACAAAAACATGCAGCCATAGTGCTACTCTTGCTTCATTCCATCTTCTCTCTTTTTTTTTTTTTTTTTTGCACTGGCCTGAGACCAAGAGGAATGCAGTTAAAAAAAATAATATCATGTATCTCTAGTGCTACTCTTTTTTTTTTCTTCTGCACTGGCCTGAAACCAAGAAGAGTGCGGTCAAAATTCATGCATCTGTAGCGCTACTCTTTTCTTCTTTTTTTTTTTGCACTGGCCTGAAACTGAGAAGAGTGCGGTCCAAAAAAATAAAACTGTGTATCTCTAGTGCTGCTCTTGCTTCATTCAATCTTTTTTTTTTTCTTGCACTGGCCTACACTGGGCTGAAACCAAGAAAAGTGCGGTAAAAACAAACAAACCATGTATCTCTAGTGCTGCTCTTACTTAATTTAATCTCTCTCTCTCTCTCTCTCTCTCTCTCTCTCTCTCTCTCTCTCTCTCTCTCTTTTTTTTTTTTTTTTTGCACTGCCCTACAGAAGAATGTGGTCAAAATCATGCATCCTTAGCACTACTCTTACTTCATTCAATCTTTTTTTCTTTCTTGCACTGGCCTACAGGTCCCAACCAAGAAGACTGCAGTCAAAATCATGCATTCATAGCACTACTCTTAGACTTACTTCATTCAATCTTCTCTCTCTCTCTCTTTTTTTTTTTTTTTCTTGCACTGGCCTACAGGTCCCAACCAAGAAGAATGCTGTAAAAAAAAAAAAAAGCATCTTAAGTGCTACGCTTACTTAATTTAATCTTTTTTTTCTTTCTTTTTTTGCACTGGCCTACAGAAGAATGTGGTCAAAATCATGCATCCTTCGCACTCCTCTTACTCAATTCAATCTTGTTTAGGGGTTTGGTTGTTTTTTTTTGCACTGGCCTACAGGCCCCAACCAAAAAGAGTGCAGTCAAAATAATGCATCCATAGAGCTACTTTTAGACTTACTTCATTCAATCTTCTTTTTTTTTTTTTGGCACTGGCCTGAAACCAAGAGGTAGTACTAGTAGGCCTCCATCAGTTGGTGTCGACTATGGAATTTGCGCCAGAAGAAAGGTCATTTGTTCAGCGACAATGCCGGCTGTGGCTGCTCAGTCCAATGCAGGAGTGGCAGTCTCTGTTGCATCTGATGCAGATGTTTTGGGGTTTGTTTTTTTTTGCACTGGCCTACAGGCCCCACCCAAGAAGAATGCGGTCAAAAAAACATGCATGTATAGAGCTACTCTTACTTTAATAATTCAATCTGCTTTTCTGTTTTTTTTCTTGCACTGGCACACAGGTCCCAACCAAGAAGAGTGCGGTCAAAATTATGCATCCATAGCGCTACTCTTAGACTGACTTCATTCAATCTTCTGTATTATTTTTTTTTTGTGGCACTGGCCTGAGACCAAGAGGAATGCAGTAAAAAAAAACCAAACAACCCCAGCCCAAAACATGCTTCCATAGCACTATGTACTTTTACTTTATTATTCAGTTGTTTTTTTTATTTGCTCTGGCCCGAAACAGAGGAATGCGGATTTAAAAAATTCATGCATCCATAGCACTACTCTTACTTTAATAATTCAATCTTCTTTTTTCTTCCACTGGCCTACGCGTGTGATGTCCCAACCAAGAAGAGTGGGGTAAAAAAAAAACCATGCATCTATAGCGCTGCTCTTACTTTAATTATGTAATCTTTTTCTTTTTCTTGCACTGGCTTACACATCCCCACCAAGAAGAATGCAGTAAAAACCATGCATCCATAGCGCTACTCTTACTTCATTCAATCTTTTTTTTTTTTTTTTTTTTTTTGCACTGGCCTACAGTCAAAATCATGCATCTTTAGAGCTACTTTTAATGATTTTTTATCTTCAGTGGACTACTTATAAAGTCTAAATAAATAAATGATAAAGACAGAATTTTATAGAAGTGGACTACCCTACTTATAACTAACTTAGTAACTAAATAAATAATAAAGACAGAATTTTAAGGAAGTGGATGACCCTACTTATAACTAACTAACTAACTAAATAAATAAAGGTAGAATTTTATGGAAGTTGACTACTCTGCTTATAAATATAACAAACTAACTAAATAATAATATAAAGATAGATTTTTATTTTATGGAAGTGCTTTACTTATAAAGTCTAAATAAATACATAATAAAGATAAAATTTTATAGAAGTGGACTATAACTATAACTGGACTATAAGTACTATAACTAAATAACAAAGACAGAATTTTATAGAAGTGGACTATAACTATAGTGGACTATAACTAAATAAATAATAAAGATAGAATTTTATAGAAGTGGACTATAACTGGACAATATATATAGTGGACTATAACTAACTAAATAAGAAAGATAGAATTTTATAGAAGTGGAGTACTACAGGGAGAGAGGACTCACGTGTGAGCTGTGGGGGCGATGTTGTAGCAGGGGTAGTACTGTTGTCCTCCTGGAGGGTCCCTCCACACCGGCTTCCTTCGCTTGCCCTGTCTGTTTCTGAAGGTGCAGGCCCGCACAATGTCGTCAGGGGCCAGAGTGCTGCACATTCATCACCATGCAGAATATCTTGCGCACACGTTAAATCCTGTTCTGCTTTTCGTAAGTGTAGGCCACCGTGTGCCGGTGGGAACACATGACATTTACAAAACTGCATACACACGGGGACTGGATGTAAAAAAGCACAAGAGTGCTTATTCCATTATCCTCGATATAAAAGAATAGAATTAAAAATAAAAAAAATAAAAAATCAAACCACACAAGAAAATGATCACCACTGGTGAATCGGTGGTCTAGTTGGTAACGCGCCTGCCTAGAAAGCGAAAAGTCTGGGTCAGAGTGTGCAGTGGTTTGAACCCCGTTTGGGCCCAAAACTTTTCCCCCATCCATGAGACCATGAGTGGTGGTCTGGGTGCTATTCTTTCGGATAAGACGATAAACCGAGGTCCTGTGTGTTACACATCATTAATAAGCACTCTTAAAAGAACCTACCGCAACAAGAGGGTTGTCCCTGGCAAAACTCTGTAGAAAAGAGCCACTCTGATAAGGAAACATATAATTTATACAGTTGTAGACAGGAAAATGAAAAAAAAAAATGAGTAGGCGCTGCACTTAGGGCGACGCGCTCTCCCCGGGGAGAGCATCCCAAATTTCATGCAGAGGAATCTGCTGTTACATAAAGTACTAAGTAGTACCAAAAAAAAAAAAAAAAAAAGTTATTAAAAAAACATGCGAGCACATACAACTGTTATCATGTGTGCATGCACATACCCAGAAGTTCGCCCCAAACATCTTGCACACTGTGTATGTTCAAAATAAAACCTCTTTTTCGCTTTATGGAAGAGTAAGCTATTGTGTGCCGGTGGGAAGGGATGATGACAGAATTTATAATTTAACCACATGCACATGAGGACTGGATGTACAAAAAAAAAGCAATGCATGCTTATTCCATAGGCATTATCCTCATGGTAAAAATTGCTTTAAGTGCCTGGGCTTTATCCCAGTTCTTGATTAAACCCTTGATGCTGGGGCAACAACAAAGTGAGAGGCTGTATGATCAGTGGCTTTCTTTATCACAGTTCTTGATTAAACCCTTGATGCTGGGGGCAACAACAAAGTGAGAGGCTGTATGATCAGTGGCTTTCTTTATCACAGTTCTTGATTAAACCCTTGATGCTGGGGCAACAACAAAGTGAGACTGAGAGTGAGAGGCTGTATCAGTGTATGATCAGTGGCTTTCTTTCTCACTCATGGAATTCCACTTTACAGTTTAGTCTTTAGTGATTGACTATGACTCTCTGTCTAAGAGGCTTGACCTGCACAGTCCTTATGTGCTGCAGCCCAGGGGGCTAGTTAGCCGTTGGAGAACATCTCCAACGCTGACTGTCCTTATGCCCTCTTGGCCGAGAGAGTGGGGATGTACTGTGGGCCACTAGTATCAAATTTCTGCCCAGTTTCCGAAACAGCAGCTGCCTCCTCTGCTGTATTGGAGGTCATCATCCAACATGACGGACAATCAACAAATTATACATAGTAATTTTTTTTTTAAAGATAATTAAAATAAAATAAATAAACAGCTCAGTAAGTACTATAATTACACATAAAGTTAGTAAAGATGCAAGAGTACATAAGACAAAAAAAATATGCACATACTGTCTCCTCCATCCCCACCTTTCCCTCTCTCTGTCCCCCCAAAAAAGCACATGATTGCTTATTCGTATCCTCCGATAAAACAGACATAAATAAATAAATAAACACATGACACACACACACACACACACACAACACATATCACACACACACACACACACACACAGATGACACACACACACACACACACACACACACACACACACAACACACACAAGAGTGATAACACACACAGTACACACACACACACCACACACACACACACACACACACACACACACACACACACATACATACCCACACACGCACGCACGCACACACATACACACACACGCACACACGCACACACACACACACACAGAGGCACACACACACATGTACACACGATGCCTTGCCGTTATGCTATTAGTTATTACCACTAATACCAGCGGATGCAACTAGCCTAACATTAGATTAACCCCAAAACTAGGCCTACAAATTCTGTAAACATTAATGGTTTGTCGGGTACTTTTCACCACACGAGTAACTTAAGCCTAGGCTATAGGCCTAGCCTAATATTCGTAATAATCTGCCTAATAAATATTCGTCCAAAAGGTTTAGCTCATTCGCGTGTCGTCGTGTGGTCATGATCGAAGTGTTACTCTGAGAGATGATTAAAAACAACACACTATACTTTACCATGCGGTCCGTCCACACATGTTAGCTGATCTCGATCGTAATATTATGAGCCCAATCGGCCACAAACGTTGGCGATTCCAGCGAGGCAGAACTTCAGACGGCTTGCATAATCTTCCCGCCAGCCACGTTTGTTGTTGTCTGCAATAATACAGGGGAAGTAAGCCAGAGTTTTTACTGACTTACTTTTTCCTTTGTTGTGGAGAAGGAGAGGGGTGAGGGTCCAGTTTGCTTTTATTAAAAAAAAAGAAAAAAGTTTCCTCTCCTTCATTAGTTCGTTACTTTATATTTGAAGTACGCGATATGTTATTTACAGGGGCGAACTCAAGCTCCAGAGTGCCATATTTATATGAAATTTATTTTATTTTTATTTATTTATTCTTTTATATCGAGGATAACAGAATAAGCAATCATGTGCTTTTTTTCATCCGGTTCCCGTGTGTATGCAGTTTTGTAATTCTTGTCATCTGTTCCCACCGGCACACGATGGCCTACTCTTACGAAAAGTGGAACAGGATTTAACGTGTGCGCAAGATGTTCTGTTCTGTTCGCACACGGGGCCTCGGTTTAAAGTCTCATCCGAAGGACGGGGACGGGATAGCCTAGTGGTCAGAACATTGCGCTCGCAATTTGACGACCCAGGTTCGATTCCCGTTTGAGGGGATTTTTCCCCTTGAGTTAACATCAGTGCTGACTCCACTCTCCCCAAAAGTCCTCCGGATGAGACTATAAACCGAGGCCCCGTGTGCGAACACACGCATCACATTTTGCGCACACGTTAAGTCCTGTTCCGCTTTTCGTAAGAATAGGCGTAGAATATAATATTTTTTTAAATCAACAAAGGAAAAAAAAAAAAGTAAATTCTGAATGAATAATGAATGAATGATTATTTTTCAAGGGTTACAGAGTAAGTATTACATACTTTTTTTTTCATCGGGGCCTTTGCCCTGATTAGAAAATATGGCTAAGAACATTTTTTTTTTAGAAATGGTAATAGCAACCCCCTACCCCCACAACCACCACCAACAACAATTCAACCTATATTTTAAAAAATGAGATGGGAGAGAGAGAGAGAGAGAGAGAGAGAGAGAGAGAGAGAGAGAGAGAGAGAGAGAGAGAGAGAGAGAGAGAGAGAGAGAGAGAGAGAGAATACTACACATTAAATTTTGTAACCACGCAATCATTCATGAATACAACTCTGAACAAAAACCTTGTTCAAGTTTCAGTTTTTATTTTCAGACTTCTTTCGCGCCACGTTTCATCAAGTTTTAACAATGTGTTAAAAAATAACTAGTTTCCTTTTCAGTAAAGTTTACTTGCAGCTGCGAGCCGGCTACCCAACCCTAACTCCAGCTTTTTTTTGGGGGCTGAAGGGGGAGGTAGGCTTTTCCCAATGCTCTGACCAGCAGTGACGTGACAATGACCCACCAACTGACTTTTTGTCTTGATTTTGAATAATACCAGCATTTGAAAATGTCTCAGACCACAATGATGTGTCAATTCCAACATGCTTTTTTAAACACTGGCGTGACAGAAAGCTTAATTCTAGCTATGTTTGTTATCTTTACAGCCAGAAAATACAGACGCCTTTGATCAATTAGTGCAAAACATCAGCTTTAAAAGAAAAAAGTATACATCTTAAAAGTCAGGGCAGATTTATCCGAGTGAAATTCGGGCTGCTCTCCTTGGGGAGAGCGCTTCGCCACAAGAGCAGCGCCACCCATTATTTTTGTTTCTTTTCCTAGCAGAATGGGTTTTTTCTACAGAATTTTGCCAGGGGCAACCCCCTTGTTGCCGTGGGTTCTTTTACTGAAGCTAAATAATCATGCGTGTGTCACAAACGGGACCTCAGTTTATCGTCTCATCCGAAAGTCTATCACCCAGACCACTACTCAAGGTCTAATGGATGAGGGAAAAGGGCCTAAACAGGGATTGAACCACAACACACTTCCGACCCGGGCTTTTTGAGTTTTCGCTTTCTAGGCAGGCGCGTTACCCCCAGACCACCGCTCCATTGTAAGTCTTAAAAAGAGGGAGATGTACAAGGCTTGGAATTTTTCTCAGGAAAAAGTCAGTTGGATAGTCAAGTGTCATTGGTGTGTGCTCACCATTAGTTTAAAGGTATAAAACGATCGATTTTGTAATTGTACAAACATGTTGTAAAATGCATTAAAAAATGCAAGAAAAACTGAATACTGGTTACAGAAAACATCTTTTGTTGGTCCTCAAAAAAGAACAAGCAACATTCTCCTCACTCATTCTGAGGGACACACTTGAAATTTAGCACTAAGTTTTACAGGGGATTGAATAAGGTTGTAAAAGTTTATCCACACCTTTTCCAGATGGGATTGAAGAACACGCTTAACTGGGTTTAGAACGAAAAGGATAGTTTAGCATTAAAGCAAAATAAAAAAATAAATAACATGCTACTGGCAAAGGGAGGTTATACTTCTTCAATTCATGGAAATGGTAATTGGAAAGCAGCTTCAAACACAACATCTTGAAATAATGCACACCAAATATTTTTGACCCTGGAGTAATAGGAAATGGGGGAAGGGGGCAGCACACAGTGAAGGGAATTGACTGCGTAGCTTAAGTCTACCAGATACCACAAAACCAGTGTTTAATAATTTCACATAAAAAGGATAAATTAGGGACATGTTTTAAGCCATGTCCTTCAGGGAAAAAATGATACAGGCAACAAGCTACACAAAATGCAATTCTTCAGTTGATAGCCAAAAATGCTATCTCTCTCTCTGTGTGGACTTAAGCGTTCTACCCCTGCTTTTTATGATTGATGATGATTGATGATGATGATTGATTATGATTGATGATGATGATTGATGATTGATGATGATGACTGATGACGATGAGTGATGATGATGAGTGATGATGATGATAGATGATATTGATGGTGGTGGATGATGATCATAGTGATGATGGATGATGATGATATTGATGATGGATGATGTTGATATTGATAATGATGGATGATGATAGTGATGATGATGGATGATAATGGATAATGATGATGGATGATATCGATGGTGGATGATGATGATGATTGATGATGATATTCATGATGAAATTGATGGTGATAAAGACGATGATATTGAAGGTGATGATATTGATGATGATCGTGTTGATGATGATGATGATATTGATGGTGATGATATTGATGATTAATGATGATATTGATGATTGATGAAGGCGGTGATGATAATATTCATGGTGATGACATTGATGGTGGTGATATTGATGATGATAGTGATGATATTGATGATGATATTGATGATTGCTGATGTAGGCGGTGATGATATTCAAGGTGATGATATTGATGGTGGTGATATTGATGATGATGACAGTGATGATATTGATGATGATATTGATGATTGATGTAGGCGGTGATGAGGATATTCATGGTGATGATATTGATGGTGGTGATATTGATGATGATGATGATGATGATGATAGTGATAATATTGATGATGATATTGATGATTGATGATGAAGGCGGTGATGATGATATTCATGGTGATGATATTGATGGTGATATTGATGATGATGATGATGATGATATTGATGGTGATGATATTGATGATTGATGATATTGATTGATGATGAAGGCGGCGATGATGATATTCATGGTGATGATATTGATAATGATGATGATGATGATGATGATATTGATGGTGATGATGATGATATTGATTGATGATGAAGGCGGCGATGATATTCATGGTGATGATATTGATGATGATGATGATATTGATGATTGATGATATTGATTGATGATGAAGGCGGCGATGATGATATTCATGGTGATATTGATGGTGGTGATATTGATGATGGATGATGGCGGTTGATGATGATATTGATGATTGATGATGAAATTGATGATTGATGATGAAATTGATGACGATATTAATGATGATATTGATGGTAGTGACGATGATTGATGATGATGATGGTGATGACACTGACGATGATGGTGATATTGACGATGATGGTGATGATATTGATGATGGTGATTATATTGATGATGATGTTGATGATGATGGTATTGATGAGGATGATGATATTGGGGATGACGATATTGATGATGGTGATGATAGTGATGATGATATTGATGATGATATATGATGATGATGGCGATTGGTGATGATGGATGTTTGATGATGATGATGATGATGACGACAACGATGATGATGAAGATAATATCACACACACACACACACACACACACACACACACACACACACACACACACACACACACACACACACACCCCTTGTTCATTCTAAAACTAGCACCCCTTCTAGTTTTGACTATTTGTAAAATGCTCTCCCCATAAATCTAATCAAGCATGTTTTTGAAAACCAGCTACCTCTACTTTTGTTTTCAACTTTTCTAAATATTCCCCACCCCCACCTACCCCTGAACTTAGTCACAAAGTTTTACTGCCTGCCCCTACCCCCATGCAATAAAATATGAAATACTATTATTCTTACTAAAATTATTATCGTTTCGCCCAAAGAAATGAATATGAATACTTTTTAAAATTCAAATTTAATAGCTTCTTATTTATTTGCTTAATACCTAGGATAATGGAATAAGCACTGGCGGTTTTTTTTTTTTTACATTTAGTCCCTGTGTGTATGCAATTTTGTAAATTTTATCTGTTCCCCCCCCCCCCCCCCCCGGCACACAATAGCCTACAAAAAAGCGGAACAGGATTTCTCTTAAGAATACGAATACTGTATCATCTCAAACAAGGCAAGAAATCCATCCCTATCCTCAGTCACTACACCTTTCCCCATCCTTATGATATGTACCAGAACATCTGACCCCCCATCACCCATCATAGCATTCTTTTCACACAAAAATCTAGCATCCCTTCCCCTACCAACCCTAGCAGTAGTATCTATGATATTTTATCTTCTATCCCCGAAGTTAGCATGTGGCTGCCTTAATGGGCAAAAGCGGCTGCATACGCAAAAATATTACCACTGATGAAACTTAGAGCTCTAGCCAAGGACCAATTTGTTTAAGACAAGATATTGGCATTTATCATTTTAAAATGATTTAGTGCCTTTAAAATTTTGTTATTCACTACTGTCCCCGTAAGCTTTCTTTCTGTTTCCGTTTTGTTTTTGAAAGCACGTTGCAAAGCAGTTCTGTGCTTATCCCATTTATTTTCAATAAATAAATCGATTCAATTTTATTCAACCCAAAAGAAAAAGTGTTTAGCAAGTGTGTCGGCATACACACCATGTTGTCTACCTGCCTTTTATGTCCACATGCAGGGCCAGGGTTAAGAGTTGAGGTTAGTGTTAGAGTTAGTGTTAGTTAACAACAGGGAAGGGTTGTCTGTCAGCTGGTCGGTCTGAATGTTAGAAAGCATGTGGACACAATAGCACATGGACAAATGGTATGTAGCTATAGACACAATGGTATTTATTTCATATTCATTATCCTACCGACCTCAACGGCTATAAGTATTTTGCAATGGTATGGGGCTTTAAATCAGAGTCACCTGTTCCATCAAAAAGCTGAGGCCATGCATTAGACTTAGGTGTCCACGAAAATTGCAGTTCAGCTATACTTAAAAAGAAAAAATGTCTAAAATACCTTGAACAAGTTGCATGAACTTACAATTTTTTTTTAATTAAACCATGTAAGATCCTCGAAGTCGGAATGCAGCTACCTTAATGGTTGGCAAAAATGATTCCGTAAGCACCACTCTGACTGTTGGTTCACCTCGGAGCTGTAGCCTAGGAACTAAAAAAGAATATCTAAGCCAGCCCTATGTTTTATATCCCCACTACTCTAAATGTGCATCTACACCTGTCTTCTCCCGGCAACTATCCCCTACCCCCCCCCCCTCCCCCCCCCACACACACACCACCACCATCACCGAAAACAACACACACTAGCAACATACCAACACACACCAACACACACAACACACACACCAACACACAACACGCACACAAACACATGCATCAAAACACACACACCAAACACACACATCAAAACAAACATACTCATATACACACACGCGTGCGCACACGCACACGCACACGCACAACACAACACCACAACACATCACAACACACATCTCCCTAAAAAGTTATCTAACACTAATATTTTGTAAAATAAACTCATGAAATTTTGACATCAACCCTGAATTCGGATTGCGGCTACCTTAATGGTGGGCAAGAACAGTCCCATATGCAAAAATCTCTTGGTAAACCTCAGAGCTCTAGCTGAGGAAATTTAGGGGGTGGGGGTTTTTTTTAAAACCAATTTCAATAAAGACAAAAACAACAGCAAATAATCACAAAATCCAATCTAATCTTGTTTATAGCCCCGCCGACCACAGATACCATATCGGAGCTGTCACCTTGACAATTTATCTCAAATAAAAAAGTGCAACTCTATACAGATTAAAACTAGGTTTTAAAACCAACTCTACTGATATTTCTTGTATCAACGCCCTGGCCAACCGTAAGGGTCAACCCAGGACAGTCATAAAATGTTCTTCCCTGGAGAGGCACTTGACGTAACCAATTGGTGACAGTTTTTGTTGGTTACTGGAAAGTCCTTTTCCTCGACTGTAGTGATGTCATTGAAAGAGATGTCCTCAAAATGTCATCACATCTGAAAAGAAATATTGTCAGATTTGCCTCGAGGAAATAAAAAGGCAAGAGAATGGACATGGAAGGTAAAAATTAATTATGATAAGAAAGGGAGAGCGGACTGTAGTTAAGGGGAAAGTTAGAAAAGGAGAAAAAAAACAGGAAAATTTATCATTCCGGCAAGATAGTGGATACATTAGACTGTGTGTGTGTGTGTGTGTGTGTGTGTGTGTGTGTGTGTGTGTGTGTGTGTGTGTGTGTGTGTGTGTGTGTGTGTGACATGTTTGAATGACAGTGAGTGAGTGAGTAGTGAGTGAGTGAGTTAGTGAGTGTGAGTGTGTGGAGAAAGAGGGAGAGAGACAGAGGGAGAGGGGAGAGAAGGGGAGAGAGAGAGGGAGAGAGAGGAGAGAGGAGAGAGAGGAGGAGAGAGAGGAGAGAGAGAGAGAGAGGAGAGAGAGAGAGAGAGAGAGAGGAGAGAGAGAGAGGAGAGAGAGAGAGGAGAGAGGAGAGGAGAGAGAGAGAGAGAGAGAGAGAGAGAGAGAGAGAGAGAGAGAGAGAGGAGAGAGAGAGAGAGAGGAGAGAAGAGAGAGAGAGAGAGAGAGAGAGAGGAGAGGAGAGAGAGAGAGAGAGAGAGAGAGAGAGAGAGAGAGAGAGGAGAGAGAGAGAGAGAGAGAGAGAGAGAGGGAGAGAGAGGGAGGAGAGAGGAGAGAGAGAGAGAGAGGAGAGAGAGAGAGAGAGAGAGAGAGAGAGAGAGAGAGAGAGGAGAGAGAGAGAGAGAGAGAGGAGAGAGAGGGGAGAGAGAGGGGATAGAGAGAGAGAGGGGGGGGGGAGGGAGAGAGGGAGGGAGGGAGGGGAGAGAGAGAGAGGGGAGGGGAGGGAGGAAGGAGGACTGTGGTTAAGGGAAAAGATAGAAAAGGAGTGAGAGAGAAAAGGGGAAAATTTATCAGTCCTGCAAGATAGTGGATACTTTAGATTTTGTGCTTGCTTGCTTGCGTGTGTGCGTGCGTGCGAGAGAGAGAGAGGGAGAGAGAGAGAAAGAGGGAGAGAGAGAGAGAGACTATATATATATGTGTGTGTGTGTGTGTGTGTGTGTGTGTGTGTGTGTGTGTGTGTGTGTGTGTGTGTGTGTGTGTGTGTGTGTGTGTGTCCGTGTGTGTCCCTGTGTGTCTGCGTGTCTGCGTGTATGTGTGTTTGTGTGTTTGTGTGTGGGGGAGAGTTTTTATATTTGAAATTATTTTAGGGTATTCAAACAAATTTGAAACTGAATTTTTTTCAAGAGTATGATTCCTATCAGGTGTGTGCTTGTCAGTGTTGCAATTGTCCTTCATGGGATGATTAAACTATTTTTGTCGACACATTCGAGGCGGAGAAAATAAGACATCAGAGAGTGGACTGGCCTTGAGTGGAATGACATACTGATGAAAGCTAAGAAACCACAAGGATTGGAGGAAGCTGGCTGCAATAATTATCTTCAGTGTTGGCCCAACAGTCAACCAGACTATGGGATAAGTGAAGGCAAATAGCCACTGTCAAACCTAGGTGATTTTTTTTGCCATGGATGTGAAGAATTATTAGGCGATTAATTCTCTCATTTTGCCATGGACGCAGTGTCAGTCTAGAGCTATGGATGGAGATATAAGCTGTATTTTTGCTTTGAAAATATTATAAGAAAAGCTGCTGCTGTGCATAATAATCATTGTGAATTTAAACTATGAAATTTGCCTAGATGCTCTCGGATATGCCCTGTACACGAGTTAAAGAACTCATTAATTGATGTAGCATCTGTGGTGTGAATTCTTTTCTATCCTAGAAATATTTCTGAATAATATCTTAAAAAAATATAGTGTTGGGTGCAGCTGGAGTCTTCTATAAGGTTAGAACAATACAAACACAAATGCAAGACACACAGACAAATTCTAAGACAGGGGGAACAGTCACTAATATTTTGTATTTGTATTTCTAGTCTATACCACCGTTAAGTCATGGCAGATTTCTCTGCGTGAAATTCGGGCTGCTCTCTCTGGGGACAGCGTGTCACCACAAGAGCAGCGCCATCCATTTTTTTCTCCTGTCTGCATGTGTGTTTGTTTCCTTATCACAGTGGCTTTTTTCTACAGAATTTTGCCAGGGACAACTCTCTTATTGCCATGGGTTTGTCTACGTGTGCTAAATGCGTGCAGCACACATGACCTCTGTTTATCGCCTCTTCCAAAATACTAGCACCCAGATCACAACTCACGGCATAGTGGAGGGGGAGGGGGGAGTTTTAGACACAAACCCGTTACCTGATCATGTGGTGGTAACTGACAAGTGGCGTTGGATGGCGTGTCTGTTCTTCGGCACTTGATTCCAGTCCAGTTGTTCCTGTAAGCACTTTTAGGAAGTCATCAGTGACAGGGAATATGTTAAATGTTAGCTCATATGCTACGATATATTATTTTTTTTTAATAATCCAAATATACATTACATTTCAAATGATAGCAACATTTACAATAAGCCAAATATATACTACATTCCAAACTATTAAAACTTTCCAATTGAATTAATCGTATACTACTAAGTGATTCAAGCATTCAAATGTACATTGCATTCTAAATGATTTGAACATTGCAAATGAGCCAAGTTATAATGTTCTCCAAAAGAAACAAAACAAACAAACAACAACAACAAAACAAAAACAAAAACAAAACAAAACAAAAAACAAAACAAAAAACAAACAAAACAAAAAAAACAAAAAAAACACAAAGATTTTTACTATTTGTTTGCATGACATAAGAGTAACAATTTGCAATGTATTCAGAGTATGGATATAACAAAATAGATAGAACCAAACAAACAGTCGAAAAAAAAACAAAAAAAAAAAAAAACCATGAAAATAAAAGAGAGTACACAGATTACATTCGAGAATACCCCAAGTGAGTTTTCAGTTGTTTTACAAAATAAGCAATGTAGCGATGCTAAGTATTACATAAAAAAACAATGCAAAAACAAAAAAACCAAAACAGTTTCTTCAAAATGTATCTACCCATCATCAACGAGTTGTTTGTAATGTTGCCATTTAGCTGCAAATACACTATAAGTCATGTTTGTTTTGGCAATATATTCTTTAATTTGATATTGCTTTGTCATATATTATGCTACGATAATTTTATCTTACCACTTGAAAACAGAATAAATTCACAATAATTATTGTTTTATTTTACAAACATTGATTCATTTAAACTTGTCCTTTGTTAACTTTTTGATATAAAGTGCTTTGATCATATGCCTTCAAAACAAAATGAACTCTAAATATTTTTTTCTTTGTGGTAAAGCTTCATCTTCAACCTTTATTCGGACAGTTAATTTTTACAGCTGACAGTCTGCAAAAATTGCTGTACTCCAAGACTACAAAACTCATAACAAATTCTGTTTTCTAAATAAAGCATTTTACACATAATTTCCGTCAGCAAATAGGAACACTGTTTATTTAAATGAAAAAAAAACGCTTTGGTTGCACAAAAATGATATCAGCAATTTTCTAACCTGGTATTTTGCCGATATTTGACGCATACACGGACGTTTGCAGTATAGTAGTAGCGATGCTTGTCCCCATTCAGTCAGGCTCCTTCTGTCTCGGAGGACAATGGCTGGGTCTTCTATCTGCTTCAGTCGTGCTGGGGGCTATGTCTAGAGCTGCTCACAAGTCCAACCCATGCATGGCAGCCTCTGGTGCAGTTGTAGCAGACAGCATTGCATGGCGAGTTGATGGCCTGGTTTAGCAGTCCCCTCTACTTTGGATTGCACTGGAACTGTTGTGGCTCATAGGGTACCTGGTCGAATAGATAAAAATTTTGAAGTAAAAGAAAAAAATCTAGCATTAGCAGTACATAATGTGTTTATTAATATAAAAAAAATGACCAGCTGCAATGATGCAGTGGCTAACACTAAACTTTGTACTTGAGTTCAAATGTCAAGAAAAACATGTTTTTTTTTTAAATCGCTTTTTGAAAACTACATCCTGTTCATGCCTAGAGAAAAACCTGCAGGCTTAATAGGAAGACTGGGACCACAAACTAGAGCATGAACCACTTTACAGATGCAACACTGACAATGTTTAAATGACTACACCAACACTACACCAACACCTAAATGGTGGCCGAAAAGCGGTCGCATACACAAAAAAAATCATCATTGAAGAACATCAGAGCTCTAACTGAGGAATGGCAAAAACAGAGGCAGGAACAACAGAAAATAGCAACAACAACAACAACAACAACAACAAAATTGACAGACAAAAAGTATCAGATCAGAAAGTTCAGAAAAATGTAGAAGTAAATATAAATACCTTCTATTGTTTTCAGAAAAGGCAGTTCATGATGGCTGCCCTCACACATCTCAGGTCACTGGCACTTGCTTCCAGACCAAGAACCCCTGAAAGCAGTATGTCATCATCAGTAGACTGAAAAATTCTACATTCATTGGCTTCGATATCAAAGAGTTAATTTCATCCGACAGATTTCACCATGCTTCTTCAATTAATAGTCGAATTCGAGTCCAGCTAGTTTATGGAGCTAAATTTTTTTTATAAATCCCAAACTATTACAATAGAACAAGTTATTCTAATCAAGTACACTATATCAGATAGTTATTCTTTTCAACTAATTTTCAAACAAGGAGTCTTTACTGTCCACACAATCATGATACTCTCCGTTCCAGAGTTAGAAGTTGCCATGTCTACAGCAACCAACACCACAAGATCTTTATAACCAAAAATCTGAATGACTCGTTTTCAAAAGAATGAGAACTTGATTTTCATAAGCATAAGAGTCTGATCAAAAAGAAAATATTACGTGTAAAAAATAAACAGAAAACAAAATCGGAAAGAACAAATCGGAACTAAATTTTTCAATCAGAAAAAGATTATGTCTAATCATGTAGGATATTGAGAAAACCTCAACTCTAGCTGCACAGTACTTACAGACAGATGCCAGGATCTCATGCAGCAGATGACTCCAAGGTGATGTTCAACAGAACCTGACCCCACTTTTGAAGAGTCTTCAGGATGATCCACATAATGACTGATCGCCAGGTTAGGACCCTTGTTTAATAAAGGATAGGAAGGACAAGGAAACGCCATAGGAATGGAAAGGAAATGACCAGCTCACAATACCTCTTGAAATCCGTCTAAAAACAAAGCTGTTATTTTCAGACATATGGAAACCTATCAGAAATGGACGGAAATGACTAACTTGCAATATTTCATAAAAACCGTCTCAAAGCCGCTGGGAGGCTATTTTCAGATATAAGGAAACCTATCAGAAATGGACGAGACTGACCAAGTCACAATACCTTCTGAAAACTGTCTCAAAACTCTAGTAGGTGGCAACAATTTCAGTCCCAAAGAAAACCCATCAGTAATGTTCGGGAAATGACCAAGTCACAATACCTCATGATCTTAGTCAATTACATTTACAATTACAGTTGCATTCAGGAAAAAGGAAAAAAAATGGGTAGGAGCTGCACTTGTGGCGACGTGCTCTAACCGGGGAGAGCAGCCCGAATTTCGCACAGAGAAATCTGCTGTGACATAAAGTGGTACAAAATACAAAACAAATACAAAAACAGTCTTTAGGCCATTGTACCAGGTGGTGGTGTTTTTGGATGAGAGATAGATCAATGTCAGCCAGATTGCTCTCAGATTTCTTGCTCATTTTTTCGCACTATTTTATATCAATTTATTTTTTGTTTTTATTTTTTGTTATGTCATTGATTTCATTTTAGTTTATTTTGTTTCGATTTATTTTTGTCTAGATTATGCCTTACGGTTAATGCATTTTATTTTGGTTTATTGCATTTTATCAAATTTAGACTAAACCCTACCTTTAGTTTTATCTCGGAATATTTATGTCATTGATTTTATTTTTTTTATTTAGGTTTATAATTTTATTTCATCTCATTTTATTTTATTTCAACTAGATTTAGATGATAATTTTTTTGAGCAAGAAATACTGATTGCAATCGGAAGGCGCCCAGTGATCATTTGAAGACAGACAGGTAAAAAGGTAAGGTAAAGGTGTCCGATAACCTAACCTAGGCCGTCGTAGGGGAGCGAGACATCAGAAACCTCAGCTTCTCCAGGGGCCAGCATGTTGAGGGCAGCGCCCATCTCCTCTCTCTCGCTGCTTTACCTTCCCTGACCCTAAAGAGGGCAGGTACCCAGTTACAGCTGACAGGGAAGCTCTATAAAGACAAACATAGCTGGACACAAAGACAAACCACAGCTGAACACAAAGACAAAAACACAGCTGGACACAAAGACTGGAACTGAACACAAAGACTGGAAGCTGAACACAAAGACTGGAAGCTGAACACAAAGACAAACTACACATAGACACAAATACTGAAACCACAGCAAGACACAAAAAAATTAAAGCCAGACACAAAGAGTAGAAGCTGAACACAAAGACAAACTATACATAGACACAAACATTCAAAACCTGGACACAGAGACTGAAACCTTGGCACACAAACGCTGAAACCTGGACACAAAGACTGAATCCTGGAGCCAAAGACTGAAACCAAAGCTAGACTCAAAAGACTAACCAAAGCCAGGACACAGAACTTTAAAGGGGCAACATCTGACTAGAGCAAAGGGAAAATAATATACAAATAAAATATGCAAATCAGCTGAGCAAGGAAGCAGCTAACTGCCTGACAACTGGCAAGCTTTGCATTCATGATAACCTCAATGTTGAACGCCTAGCTAAACTGCTGTAAACTGGAGTCCACAAAGAAAAGCTGAAGGATTGGCGAAAACACAATACTCCTATTCTGAAGATGAAGGATTGACCCCAAGAAAGCAAAAGTCTGATGAAACATTTTGTTGGAATTTTCTTCTTGTTATACTTTCCAAACCCTCTACCACCAAACATGGGCTTAACAAGGCAAAATCATTCGCGAGTCATCCAGGTGTTTGTAGGTTGAAGATTGCTGCAACGTTTCTGAAAATAACAGACAAAATATACTTGTGTGATTAAGTTGTATACAGCCTGTAATTGAAGAAGAAGAAGAAGAAGAAGAAGAAGAAGAAGAGAAGAAGAAGAAGAAGAAGAAGAAGAGAGAGGAGAGAGAGGGAGAGAGAGAGAGAGAGAGAGAGAGAGAGAGAGAGAGAGAGAGGAGAGAGAGAGAGAGAGAGAGAGAGAGAGAGAGAGAGAGAGAGAGAGAGAGAGAGACTTTCGCGCACCTCACCCTTACTCATATACACAAAACTGGCTTCATTATAAAACACTGCAAGCATTTTTCAAACAAATTGCTCCGTCAGTTTTGTTCTTCAGATAGTTTGGTAGCACACATTGTGAAAATATCCCAGGTTCTATACTTGGTTCCGAGCTACCCAAGTTCGTTTCAGATTGGAATGTTTGAGACTGGCTCTATTTTCGCGACATAGCTGACCAAGCTGTGTCTGAATGGAAGTCATAGCAAACAAGGTTCGACTAAATTTACAAAACTGCATGCGCTCGGTAACTTTGTATAAAAAAACACACATGCTTAATCCTTTATTCTCGAAGTATACGTTTTTCAAAGTAGATATAAAATCACAAGAGTTGGAGCACACGGAAATCTGCCCCCCCCCCCCCCCCCCCCCAATGATAATGATCTAAGCAACTTTCTCAACTTGAAACAATTTCTCCTCCCCCTACTATACTTTTCAATATGTTCATTTCAAACATTGAACATAATCAGGGACAACAAAACAAACCCACACATTACACAACAAAAAAGCCAAAACTGTAATTACCTGTAGCCTTGGGGTGAAAATGGCGCTATGTGGCGATGATGCATGGTGTGGATTTTCTGCATACCTACATACAACACACTCTGGTCTTAGTCTTGGCTATGTGGCGATGATGCATAGTGTGGATTTTCTGCATACCTTTATACAACACGCTCTGGTCTCGGTCTTGGCTATGTGGCGATGATGCATGGTGTTGATTTTCTGCATGCCTATATACAACACGCTCTGGTCTCAGTCGTTTCCCAATCAGAAATGAAAGTGTGGGCTATGGAACAGTTCTAAAGTCTTCGTTAACTGAGCATCGTTCATTTCCATGTGTAGCATGGGGCATCAGCGTTGATGGTGAAAACTTCTGGGTTTTGTCCCTTTTCTTCTTTCGCTTTGAGTTTTTTCATTACTGGCTGGCTACTGGCTGGCTAACTGGTGGCTAATGGGGCTTCTTTCTCTCAGCTTGCTGTTCCGTCAGCCTTTCCGGACTTTTTGCTTTGCAGGCCTGCATGTGCATTGGCTTGCTGGCTGATGTGGGGTCTGTGTTACTGCTGAAGAAAAAATAATACACTATAGAGGAGACAAGACAAATGAGAAAGGAAAGATGAAAGATGAGAGACAGAGACAGAGAGACAGAAACAGAGAAGCAATTTATGAGAGAGAGAGAGAGAGAGAGGAGAGAAGAGAAGAAGAGAAGAGAGAGAAGAGAGAAGAGAAGGTGCATTTTGATGGGAGAAGAGAGATGCAATTTTGTATGAGAAAAGAGAGAGACAGAGAAGACAGACAGATAGATAAAGAGAGAGAGGGAGAGAGAAGTAATTTTGTTAGAGGAAGAGAGAGACAGACAGAGAGAGACAGAGAGAGATGAGATTGTGAGAGAATGAATTGTTGAAAGAGAGAAGAGGAGAGAGAGAGAGAGAGAGAGAGAGAGAGAGAGAGAGAAGAGAGAGAGAGAGAGAATTGAGAGAATGGAGATAGAGGAGAGAGAATTAGAGGGAGAGAGAAGAATTAGAGGGAGAGAGATAGGAAGACAAAGAAGAGAAAGAGAAAAAAGGAAAACAAAGAAAAAAGTGAAATAAAAAGAAAGCAAGGAAAAGGAACAGATCAAAAATACAAAGCAGAAAAATGGAAAAGAAGAAAGAGGAAAGGCAGATTCTGATATGAAAAAAAAAAAAAAACCAAGAAAATTCTGGAGAAAAAAAACAAAACACCCACAAAGACAAACCAAGCAAACAAATGCACATGGTGAGATTGAACATCCTGAAAGTCGAATGGGCTACCTTCATGATGGGCAAAAGGGTCTCATACAAAAATCTCTCCCTTGATAAACTTTTTTTTAATCTTATTTTTATTTATTTGTTCTAATCTTTTATATCTAGGATAATGGAATAAGCACTCGTGTGCTTTTTTCATCCAGTCCCCGTGTGTATGCAGTTTTGTATATCATTATCTGTTCCCACCAGCACACGATGGCCTACTCTTACGAAAAGCGGAACAGGATTTAACGAGCACTAGCAGACAAAGCAACAACAAAACAAGTGGTCATGTAACTTTCCATCCTGTATAAACTAACAACACATAGAGGGAACAACACGAAACACTTCCCCCATGGGGATATGGAGGGGGCCTGTCTTGTAAACAGCATCACAACATCTGGAAATTCTGTGTTGGATTTCCCTTTTCTTTCATCTCTATGTTTATGCCTTCTTCCTTTTCTTCCTGTTTCTTTCTTCTTGTTTGTTTCTGCCTTCTTGTCCATTCTTCTGACATTTTTATCCAGAAAGACTTAACATATAACAACCTCTCCCAGCACTGAAGTTAATGTGCTGGGCCTGACTTGACAGGTGCTTAAGGGCAGTGCAATGCATTTTCGCTCATGACAAACAAAGCAACTTGCAGTCTGAGCGTTGGATGAAAACCAGAAAAAAACACCCTGTCCCACCATGACCATTATCCGTGCCACTTTATAGCTGGTACTCACAACACAAATTTTGCTATTCTAACTGTGGCCTCAATATTTTCTCACACTTTACTTGAAATAATAGCTTGAAAAATAAACAGCACCAATAAACATGTTTAAGAAAACCAACAAACAAACAAACAAACAAACAAACAAACAAACTGACCTGTAAGCTCTGTCAAATGGCGGAGCAGCAACAATGCACACACAGATTCTTGTGCAGTGGTGCCTTCAGTTTGTCAAATGGTCAGGAAAGTGAGAGGGCTTAGGCTACAGGGCAACTCAGTTCCCAGCATTCTCCTCTAGGCGTGAACACTGTCATTTTGCGCGTGCTTCACGGATCAGCAGCTGCATTGACAGCAATAAATGTTACCATACAAGTGTTCAACTCTCCTCTCTCTCTCTCTCTCTCTCTCTCTCTCTCTCTCTCTCTCTCTCTCTCTCTCTCTCTCTCTCTCTCTCTCTCTCTCTCTCTCTCTCTTCACACTTCTTTGCAATTCTTCTTGAATTCTTTGTTTGCTTTTTGTTGTTGTTGTTGTTGTTGTTGTTGTTCTTCTCTTCTTCTTCTTCTTCTTCTTCTTCTCTTCTTCTTCTTCTTCTTCTTCTTTCTTCTTCTTCTTCTTCAAATTCTTCTTCATTCTTCTTCAAATTCTTCTTCTTCTTCAAATTCTTCTTCTTTATTCTTCTTTCTTCAAATACTTCTTCAATTCTTCTAAAATTCCTCTTCTGACTCTTCTTCTTCAAATTTTCTCCTTTGAATTCTTTTTTGCATTCTTTTCTTCTTCTTTCTTCTTCTTCTTTTCTTCTTCTTTTTTTTTGTTTTTTTTCTTCTTCTCTTCTTCTTTCTTCTTTTTCTCCTCCTTCTCATTTTCTCCTATCTTCCTTGGCCATATTAGGTAGAATGTGCAGTGCCAGGTTTTCTCCTGTGCTTAATCATGCCCACACGTTAAATCCTGTTCCACTTTTCGTAAGAGAGCATTATGTTTTGGGGGAACAGATGACATTTTCAAAACTACATACACACGGGACTGGATGTAAATAAGCACACGTGTGCTTATTCTGCTATCCTCGATATAACAGAATAAATAGATAAATAAGTAAATAAATAAATAAATAAATAAAAATATAACTCTGCTGGAGGGCTGCTCACTGGTCTCAGCCCACACCTTCCGAGTATCATAGAATGTTTGAACAAATATGAAATGTAGCTATCTTGTGTCTTTTGATTAGGATTCGTATCAATATGCCTGACAGTATTGTAATTGCACTTTAGGGATGATTTAAGTGTTTTTGACTTGACATGACTTGACTTTTAGGGCAGCTCATCAGAAAGTCTATAGGAAAAAGATTTTCAGATTTGCACGAAAAAGGCAGGAGGGTGGGCAGGTAGGCAGAAAGTAGGCATGAGATGAAGAGGATAAAGTGGTGAGGAGAAAGACAGAAACAAAGGAATGATAGAAAATGAAACAAAGGGTGTGATAGAAAAGGAGAAAATGGATTTCTAGCAAAGAGTTTGCAAAAGGTTGGGATGCTATTTATACTGCAAAGCCCCAGGCATTCCCGACAGGAGGGGGGATATTTGTTTAGAACTGAATGGAGTTGCAATAAAACTGACCCATTAAATTTGTTTTGTCCGGCTATCCTTCCTTATTTTAAAAAATCAATATACCTACTCAAAATGATAAAACCATGCAAATTAGATATGATTAAAAAAAAAACACCCCAATATATTTACTTTATAAAAACAACTTTTTATGCATACTTTTCTTAATAAGAACTCCCCTTTTGCCGTTGGTTCTTTTACGTGCACTAATTGTATTTATTGTCTCATTCGAAAGACTAGCACCCAAACCACCACTTACAGTCTAGTGGATGGGGGAAAAGTTTCGGTACCAAACTGGGATCAAACTACTGCACACTTTCAATCCGTACTTTCTGCTTTCTAGGCAGGTACTTACATCTAGACCACCATCCATGGAAGCAATTTGAAGCCAAATGTGTGTCTACACATCAAGTAAAGTATTAAGTAAATCATGTCACAGCACAGATTGCTTTACCATAGGGCAGGTCACAACACATGCACACAAAACAGCCTAAAGGAAAAACATTCAAGAAGACTTTCAGTTAATAGGAGGTAACCACTTTTACAGAATTCTACATCTAAGTTTCCAAGTAGTTTCCCTTGGATTAAACACCGCAAAGGTGAAGGTTGACTTGGGCCACTAAGTCATGGGTTTTAATCTCGGCAGCGTCTCGCTAATTCAGGGTGGGCATTTTTTTACCATCCCCTAGGTCAACTTCAAGTCCAGACCTGCCAGTGCCTTAATTCAATTCGTGTAAATACATTATGCAGAAGATCACAATTATACACGCTTAAGATCTCAGAATTCGTGTCAGCGCTAGGAGGGTTAAGGAGACACGAACATACCCAGCATGCATCCGAAGTCGGAATGCGGCTACCTTCAAAGTGGGAAAAAACGGTCACATCCAAAACATCTTACCATTGGTGAATCTGGAGCTCTAGTGGAGGACCTCCTCTCTCCCGCCCCCTCCCCCCCAAAAAAAAAGAAAAAAAAGACACCTGTAGTAGTGGTTAAGTAGTTCAAGCACCACTCTTAAAAATAGCATCCATGAAGTGAATGAAGCTTGACTGTATGGTCCCAGTCTTCCCTTTGAGCCCACAGCAAACTCATTCTGGGTAGGAGCCATGTGCATCAAATAGAATAAAATAGAATAAATCTCGGCATAGTGTCAGCATCCATCAGCTAATTCACAAGAAAAAAATCGCATTCATTTCGCACACAGTAATGTTCCTCTGATGACAAATAGTGCCAATGGCATCAGCAATGACATATTTATAGATGTTAAGAAAATCTGGACCGTCCATAGCTTCAAATATCTGGGCACTATAGTATCAGATGAAGGATTAAAACCTGAAATTCTCTCTAGGATAGCCTAGACCACAGTTACAATGATCAACTTAAAGTCCTCTGGAATGACAAGAACATCGCCATCAGCTTCAAGATCAGACTGATGCGTTCCCTGGCATTTTATACAGAGATCACATCACTAATGAAGTGAAAACCAGAATAAAGAATGCCATCATCCATATAAAGAGCCTCTAACTTAATTGCATTAAACGCAAGCTAAAGTGGTACACACGTCACACGATCATCTGGACTGGCCAAGACAGTCTTACAGGGAACAGTGAGGGGAGGGAGACGAAGAGGCGGACAGAGGAAACGATGGGAAGACAACATCAGAGAGAGGACAGGCCTTGGGTGGAGCGATCTGCTACGGAGGGTGGAGGCTCATGGGGAGTGGAGGAAGCTGGTTGCAGAATCTTCAGTGGTGCCCCCACGATCTTGGACTACGGGACAGGTGAAACTCAGCTGAATGTTTCTCAGGCTCAGGAATCACTTTGAAGCAAAATTTACCAATACTGCCTCTTTTAGGGTGTACCTCTTCTTTGTGGCCATTTTCACCAGGAGAAATTGTGGACTCACAGTGATGTAAAAAAGAAAAGAAAAAAGTACAAACCCAGACATGCACAAAGCAGTGGACAATTAAAGGAAAGGAACTCATTTAATAGGAGACTGATTTGGCACTGTAGTTTCCCTTAGAATGAACGCGATTTAGTGTTTAAAGAAAAATCCTGTTGTACAGAGCGTTTTTGAGGTGTAAAGTAACTGCTGTAGTGCGAGCTGTCACACAGTGTCAATGAGTTTTGAAAGTGATGGACAAACATGAACGTTGGACTCTTCATCAACAAAAACACTGCAAATAATGATGATAATAATAATAATAATAATAATAATAATAATAATAATAATAATAATAATAATAATAATAATGATGATGATGATGATGATGATGATGATGATGATGATGATGATGATGATGATGATAATAATAATAATAATAATAATAATAATAATAATAATAATAATAAATAATAATAATAATAATAATAATAATAATAATAGGTACCCATCAGTCTCGGAAGACTGGAGTTGCGCTCTAGTTTTTAGAGCGCAAAACATGTATGGAGGGCAAGCTGTTACCCATGCAGCAGATCCCCCCCCCCCCCCTCTCCCACGCCACTGGAATGATCCATTGGAAAGGCAATGACCGATACGAATGGTTCCAGTACCGTCGCAGGAGCCACCAGAGCGTTGCCATATATAGCGCGCCGAGCCGCCCTGAGACAAATTATTCCTAAGTTGAAACAAAAATATGATATTCATTTGTCTTGACGTTTTTTGTTTTTCTTTCAAAACCAGCACTAAGCCTAGATTTTATTTAGGCTCGAGCATTAAGCATGGGTTGCATCGAATTTGTAACCTCGTATCTGTTTCGTAGCAACCCGAGTCTAAACAAAGTGTCAAATCTACTCTTGCTTTAGCTTCAAACTCTTGCTCCAAGTTAATATTTACCTCCTTTGAATACTGTTGTCTGCTATTCCTTGTTTGTAGTATCCACGCACTTACACGTATTTGGACCTTTATTCGTATTTCAGAACGGAAATGAATGTATGTATGTATGAATGTATGAATGTATGAATGTATGTATGTATGTATGTATGAATGTATGAATGTATGAATGTATGAATGTATGTATGTATGTATGTATGTATGTATGTATGTATGTATGTATGTATGTATGCATGTATGTATGTATGTATGTATGTATTATGTATGCATCTTTATTTGTATCTTTGCATGCATGTATGTATGTACGTATTTAAATATGTATATATTTGTATGCATGTATGTATGTATGTTTGCTTGCTTGTTTGTTTGTTTGTTTGTTTGTTTGTTTGTTTGTATAAACATTTACAAAATCACGCTCAATCAAAAAAAAAGAAAACATATATACACGTATTTGCATGAACTTGCACACACGTATGTGTTTGCGCATGCATAAAACACACACACACACACACACACACACACACACACACACACACACACACACACACACACACACACACAGACACACACAGACACACACACACACACACACACACACACACACACACACACACACACACACACACACACACACACACACACACACACGAGAGTAAGAGTGTGAATGCTTGGTGTTTTTTCTAAAGATTGTTACTGTGAACCACGTTTGGTTTCATAACTTTTTGAGTTGTCTGTCACAGGCTTTATTACTGTTTTTTATGCAAGTAGGCTATAATTGTGTTTCTGTGAGTGTCAGTGGAATACATTTTTTTCAAACTTTTTCATGCAATTTTTGTTGAAATAGAGAGAGAAATTTTGTTTTATTTGATTTATTCTTTTATATCGAGGATAATAATAAGCACTCTTGCGTTTTTTTACATCCAGTCCCCGTGTGCATGCAGTTTTGTAAATGTCATCTGTTCCCACCGGTACACGATGGCCTACTCTTACGAAAAGCGGAACAGGATTTAACGTGTGCGCATGGTCTGCGTGCGTTCGCACACGGGGCCTTGGTTTAAAGTCTCATTCAAACTTTTGGGGAGAGTGGAGTCAGCACTGATGTTAACTCCAGGAGGAAAATCTCCTCGACCGGACTCAAACCCGGGTCGTCAAATTGCCAGCGTAATGTTCTGACCACTAGGCTATCCGTCCCCATGTTGATAGATATATTTATCATATGATATGTATTGTACAAGGTTCGCGCGCGCGCACGCGAGAGAGAGAGAGAGAGAGAGAGAGAGAGAGAGAGAGAGAGAGAGAGAGAGAGAGAGAGAGAGAGAGAGAGAGAGAGAGAGAGAGAGAGAGAGAGAGAGAGAGAGAGAGAGAGAGAGAGAGAGAGAGAGAGAGAGAGAGACAAGGCAAGGCAAGGCAAGGCAAGGCAAAGTCTTTTATTCGAGGATAATAGATAAGCACTCATGTGCTTTTTTACATCCAGTCCCCGCCCTTTTCAGGGGTACATCAAGTTTAAAATATACTAAACAATAAGACTTTACGCAGTACCAAACAACACACAAGAATAAAGGACACTATATATGATAAGGTAATAAAATGCACTATTTCAGAAGACAAAAGTCAGAAGTCACAATAAAAAATTTTGATTATGGAAAAAAAGAAAAGCGTTAGTAGATAAGGAGCAAACAAGAGAACAA
>CM060345.1:27590335-27602835 GCA_030674155.1 Stramonita haemastoma
TAATTGAGATGGGGATTTCATTCCATAGTCTGGTACCAGAATATACAAGAGAGGACATAAAAAGATCAGTTCTTGGTCGAGGAGTAATAACCACACTTTTATTTCGAACTGTTTTCACTGGAAATTTCTGACAAAGATATCGTGGAGCTAAATTATTCATAATTTTATACATAAATAGGCCTTTATTAAAGCGACACTTTAGACTTAAGGGAAGAATATCCAACTCTTTATAGTCACAAACTTCTAGGGAACTAGTTTTGAGGAGAATTGCCTTTAGTGAACGTTTATATACTCTTTCTATTCGTTTTATACAGTTTTTACTGGCCAAGTCCCAGCAAGTAGAGGCATAATCTAGGTCTGGTTTTATATAAGCAGAGAAGAATAGTTTGCGAGTATGCTGATCTAGAAAATGTTTTATTCTGTTAAGTTGAAAAAGTTTCTTAGATATTTTCTTTGAGACATTAAAGATGTGATTAGACCAGGACAAGTTATTATCAATATACAGACCAAGTAATTTAAATGAATTTACCTCTTCCAACACGTTATCAATAATTTTTATACTAGTTAATTTGCTTTTGAAGTTTTGACGCTTTTGCCTCGTTGTAACAACCATGAGTTTTGATTTCTGAGGATTGAGAGCCATATGATTGTGTTCTGTCCATGTTGTCAGATTGTCCAAGTCATTTTGTAAAACCGTACTTAAAGACATTAAGTCTGTACCTACAGTATGTATGGTAGTGTCATCTGCAAAAAGTTCACATGTGGAAGAAACATGGAGGGGAAGATCATTAATGTATATAGAAAAGAGGACGGGCCCTAACACAGACCCTTGAGGAACACCATATTTTACGGGCAAGAAAGATGACATTGTTGAGTCTTGATAAACAATTTGTCTCCTGTCATTAAGAAATGAGTTAATAAGTTTAAGTGCATCTGGACATATGCCATACATTGTGAGTTTCCTTATGAGTAGATTGTGTTCAATACAGTCAAATGCTTTAGCAAAATCAACAAATAATGCACCCGTTAATAGATCACTGTTAATATTATAATGCCACTGCTCTATTAGATTGCTAAGTGCTGTATGGCATGAATGATCTTTCCTAAACCCACTTTGGTTAGGATGAAATAATTCATATTTTGTAAAGTGTAACAAAAAATGTTGTTTTAGATGTTTTTCTAAAGGTTTAGACAGTATAGATAGTATTGAGATAGGTCTATAATTAGAAGGGTCATTAGGATCACCAGATTTTAATATGGGTATTACTTTGGCATCTTTGAACATTTGAGGAAAACACCCTTTTTCAATACAAAGATTGTAAATGTAAGCAAGATGTTCCGAGATTACAGGTGCAGAAATTTTCAAAATTTTGCTATCCAAATTATCTACACCACGAGAGCTTGTTTGCTTCAATAAACATAATTCCTTATACACATCATGCACACCAATAAACCTAAATGTAATTTTTGACTTAATATTTTTAGAACCACAAAATTTCTTTAAAAGGAGTAAATCATTTTGTTCACAGTGGTTAACATTCACAAGTTTTTCTGTTATGGTACAAAAATGATTATTGATATTTTCAGCTGACAGCCCTGTATCTGAAGCATTTGTTATGGATGGTTTACCAGCTAATTGGTTTATGGCTTTCCAGATGAAGAGAGAGAGAGAGAGAGGAGAGAGAGAGAAGAGAGAGAGAGAGAGAGAGAGAGAGAGAGAGAGAGGAAAGAGAGAGAGAGAGAGAGAGAGAGAGAGAGAAGAGAAGAGAAGAGACAGAGACAGACAGACAGAGACAGACGAGACAGAGACAGAGACAGAGAGAGAGAGAGACAGGAGAGAGAGACAGCGAGAGAGAGAGACAGCAGACAGAAGACAGCAGAGAGAGAGAGAGACAGAGACAGAGACAGAGAGACAGAGACAGAGACAGAGAGAGAGAGAGACGAGAGGGAAGAGAGAGCAGAGAGAGAGAGAGAGAGAGAGAGAGAGAGGAGAGAGAGGAGAGAGAGAGAGAGAGAGGGGGGGGGAAGAGAGAGAGAGAGAGAGAGAGGAGAGAGAGAGAGATTGTCAGGCACTATCTCTCTCTTTCTGTTTTCCACGATAAAAGAAAGAAATAAACATTATTAATCATTCACTCAATGACTAAATGACTGACTGACTGACTGACTGACTGACTGAACCATGAATGAATGAAAGAATGAAAGAATGAATGAATGAATGAATGAATGAATGAATGAATGAATGAATGAATGAATGAATGAACCAATCAATCAATGTCTCATGAAGAGTACCAGCAAAGCTGTTACATAAAAACTTCCTTGTTGATAGATATCATCATCATCATCATCATCATCATCATCATCATCATCATCATCATCATCATAATAATAATAATAATAATAATAATAATAACAACAATAATAATAATAATAATACATGGAACTTATATAATTATACATATACATAACTTATACATATTATATGATATTCACCATATGATATGTATTGTACATGCTCGGCAAGTTGGGACTGGTAGGTGGTGTCACACGGATAGACGGCGTCACTTATAATTATCAGATGTGTATCATACAGATTTCATGCATGATTTATATCATATATCGTAGTTGTGTATTTGTGGATCCTGATAATGCCAAATGATAAATGTTTGTTTTGAACATCTGTTTGTTTTCCGTTTGTCTGGGGTTTCCGGGATTTTTCCGGGCGGTTGAGGGTGGTGGTGGTGGTAGTGTAGTTGTTAGTTGAGATGTGATGTCACGGCTTCGGTTCCAACGAGCACCCACACCCGAGGCGAGGAAGGGACACAACTCGTGTCTGGCTTGTGCAATCTCCACCCTGCTGTGCCCATGTGGAATGACTGCAACAGTTTGATTAACATACAAGAAAGCATTTGTGTTTTCATTTACCATTGTATTTGCTATTTCATCTGCGTTTGCATTCTCTCTCTCTCTGTCTCTCTGTCTCTGTCTCTGTCTCTCTCTTCTCCTTAAAAAGCTAAACCTGTATAACATTTCTACAAAACCCCTAGGACTACTCGATTCATATCTTACAAATAGGCACCAGTGTGTCTCAATAGCTACATCAACATCCAAACTAAAGCCCATTCATTATGGAGTTCCACAGGGATCCATATTGGGCCCTATTCTCTTTTCATTATAATAAATGACCTTCCTCTACATTCCAAATGTGAACTATTTGCAGATGACACAACCATACATACGAGCCATAATGGCATTGACTGTCTTACAACCTTATTGCAAAAAAGCACTGACGACCTTGTCAAATGGACTGAACTGAACCACATGTCTATCCATCCCCCAAAAACAAAATGCATGCTTATCACCACCAGACAAAAGCGACAAAATTTACCACATAAACTACTTCCAATTTACATAAAAAGGAAGCAATCGAACAAACCTCTCACCACAAAGTTCTAGGAGTGACAATTGATGAAAATCTCAGCTGGTTCTACCACATATCTCATCTATGCAAATACTTGTCCAAAAAAGTCTACCAGTTGATTAAAATTATACACTTTCTCGATTTCCATTCAAGGAAACTGTTTTTTCAAGCTTATATACAATCCTCAATAGACTATGCTGCAACCCTGCGGGACTCTGCCAGTGCAAATATCATGAAACCGTTACTAAGTCTGTATAAACGTGGTCTCAAACTGGTCCTTCTGAAGAAAACAACCTTGCTAGAAGGGGATTATACTCAGTTAAATATCCTTCCCCTACACCAAAGACTAAAATATAACAAAGGCATCATGATGTTTAAGATACTGACAGGAAATGTCCCCACATCCATAAAAGACACATTTCCAGTGAATCATTCCAGAAATACGGTAAAGCCAAGTGTCCCAATCCCAAGAACAGACTTGTTCAAAACTAGTTTACTATATTCAGGCCCTATGCTATGGAACTCCATCCCTGACTCAATTAAACAGCATCAATCATTCTCACTCACTCACTCACTCAGTCCCATGTCCCAAAGGACGTAGGGGGGACATGAGAGAAGACGCAACGGAGATCTTTTCCATGCTTCACGATCCTGTGTGGCTAGTAGGAGGCGTTGCAGGGGTTGGGCAGTCCAGTCTTTGATGTTGTCAACCCATGATTTCTTTTGGCGGCCTCTTCTTCTCTTGCCCTCGACTGTTCCTTGCAAGATGGTTTTTGCTAGGGTGTTGTGTCTTGTGGTGTGACCAAACCACATCAGCTTTCTCCTCTTTATGGTGGAGAGCAAAGGCTCTTGGGGGCCCACACGCTTTTTGATTTCTTCTTTCACATAGTTATTGGTCTTGTGTTCTTTGTATAATATTTTGAGGAGTCTTCTGTGGCACTTGTTCTCGAATGCTTGGATTCTTCTCTCTAACTCTGCTGTCAGAGTCCATGATTCACAGCCATATAGGAGGATAGATATCACGAGGGATTTGTAGAGGTGGTATTTGGTGCAGAAGCTGATGTTGTTGCTTCTGATGATCCTCTGGAGTCTGACTAGAGCAGATGTTGCTGTTGCAATGCGAGCTTCCACCTCATTGTTTGATGTGCCATCTTTTGTTAGGATGGAGCCTAAGTATTTGAATTGGCTCACCTCTTCCAATATTTCTCCATTCATCTTTATTTCCGTGCTGTCATTACTCGCGCTGTTGACCATGATCTTCGATTTCTCTGTACTGACCTCCATGCCGTATGCGCTCGCTCGATCTGTTAGACTGTCTGTGAGGATTTGCAGTTCTTGTTTGCTGCTGCCCATGAGGTCAATGTCATCTGCAAATCTGAGGTTGCAAAGGGGTCTTCCACCAATGGAGATGGAAGTGTGGTGGTTTTGCAGTGTCTCTGTCATGATGTTTTCAAGGAAGAGGTTGAAGAGTACAGGTGAGAGAAGGCAGCCCTGGCGGACTCCAACCGTGGTCTTGAAGAACTCGCCCACGTGATTGTTCATGAAAACTGCACTTCTTGCAATCTCGTACAGAGCCTTGATGACTTCAATTAGGCAGTTGTCAATGTTGAAGTGCCTGAGTACTTGCCAGAGGCCGTCATGCCATACCCTGTCAAAGGCCTTTTTGAAGTCTATAAAATTGTGGTACAAGTCTTTTTGGTGTTGGAGATGCTTCTCTATCAGAATTCTCAGGTTGAACATTTGTTCCATTGTGCTGCGTTTTGGTCTAAAGCCCGCTTGTTCTTCTGCCAGGAGTTTTTCTGCTTGGTTTTTCAGTCTGTTGAGGACTACCTGCAGCATGATCTTGCTAGGATGGCTTATGAGACTGATGGTTCTGTAGTTCTGACATTGCTTGAGGTTTCCTTTCTTTGGCAGGGGTATTACAAGAGACTGTGTCCATTCTTTTGGCCATTCTTTGGTGTCGTGGATCTTCTGACAAAGATCTGTGAATCGCCTTGCTGTTTCATTCCCTCCATTTTTTATGAGTTCAGCTGGGATGTTATCGATTCCAGGGGACTTCCCCTTCTTCAATTGTTTAATAGCTGTGTCTACTTCACACCTTAGTATTGGTGGGTCTTTATCTTGGTGTTCAGGGGGTTTGTTGGAAACTATGTTGGTATCTGGGCGTAGTGGGTAGTTATACAATCCCTCACAGTATTCTGTCCAGCGTTGGAGGATGGCATTGTTTTCCGTTAAAAGATTTCCTTCTTTGTCTTCAATAACAGAGGCTTTAGGCTGTGTGGTTTTAGTTAGTGCTTTCAGAGTGTTGTAAGCTGTTTTGCTGTTTCCCTTGGCCATTCCATCTTCGATGTTGTTGCATTGTTCTTCTATCCACGCTTCTTTGGCTTCTCTCATCTTTTTCCTCACTTCTCTGTGGCTATCCATGTACTTGTTGTTGGCTTCTTGACTTGTGAACTTTTGCTTCTTAAGTTCTCTTCTTTTGTCGCAGAGGTCAAGAACCTCATTTGTCACCCAGGGTTGTTTCTTTGTTCTGCTTCTGCCTAATGTTTCTTCTGCTGCTGTCGTTAGCACTTCTTTGATGTTGTTGGCTAGTGTGTTCACATCATTGTCAATGGCTGTGAGTGCGGCGAACTTTCCTCCAATGTTGGCTTGGAAGATCTCAACCACTGTTGGGTCTTTGAGTTTTTCCAGGTCGAATCTTATGCGTGGGCTTTTTGACTGTTGTTT
Organism: Stramonita haemastoma; assembly: GCA_030674155.1. NCBI lineage: Eukaryota > Metazoa > Mollusca > Gastropoda > Neogastropoda > Muricidae > Stramonita > Stramonita haemastoma. The sequence continues at coordinate 27,596,481 of CM060345.1, forward strand.
TGCTTTCAGTTTCAGCCTGATGGTGGTAAGTACAAGGTCGTGGTCACTGCCAATGTCAGCTCCTGGGAATGTTCTTGTATTTGCCTTGTTTATGCTGGATTCAATCATTCATTAACAACATTAACAATGATTCATCAATCATTAACAACCTTCAAAAATCACCTTCTAATCCACTTGATGCATCAAAAATAACAAACCACACTTCTCCCCTCTCAAACTATCTGCCCTCTCCCTCCTCACTTCTCTCTTATTATGATGATGATCTTATGACCATAATCATAAGACTAAGTGAGGTATGTTGTGTGTGTGTGTGTGTGTGTGTGTGTGTGTGTGTGTGTGTGTGTGTGTGTGGTGTGTGTGTGTGTGAGTTGGGTTTTTTTTTGTTCAAAAACTTATGTTTTATGGGACTTATTTTGATGATAGATGGTGGTGGATTGATGCTTTCAGTCATTTAACCTCATCATATTCTCATGTTTGCTCTTTAATTATTGCGCCTTTTTATTTTTATTTTGTATACTTTGATTGGTTTTTGTTTGCTTTTTTGTAGTCAAATCAAAATCTTCATTGATTCTTACTTCATATTTTCGTTTCTGAATGAGTGCCTTTCTTTTTATAACTTTACCTTAATATTGTATCTCTGTCTTATTTCTTACCTGTTGTTGTTCTTTCTCACCTTTATCAAAATCGTATGTTTTATGGGACTTATTTTGATGATAGATGGTGGTGGATTGATGTTTTCAGTCATCTAACCTCATCATATTCTCATGATTGATCTTTAATCATTGCGCCTTTTTTGTTTTGTTTCGTTTTTTTTTTTTTTTTTTGTTCTTTTTGTTTGTTTGTTTGTTTGGTATTCAAATCAAAATCATCATTGCTTCTTTCTTCTTCTTTTCGTTTCTGAATGAGTGCCTTTTTTTTTTATAACATTACCTTAATATTGTATCTCTGTCTTATTTCTTACCTGTTGTTTCATACTTGGTATGGTTTCTTGCTCTTGGTGATTGGATCATTATAGTTGTTCTTGTTTAGTTAAGGATATCTTTTTTTTTAATCTCACATGAGTGCTTATCTGTTATCCTCGAATAAAAGAATTTTGCCTTGCCTTGCCTTGCCTTGCCTTGCCTTGCCTTGCCTTGTCTTGCCTTGCCTTGCCTTGCCTTGTCTCTCTCTCTCTCTCTCTCTCTCTCTCTCTCTCTCTCTCTCTCTCTCTCTCTCTCTCTCTCCTCTCTCTCCTCTCTCTCTCTCTCTCTCTCTCTCTCTCTCTCTCTCTAACTCTCTCTTGATACCATTCAGATTCATATCCCTGTTAAATATGTTAGACAGCCTACTTCATTTAGGATCTTGTCTACTCATGGCGTCAAGTCAGCCTGAGGTTGTGCGTAGTCTGACTTTATGTTTGTGGAAAGCTTTCAAAATAGGAGATATTTTGTTATAGTAAGTAATTTCTTGTAGCTGACATTTTCGGTTATAACTTTGTGTCTTTTTTGGTTGTTACCTTTTTTTTTTTTTTTTATCCCTTACCAAAATACTAAGCAAGTCGACAACCCCCTTCATGTATAGGCCAATGGCCTTTTTGTGAACAAATCTTTCGAGTTGGAGTTGGAGTTGGAGTTGCAGTTCTCTCTCTCTCTCTCTCTCTCCTCTCTCTCTCTCTCTCTCTCTCTCTCTCTCTCCTCTCTCTCTCTCTCTCTCTCTCTCTCTCTCTCTCTCTCTCTCTCTCTCTCTCTCTCTCTCTCTCTCTCTCTCTCTCTCCCTCCCTCCCTCTCTCTCTCTCTCTCTCTCTCTCTCTCTCTCTCTCTCTCTCCGTCTCTCTCTCTCTCTCCCTCTCTCTCTCGATCAACCAATCTCTCTCTCTCCCTCTCTCTCTCTCTCCTCTCTCTCTCTCTCTCATCTATCTATCTATCTATCTATCTATCTATCTATCTATCTATCTATCTATCTATCTATCTATCTATCTATCTATCTATCTATCTATCTATCTATCTATCTATCTATCTCTCTCTCTCTCTCTCTCTATCTATCTATCTATCTATCTATCTATCTATCTATCTATCTATCTATCTATCTATCTATCTATCTATCTATCTATCTATCTATCTCACCACTTTAACTGATATAGTTGTTTCCATCCTAATCAATTTGGTTTCAGATTGGTGTCATACTGCTCAACCAGCCTATTGTGTCAGTCTCAGTCGCTTACTAATAAAACAGATAGTGATAAAACCATAGGAGTTATTTTGATAGACTTTGCTAAGGCTTTTGATAGACTTTGCTAAGGCCTGTAATGTCATTGACCACACCCTGTTACTAAAAACACTGAATATTAAGACTCTGTGGCCTTTCAGATAATACAGTCAAGCTCATGTTATCTTTTGTTTCTGAGGGAAAACAAGCTGTTTCTGATTAAGTCAATATAAACAATCTGCAGTACTATCCAATAATTATGGTCTACCTCATTGAACTGTTCTAGGGCCATTTTTTAATGTACTCATGATCTATCCTTATCCTTAAGCATACATATACATTGCTAGTTATTTGCAGGTGATACAAGTATCACACCTATCATTCTCAATTGTATGTAAAGGTATAATAATTATACTGGCAGATATTATCTGCTCTTCAAGAAAGTAACAATCACTTGTTTAACAGGTCAGAGCAAAAGCACACCAATCTTCATCTCACAAAAATAAGTACTTGATTATTATGACTCGATAAAAACGACAAAATCTTCCAATAAAGTTTTCACCTACCTACATTAGTAACCATAAGAGGGATGAAGTAGATCATAATAAATTTGTCGGAAGGAAAGCTGGTAAGGGTACGCGACAAAAAGCAAACATTGCCCACAAGAATGTTGACAATATACAGCCTGTCTGTCTGTCTGTCTGTCTGTCTGTCTGTCATTCTGTCTGTCTGTCTGTCTGTCTGTCTGTCTGTCTGTCTGTCTCTCTGTCTGTCTGTCTGTCTGTCTGTCTCTCTCTCTCTCTCTCTCTCTCTCTCTCTCTCTCTCTCTCTCTCTCTCTCTCTCTCTCTCTCTCTCTCTCTCTCTCTGACGATAAATGCTTTTTTGTGTGCTTTGCTTATTCCTGTGTGGTGTGAAATCCTGGTAGATATTGAGAAAATTAATAGGAGCGGCGTGACGACACCCCTTCTACTGATCGACCATGGCTTGCGTTTTGGGTGTGAGAAGCGTAATGAGGTCCTGTTGTAGGGCAGGTGTGAAGTCTTCCTGGTTGATGCCTATAAAACTCCTGTCCTTCACTGCTTGCAGGCACCGACAGTCTTCTACTCTCAGCGTCCTGAGTTCAGTTCTTACAACATTCATCATCAGCACTGAGGTAACTTCTGTCTGTCTGTCTGTCTCTCTGTCTGTGTCTGTCTGTCTGTCTGTGTTTATCTGTCTTTCTGTCTGTCTGTCCGTCTCTGTCTCTGTCTGTCTGTCTGTCTGTCTGTCTGTCTGTCTGTCTGTCTGTCTGTATCTCTCTCTCTCTCTCTCTCTCTCTCTCTCTCTCTCTCTCTCTCTCCTCTCTCTCTCTCTCTCTCTCTCTTCTCTCTCTCTCTCTCTCGACTTCCATAAAGTTTTCCACTTTATTTCACATAGTAAACTCTGACCCATACTACACAAATATGGAATAAGAGGTAAGATACTAGTGACTATTATGAGTATGTATAAAACCGTGAAAGCCCGGGTTAGATGTGGAGGTAGGGTATCTGACGCTTTTTTTCTGTCAGAAGGGTTTGAAGCAGGGTGAAATTACGAGTCTTCTACTTTTTTCCGTATTTGTAAATGAACTTGCCAGATGCATCATAGAAAAAGGCGACAAGTCATACAACTGAATCCAGGCATGACTGAATTGTTTATTATGCTTTTTGCAGACGACTTTGTACTTCTGTCTTACACTGTCTTTGGCTTACAAACTCAGGTTAATACTTTTGCTACTAAGGCACTTGAATGAGATTTATATGTAAATCTAAAAAAAATAACATAGTTATTTTTAGAAATTGTAGTTATATTTCTCGGCATGAAACGTTGACATACAATGGCTGTAAAACTGATATTGTGAATTATTATAAATATTTGGGTCTTGTTTTTAGCACCGGGGTTTCTTTTTCAAAAGCTGTTGGTAAGATTGCAGTTAACACAAGGAAATGGGTTATTGACATTTTTAAAACCTTAGGTCAATTTTCAGTTGATATTTGACTCAGATTATTTGATTCACAGATAAGATGTATTCTTTAGTATAAATTTGAAATCTTGGGCATAACTTACATTTCTACATCAGAGAAAGTACACACGTTTGCCTTAAAAAACCCAACTGTTACGTCAGCCCAGAACACCAAACGATATGGTTTACAACCGAGCAACATTCCCTCTACATACTTTCTTTTCTGCCATTCATAAAATATTGGCTACGTCTCACAAGAATGAATCAATCCAGAGTCCCTCGTCAGTCCGATATCATGCTTCTAACATTATGTGATCAAGGGAGGATGTGCTGGGCATCACACGTGCAGGACACGTTGTATACATTTGGATTTGGGTTTGTTTGGGAAAACCAAGGTGTGACAAATGCAAGTGGGTTCTTATCTACATTCAAGAAAAGATGGATTAATCTCACAGTCAAAATTGATATGCACATATTCAAGAAAGCAGTAGGTTTGCAGTTTATTGGAATTTTAAATCCTCTATATCACTGGAATCATATTTCACCAGTATCACCAACAAATATATCATAGATGTGCTCATTCGATTTAGAATTGGTGAAACTGATATAGCACACACAAAATGCAATATGCTCCTTTCAATTCCGATGATTATCTTAAATGTCGGCTCTGTAATTCTTGGTTGGAAGATGAGGTACACACTTTATTTTACTGTAAATTTCTGACCAATGTGCGACAAAAATACAGTCCACATCCTTATAGGCAATACCTTTCAGAAGCAACATTGAAACTTATGATGCAAGATGACAAAAGCCTTCATGATTTAGGATGATTCATACATCATTCCAACAAAAGGCGTTCTGCTTTAGAATGATGGCTGTATATAAATAATTAATGTAGGCCTACTACTCAAGTTGTTTCAGTACCTTACGCTATGTTGTGTATAATTTATACCAAAGTTATCATTTCTCTACTCAATTTTATTAATTTATTCATTCATGGGACACCTTTACCTTTACCTTTATGAGTGAAAGTGGTATAGTTGGTCTCTAAGGACAAGATTGTTCTAAAGAATCTGCTTTTGGTTTTATCTCATTTTATGTGTGATAGATGTAGGTTTTACCACAACGTGGTGGCCGTCCTGGGCTGACCCTTATGGTTAACCAGGTCGTCCATACAAACAAGAAAAGTAAAGTTGTTCTATTCCCCATTTTAATCTATATATAGTTGCACAGTTTTAATATGAGTTTTAAATATGAAGAGGTGACAGCCCAATATAGTCTGTGTAGTTGGCAGGGCTGTAAACGACATGATTGGATTGGATTGCAGCTTATCACCATTAACAGTATCTAGGTATTTATATTCATGCAGGCGCTCAACCATTACTCCATCAATGAAAAGATTTGTATAGGCTCAAGGTCTTTTGAGAAAAATCAATTAAAATCTATTTATAAATTTAGTCCTTTTAACGTTTCAATCAATACAGTTTTGTTTGCACCAGGAGGAAAACTCACCAACGTGTTTAGAATGCATGACATGGGAGTTAGACAGATCTTTCAGAGCAGAGTTATCAGAATATTTGATTGAAGGTATAAGATCAGAGCCAGTGCAGTCATTAGTGTAGAGAGGAAAAAGAATGAGAGACAAAACAGCGCCTTGGGGAGATATGTTTTTTTCTGTAGAAAAAGAAAGTCCATTCTCAAACATATAATCATTTATGTAGTCAAATTGTTTTTGGTACATTTTTCTGATGTAATTTAATGCCTGTTTTGATGAGTTTCGATTCATGTTGACATTCATCCATATACATATGTCGTCTGCATATTGCACTAAAACGACATCATTTGATAACTTTTTTGGAAGATGGTGTAATAAAATATTGAACAAGACAGGAGCTATTACAGAACCCTGGGATAGCCCCATGTGAATAGACCTAAAGCCTGAGTATGAAATATTTATTCCGACTCGTATACTTCTGTTATGCAAAAAACTTTTAATAAGATGATATATATGTCCAGAAAACCCAAGATATTTCAGTTTGAGCAACAATCCAGCGTGTCAAACTTGATTATAAGCCTTTTTAATGTCAAAAAAATGTTGCTAGAACGTTTTTTTTTGTCGTGCAAATTGGCTCTTAACGTGTGTTCAAAGTTTAACCAAATTGTCTATGGCACATCGCTCTTTATGAAAG
>CM060345.1:27610335-27624392 GCA_030674155.1 Stramonita haemastoma
GTCTGTGTCTCTGTCTGTCTGTCTGTGTCCCTCTCTTTACATCTCTCTCTCTCTCTCTCTCTCTCTCTCTCTCTCTCTCTCTCTCTCTCTCTCTCTCTCTCTCTCTCTCTCTCTCTCTCTCTCTCCTCTCTCTCTCTCTCTCTCTCTCTCTCTCTCTCTCCTCATGCATTTTTTTATGCACAGGGTCCCACAATGCCTGTTCCCCCTGAGACTCTCAACAGGAAACCAAAAGGAATTCTGGGACAATGGCTACCCCCTGACGACCTCATATTTCTGTGAACAAAAACTTTTCTTCTTTTTTTTCTGATCTTTTCCAAATCCACAGCAGTTTTCTGCCTTCTGTTTTTTCTTCCACTGGTTTCTAGAACTGTTCATCTGTGTTGTTAGGATCTGACTTTCAATTTCACATGGATTAATTTACATAGCAATTTCTTTTTTTTCATTTTAGTGATTTTTTTGGAAAGGGGGGTGTACATTTTGGTATGTTTGTTTTTTGGCTTTCATTCCTTCTTCAGAATTAACTTAATTACAAGAAAAAAATTAAAGAAAAAAAAGAACTTGATATCTTCCCCGCCCCCTTAATTTTTTCAGAGTACCTTGCATTTTACTGAAGATTTTGAAGACATTACTCTCTCTCTCTCTCTCTCTCTCTCTCTCTCTCTCTCTCTCTCTCCTCTCTCTCTCTCTCTCTCTCTCTCTCTCTCTCTCTCTCTCTCTCTCTCTCTCTCTCTCCCCTCCTCTCTCTCTCTCTCTCTCTCTCTCTCCTCTCTCTCTCTCTCTCTCTTTCTCTGTCCGTGGATTGTGTTTCAATAAAAGCAAGAAAAATAGAACAAAGCCATTTGTTCTGTGTGTGTGTGTGTGTGTGTGTGTGTGTGTGTGTGTGTGTGTGGTGTGTGTGTGTGTGTGTGTGTGTGTGTGTGTGTGTGTGTGTGTGTGTGTGTGTGTGTGGTGTATGTTGTGTGTATATGTGTGTGTGCGTTCGTGTGTGTGTGTTGTTTGTGTATGTGTGTACGTGTGTGTGTGTGTGTGTGCGCGCGCGCAAGCGCGCGTGTGTGTGTGTGCGTGCATGCGTGCATGCGTGAATACATGAATGTACGTACATACAACAAACTGCACGGTCCCAGCTTTATGCGCGCACATAAACGAACACACTGACAAACACCAGCGCACGCGCGCGTGCACGCATGCCTACCCAACCCCTTTCCAGAAAAAAGAGGCCGTTTTCCGCCAAAGTGCAATCGGAAGAGCCGATGACAGTCCCATCCGACACCCATTTTTGCACGGTAAAAGATCCCACGGCACCAAAGCAATAGGGCACTGTATGTATACACTCTCTCCAAAAATCTTGGGTATGCGTGGCGCCGATTTGTGGCGACGACACTGCGCCCAAAAGCTAAGAAAGCGTGTTTGTCGGGAGGAAAGCTGGTGAGTGTACGCCACCAAAATCCTGCTGTGCGCGCGAGCAAGAATAATGACAATATACAGCAACATGATGCACCACAGCAATCTGCAGAGTCCCCACCACATGCGCGCACACAAACAAACACACTGACAAAAACCAGCGCGGGCACACGAACGTACATGTATACCCACCCCCTTGCAGAAAAAGGTGCCGTTTGGCGCCAAGAGGCCACCCAAAGAGCCGTTTTAAGCCACGACCGACCCCCACTTTTGCACAGTAAATGATCCCACGGCACAAAGACAGGATGACACCGTATTCATACACTCTCTCTCACCATCTTGGATATGCGTGGCGCCCGAATTGTGGCGACGACACAGCGCCCAGGAGCTAAGAAAGCGTGATAGTCGCAAGGAAAGCTGGTAAGTGTACGCCACCAAAATCCTGCTGTGCGAGCAAGAATAATGACAATATACAGCAATACCATGCACCACAGCAATCTGCAGGGTCTCCGCCACATGCGCGCACATAAACGAACACACTGACAAACACCAGCGCACGTGCGCGTACGCGCATGCATACCCACAACCCTGCGGAAAAAGGTAGCGTTTGGCGCAAAGACGGCCCCTAAAGAGCAGTTTTCAGCCCCGCCCGACCCCGACTTTTCAACGGAAAAAGATCCTGCGGCACCAAAACGATATGGCACTGTATGTATACACTCTTTCCGACAAACTTGGATATGCGTGGCGCCCGATTTGTGGCGACGACACAGCACCCAAGAGCTAAGAAAGCGCGATAGTCGCAAGGAAAGCTGGTAAATGAATGTCACCCAAATCATGCTATGCGAGCAAGAATAATGACAATATGCAGCAATATGATGCACCACAGCAAACTGCAGGGTCCCCGCCACATGTGCACACACAAACGAACATACTGACAAACACAAGCTCGCGCGCGCGTGCGCGCATGCATACCCAACCCCCTGCGGAAATAGGTGTTGTTTGGTGACAAGATGGCCCCCAAAGAGCCGTTTTCAGCCCCGCCCGACCCCGACTTTTGCACGGTAAATGATCCCACGGCACCAAGACAGTATGGCACTGTATGCATACACTCTCTCCGACCATCTTGGATATGTGTGGCGCCCGATGTGTGGATACTACACAGCGCCCAAGAGCTAAAAAAGAGTGATAGTCGCAAGGATAGCTGGTAAGTGTACGCCACCAAAATTCTGCTGTGCGAGCAAGAATAATGACAATATACAGCAATATCATGCACCACACCAATCTGCAGGGTCCCCGCCACATGAGCACACACTAACTAACACACTGACAAACACCAACGCGCGTGCGCGTGCTCGCATGCATACCCACCCCCCTGCAGAAAAAGGTGCCGTTTGGCGCCAAGAGGCTACCCAAAGAGCCGTTTTCAGCCCCTCCCGACCCCAACTTTTGCACGGTAAAAGATCCCACGGTACCAAGACAATGTGGCACTGTATGCATGCACTCTCTCCGGCCATCTTGGATATGCGTGGCGCCCGATTTGTGGCGTCTTCAATGCGCCCAAGAGCTAAGAAAGCGCGTTAGTTGCAAGGAAAGCGAGTAAATGTACGCCACCAAAATCCTGCTGTGCCAGCAAGAATAATGACAATATACAGCAATACCATGCCCCACAACAATCTACAGGGTCCCTGCCACATGCGCGCAAACTAACCAACACACTGACAAACAACAACGCGCCTGTGCGTGCTCGTATGCATACCCACCCCCTTGCAGAAAAAGGTGCCGTTTGGCGCCAAGAGGCCTCCCGTAGAGCCGTTTTCAGCCCCGCCCGACCCCGACTTTTGCACGGTAAAAGATCCCACGGCACCAAGACAATATGGCACTGTATGCATACACTCTCTCCGACCATCTTGGATATGCGTGGCGCCTGATTTGTGGCGACGATCCAGCGCCCAAGAGCTAAGAAAGCGTGATAGTCGCAAGGAAAGCTGGTAAGTGTCCGCCACCAAAATCCTGCTGTGCGAGCAAGAATAATGACAATATACAGCAATATCATGCACCACACCAATCTGCAGGGTCCCTGCCACATGCGCGCTCACAAAGGAACACACTGACAAACACCAGGGTGTATGCATACAGTGCCATATTGTCTTGGTGTCTTGGGGTCTGCAACCGTGGAAAAGTTGGGGTAGGACGGGCCTGAAAACGACTTTATCGGTTCAGTCTTTGACCCAAACCACACCTTTTTGGCCGGGGCCTGGGTATGCGTGCGTGCACGCGCACGCGCGCAGGTGTTTGTCAGTATGTTTATTTGTGTGTGTGCATGTGGAGGGGACCCTGCACTTCGCCCTGGTTCATGATATTGCTATATATTGTCATTATTATTGTGCGCCCTTTTTGGTTTTTGTTGCGTACACCCTAGCACATTTCCTTGCAAGAAACTAGCTTTCTCAGCTCTTGAGGGCCGCGTAGTCGCCACAAGTCCGGCGCCACACACCTGGAAAATGGTGGGAGAGGGTGTATGCATACAGTGCCATATTGTTTTGGTGCCTTGGGGTGTGTAACCGTGCAAAAGTTGGGGTAGGACGGGCCTGAAAACGACTTTTTAGGTCTCGTCTTTGCCCAAAACCGCACCTTTTTGGCCGGGGGGTGGGTATGCGTACACGCACGCGCACGCGCGCAGGTGTATGTCAGTGTGTTTGTTTGTGTGCGCGCATGTGGATGGGACCCTGCACTTGGCCCTGGTGCATGATATTGCTGTATATTGTCATTATTTTTGTTCGCCCTGTTTGGTTTTGGTTGCGTACACCCTAGCACATTTCCTTGCAAGAAACTAGCTTTCTCAGCTCTTGAGGGCCGCGGAGTCGCCACGATTCCGGCGCCACACACCTGGAAAATGGTGGGAGAGGGTGTATGCATACAGTGCCATTTTGTCTTGGTGCCTTGGGGTGTGTAACCGTGCAAAAGTTGGGGTAGGACGGGCCTGAAAACGACTCTTTGGGTCCCATCTTTGCCCCAATCCGCACCTTTTTGGCCGGGGGTGGGTATGCGAGCGCGCACGCGGGTAGGTGTTTGTCAGTGTGTTTTTTTGTGTGTGTGCATGTATGTTTACAAACATATACATACATACATACATACATACATACATACATACATACATACATACATACATACATACATACATACATACATACATACATACATACATACATACATACATACATACATACATACATACATACATACAAACATACATACATACATAAACGGACAGATAGATACATACATACATACATACATAAACGGACAGATAGATAGATAGATAGATAGATAGATAGATAGATAGATAGATAGATAGATAGATAGATAGATAGATAGATAGATAGATAGATAGATAGATCGATAGATCGATCGATCGATCGATCGATAGATAGATAGATAGATAGATAGATAGATAGAGAGAGAGATATAGAGAGATAGATAAAGAGATAGATAGAGAGATAGATAGAGAGATAGATAGACAGATAGACAGATATATAGATAGATAGATAGATAGATAGATAGATAGATAGATAGATAGATAGATAGATAGACAGATAGACAGATAGATAGATAGATAGATAGATAGATAGATAGATAGATAGATAGATAGACAGACAGACAGATAAATAGACAGACAGACAGACAGACAGATAGATAGATAGATAGATAGATAGATAGATAGTTAGTTAGATAGATAGATAGATAGTTAGATAGATAGATAGATAGATAGATATATAGATAGATAGATAGATAGATAGATAGATAGATAGATAGATAGATAGATAGATAGATAGATAGATAGATAGATAGATAGATAGATAGATAGATAGATAGATCCACACTAAAACCAGACCATATTTTAATACCAAATTCTTCGCATGCATTTCTATTCTTAAGAAGAAACTGGTTGAAAAACAAATAAAAGAGAAATCACTCCGGTCCCCCCCCCCTCCACCTCCACCACCACCACCAAACTCAGATAGTGCCATGGTCAGACAAAAGAAAAATATCAACAACTTTAAAAAGGAAGGAAGAATATCAGGTTAGACCTATAACACAAAAGTCTTACATGCCATATTCATATAGCCAAACCAAAACAATATCATGATAAAACTGTGTTTCAAAAACGGTATGTTGGCTAGCATAGTTATAATTATTTGATAATCTTTGAAACTGGGTCCTCAGCACACCTGTAGTTGTGTGGTTCGTGTACGTGTATGCTCGCTTCCCTGTCTATCAGTGTGTCTGTTAGTCTGAGAGTCGTACATCTGTCCACTCACTCACTCACTCACTCACTCACTCAGTCCCATGTCCCAAAGGACGTAGGGGGGACATGAGAGAAGACGCAACAGAGATCTTTTTCCATGCTTCACGATCCTGTGTGGCTAGTAGGAGGTGTTGTAGGGGTTGGGCGGTCCAGTCTTTGATGTTGTCAACCCATGATTTCTTTTGGCGGCCTCTTCTTCTCTTGCCCTCGACTGTTCCTTGCAGGATGGTTTTTGCTAGGGTGTTGTGTCTTGTGGTGTGACCAAACCACATCAGCTTTCTCCTCTTTATGGTGGAGAGCAAAGGCTCTTGGGGGCCCACACGCTTTTTGATTTCTTCTTTCACATAGTTATTGGTCTTGTGTTCTTTGTATGATATTTTGAGAAGTCTTCTGTGGCACTTGTTCTCGAATGCTTGGATTCTCCTCTCTAACTCTGCTGTCAGAGTCCATGATTCACAGCCATATAGGAGGATAGATATCACGAGGGATTTGTAAAGGTGGTATTTGGTGCCGAAGCTGATGTTGTTGCTTCTGATGATCTTCTCGAGTCTGACTAGAGCAGATGTTGCTGTTGCAATGCAAGCTTTCACTTCATTGTTTGATGTGCCATCTTTTGTTAGGATGGAGCCTAAGTATTTGAATTGGCTCACCTCTTCTAGTGTTTCTCCATTCATCTTTATTTCCGTGATGTCATTACTTGCGCTGTTGGCCATGATCTTTGATTTCTCTGTACTGACCTCCATGCCGTATGCGCTCGCTCGATCTGTTAAATTGTCTGTGAGGATTTGCAGTTCTTGTTTGCTGCTGCCCATGAGGTCAATGTCATCTGCAAATCTGAGGTTGCAAAGGGGTCTTCCACCAATGGAGATGGAAGTGTGGTGGTTTTGCAGTGTCTCTGTCATGATGTTTTCGAGGAAGAGGTTGAAGAGTACAGGTGAGAGAAGGCTGTCCACTACCTTTCTCAAATAACTGGCGATACGAGAGAAAGAAAGACAGACCGATAGATACATGGACAGACAGACAGACAGACAGACAGACAGACAGACAGAAAGAATATCAAATAAAGTAAAGAAATATAATTGGACACAATCAAAATAATTCTAACTAGGAAAACATGCAAAATACATACAACCTCCAGGTGTGTTTTCTTATGTATTCCGGTTTTTTTTGGTTTTGTTTTTTATTGAAATTTGTATATGATTGTCGCGACCGCAGGCGGGCGCGCGCGCGCGCGTGCGTGTGTGTGTGTGTGTGTGTGGTGTGTGTGTTGTGTGTGTGTGTGTGTGTGTGTGTGTGTGTGTGTGTGTGTGTGTGTGTGTGTGTGTGTGTGTGTGTGTGTGTGTGTGTGTGTGTGTGTGTGTGTGTGTGTGTGTGTATGTATGTGTGTGTGTGTGTTAAGATAGGTAAAGAAGACATTTTTGTGGTTGAAACAATTGCAAATACTTTTGTTCTGGATGAGGATTTTGGGAGTACACAGTAATACGTCGCACAGACAAACTGAAATGAATGTTGGCAAAAATCAAAACTCAATTTAAAGGGAGACAATAATACCGTTAAACCAATATCCCGTTCTTGCTTCCCTTAGACCATAGATCTTCCAGCCAGACCAACAAGGGAGACGGGCCCTAGTCCCCCATGCCCCACATAATCATCATTCTATTTTATTTTTTATCTATTGTTTTATATTCTTTTCCGAGGATAATGGAATAAGTACTCATGTGCTTTTTGCCATCCAGTTCCCGAGTGTATGCAGTTTTGTTGTGGCGACGACACCGCGCCCAAGAGCTAAGAAAGCGTGATAGTCGCGAGGAAAGCCGCTCAGTGTACGCCACCGAAATCCTGCTCTGCGAGCAAGAATAAGGACACTACACAGCCATATCATGCACCACGCCAATCTGCAGGGTCCCCGCCACATGCGCGCACACATACCAACACACTGACAAACACCAGCGCGCGCGCGCGTGCGCGCATGCATACCCACCCCCCTGCGGAAAAAGGTGCCGTTTGTCGCCAAGAGGCCACCCATACAGCCGTTTTCAGCCCGGCCCGACCCCGACTTTTGCACGGTAAAAGATCCCAGGGCACCAAGACGATACGGCTCTGTATGCATACACTCTCTCCGACCATCTTGGATATGCGTGGCGCCCGATTTGTGGCGACGACACCTCCCCCAAGAGCTAAGAAAGCGTGATAGTCGCGAGGAAAGCCGCTCAGTGTACGCCACCGAAATCCTGCTCTGCGAGCAAGAATAAGGACACTACACAGCCATATCATGCACCACGCCAATCTGCAGGGTCTCCGCCACATGCGCGCTCACATACCAACTCACTGACAAACACCAGCGCGCGCGCGCGTGCGCGCATGCATACCCACCCCCCTGCGGAAAATGGTGCCGTTTGGCGCCAAGAGGCCACCCATACCGCCGTTTTCAGCCCCGCCCGACCCCGACTTTTGCACGGTAAAAGATCCCAGGGCACCAAGACGATACGGCTCTGTATGCATACACTCTCTCCGACCATCTTGGATATGCGTGGCGCCCGATTTGTGGCGACGACACCGCGCCCAAGAGCTAAGAAAGCGTGATAGTCGCGAGGAAAGCCGCTCAGTGTACGCCACCGAAATCCTGCTCTGCGAGCAAGAATAAGGACACTACACAGCCATATCATGCACCACGCCATCTGCAGGGTCCCCGCCACATGCGCGCACACAAACCAACACACTGACAAACACCAGCGCGCGCGCGCGTGCGCGCATGCATACCCACCCCCCTGCGGAAAATGGTGCCGTTTGGCGCCAAGAGGCCACCCATACCGCCGTTTTCAGCCCCGCCCGACCCCGACTTTTGCACGGTAAAAGATCCCAGGGCACCAAGACGATACGGCTCTGTATGCATACACTCTCCCGACCATCTTGGATATGCGTGGCGCCCGATTTGTGGCGACGACACCGCGCCCAAGAGCTAAGAAAGCGTGATAGTCGCGAGGAAAGCCGCTCAGTGTACGCCACCGAAATCCTGCTCTGCGAGCAAGAATAAGGACACTACACAGCCATATCATGCACCACGCCACTCTGCAGGGTCCCCGCCACATGCGCGCACACAAACCAACACACTGACAAACACCAGCGCGCGCGCGCGTGCGCGCATGCATACCCACCCCCCTGCGGAAAATGGTGCCGTTTGGCGCCAAGAGGCCACCCATACCGCCGTTTTCAGCCCCGCCCGACCCCGACTTTTGCACGGTAAAAGATCCCAGGGCACCAAGACGATACGGCTCTGTATGCATACACTCTCCCCGACCATCTTGGATATGCGTGGCGCCCGATTTGTGGCGACGACACCGCGCCCAAGAGCTAAGAAAGCGTGATAGTCGCGAGGAAAGCCGCTCAGTGTACGCCACCGAAATCCTGCTCTGCGAGCAAGAATAAGGACACTACACAGCCATATCATGCACCACCCAATCTGCAGGGTCCCCGCCACATGCGCGCACACATACCAACACACTGACAAACACCAGCGCGCGCGCGCGTGCGCGCATGCATACCCACCCCCCTGCGGAAAATGGTGCCGTTTGGCGCCAAGAGGCCACCCATACCGCCGTTTTCAGCCCCGCCCGACCCCGACTTTTCCACGGTAAAAGATCCCAGGGCACCAAGACGATACGGCTCTGTATGCATACACTCTCTCCGACCATCTTGGATATGCGTGGCGCCCGATTTGTGGCGACGACACCGCGCCCAAGAGCTAAGAAAGCGTGATAGTCGCGAGGAAAGCCGCTCAGTGTACGCCACCGAAATCCTGCTCTGCGAGCAAGAATAAGGACACTACACAGCCATATCATGCACCACGCCACTCTGCAGGGTCCCCGCCACATGCGCGCACACAAACCAACACACTGACAAACACCAGCGCGCGCGCGCGGTGCGCGCATGCATACCCACCCCCCTGCGGAAAATGGTGCCGTTTGGCGCCAAGAGGCCACCCATACCGCCGTTTTCAGCCCCGCCCGACCCCGACTTTTGCACGGTAAAAAGATCCCAGGGCACCAAGACGATACGGCTCTGTATGCATACACTCTCCCGACCATCTTGGATATGCGTGGCGCCCGATTTGTGGCGACGACACCGCGCCCAAGAGCTAAGAAAGCGTGATAGTCGCGAGGAAAGCCGCTCAGTGTACGCCACCGAAATCCTGCTCTGCGAGCAAGAATAAGGACACTACACAGCCATATCATGCACCACGCCAATCTGCAGGGTCCCCGCCACATGCGCGCACACATACCAACACACTGACAAACACCAGCGCGCGCGCGCGTGCGCGCATGCATACCCACCCCCCTGCGGAAAAAGGTGCCGTTTGGCGCCAAGAGGCCACCCATACCGCCGTTTTCAGCCCCGCCCGACCCCGACTTTTCCACGGTAAAAGATCCCAGGGCACCAAGACGATACGGCTCTGTATGCATACACTCTCTCCGACCATCTTGGATATGCGTGGCGCCCGATTTGTGGCGACGACACCGCGCCCAAGAGCTAAGAAAGCGTGATAGTCGCGAGGAAAGCCGCTCAGTGTACGCCACCGAAATCCTGCTCTGCGAGCAAGAATAAGGACACTACACAGCCATATCATGCACCACGCCACTCTGCAGGGTCCCCGCCACATGCGCGCACACAAACCAACACACTGACAAACACCAGCGCGCGCGCGCGTGCGCGCATGCATACCCACCCCCCTGCGGAAAATGGTGCCGTTTGGCGCCAAGAGGCCACCCATACCGCCGTTTTCAGCCCCGCCCGACCCCGACTTTTGCACGGTAAAAGATCCCAGGGCACCAAGACGATACGGCTCTGTATGCATACACTCTCCCGACCATCTTGGATATGCGTGGCGCCCGATTTGTGGCGACGACACCGCGCCCAAGAGCTAAGAAAGCGTGATAGTCGCGAGGAAAGCCGCTCAGTGTACGCCACCGAAATCCTGCTCTGCGAGCAAGAATAAGGACACTACACAGCCATATCATGCACCACGCCAATCTGCAGGGTCCCCGCCACATGCGCGCACACATACCAACACACTGACAAACACCAGCGCGCGCGCGCGTGCGCGCATGCATACGAACACACTGAAAAACACCAGCGTCATGTATTGTCTGTTAGATGGAGAGAGAGAGAGAGAGAGAGAGAGAGAGAGAGAGAGAGAGAGAGAGAGAGAGAGAGAGAGGAGAGAGAGAGAGGAGAGAGAGAGAGAGAGAGAGAGAATTTCTGGTCTAGGTGTATTGGGTTGGTTTTTTTTTAAACAGAGGTGTAAATAGGGCAGTTGCACTAAAGTAGTAACCAATCAGAAAGGCCTACTACCAACACACAGCTGCTACTGCATATAAAAAACTTTTTCCTGTTTTCTTCTCTGAGCATATAAACCTATCTAAAATCGCGCCAAATCGACATCCTCCCCCCCTTTTTTTCCTTTTGATGTCTGTTTTCACTCCAGGGTAGCTTGCTACCATCAACAGCAGCAACAGGATAGGTCTCCACCTTCATCTTACATTCTGACAAACACCTGTAACCAGGGGAGCCTAGAAATTTAAGTTTGTGACACACCTGTTGTGAAGGTAAGATGTTGCTGCTTGGGTATTTATTTGAATCTAAACATTCTTGCAATTCATCATACAGTAGATTTTCATGTATGTATGTTCGTTTGTATTTTTATTTACCGTCCAGTGTTG
Organism: Stramonita haemastoma; assembly: GCA_030674155.1. Taxonomy (NCBI): domain Eukaryota; kingdom Metazoa; phylum Mollusca; class Gastropoda; order Neogastropoda; family Muricidae; genus Stramonita; species Stramonita haemastoma. The sequence continues at coordinate 27,621,760 of CM060345.1, forward strand.
CCTTTCAAACACATACATATACACACCCACATGCACACTCGCATGTAGATAGACATTCATGCACACACAACTCATTCATATTTGCAAACATGTATATGGATACGAACATTCATTCATGCAGATAGACGACATGCATGCACAGAATGGCAGACACAAAATGCTACAAACTTATACTCATTTTTACCACTCCCCTTCCCTCCCCCCGTCCCCAATGTTTTGTTCTTTGATTGCTCACACAGTAGCAACAAAGTCTGTCATAATAGAAAAACATATCTAGTGCTGCTGTGAAGCACCTCACAAGTCAGGTCCAGTGCATTCCTCTTCAGCTAGGAGAGAACTGTAATCTTTAAAGTCTTTCTGCAAAAAATGTAGGGAAATGGACCAAGAAGGCAGACAATAGACTCTTGTCTATTGGACAAAGGCAGATGCAATGAGTGACATATAAAAGAGAATTAGCAGAGATTTTACAGAAAGTAGTGATGCTATCTATATTAATTCCCCCTCCCCACCCGGCCACACACACACAAACCACCACCACCACCTTTATGTCCACTGGGAGATCTGTCCATCTGATACTTGAGTGGGTCGAGTGCAAGGCTTTGATTTGTTTTTGCAAGATGTAGCAGTATATAAATTACATGTATTATCATTATTATTATTATTATTATATTATTATTATTATTATATTATATCGCAGATGTAAAGAGATTTTAGCAGACACTTAAGCAAACTGCCGCCAACTTCTCTTTCACAGAATGGGGTCACATCCCCAACTCGTGTCCTGAATTCAGCCACCAATCACTGCGAGGCAGCACCTTGTTTGAAAATAAGCATGGGCCGCCAATCCCCCCCCCCAACCCCTTGAATTTGAACTTCCAAACAAACCCGTGCTGCTTCATCTGCCACGCTGCTAGATCTAAAAGGAGGTTGCCCACGCTGAGCTCGTGTGCAACACATGCATGCACCACACACACACAGACACACATACGCATGCACCAACACACACACACACACTTAAAAAAAACTTTAATTGCATGCATGCACAACGTGCTGTGTGGAGGAGTGCGCGAACTGTGTGATGTATGTACGTCTGTGTGTTGTGTGTGTGTGTGTGTGTGTGAGAGAGAGAGAGAGAGAGAGAGAGAGAGAGAGGATGAGAGGAGGAGAGATGAGGAGAGAGAGAGAGAGAGAGAGAGACTTTTGATGTGTTGTTTTTTTCTTCTGTTTTTGTTAGTGTTGTTCCTTATATTTTCTATAGGCATATTGTATTTTTGAGGCTGTTGACATCGTATTGGTTAATTAATGTTGGTGAAATGTTTTTTCTGCTTTTGTTTTTTTGTTGTTGTTTTTTTGTGTGTGGTTAGTATTTTGTTATTTTGTTTAGATAGATGGCTTGATGACAAACAGCAAATCGATGCTTATTCAATATATCATCTAAAAATTTGGCTGATTGATTGAATGATTGATTGACACACAGAGTACATTGGATTAATACACTCTCTTTAAGTGTAGGACAAACATGCTCCCTGTATAAGAAAGAATTAAACTTCCTAAGCAATTAAGTAAAATAAGATACTGAATCAGAGATAAGCTTCAGAAACTATCTTTACCCATAGTGCAAATGAACAATTTAGGATAGAAAGGTACAAAGCTAATTCTCTTTAACACAGATCAAAGCCTAGTTATTGCACATCCCTTGATAATCAAATGTTTAAACAAAATAACAAGCATAGACACAACCACTTGCTATTATTTCCAAGACCCAGAAACAAACTGTACAAATCGAGCTTTTTGTATTCAGGATAGGCTCCCAAAACCTTGAAATTTACCAAAAACAAAGATCAGTTTCAAACGCATCTAAAAGTATAATTATTTCATAAATTTTAGTTGTCTAGAGGTAATGCGCCTGTCTAGAAAGCGAAAAGTCCAGGACAAAGTGTGCGGTGGTTCAATCCCGTTTGGGCCCAAAACTTGTCCTCTATCCATTCTATCATGAGTGGTGGTCTTTTTGATGAGACAATAAACCGAGGTCCCGGGTGTTACACATCATTATTTTAGCGCACAGAAACTGATACCTTTATACACTTAGCTAAATAACTTTTTGGTAAGATCACAGGACCTCTTGTTTTCACATTTGAAACTAGCACTCCAGACCACCCTAACTCGATGGTCTAATGGATTGGGAACAGTTTGGGGCTTAGTCTAGGGGTCAAACTGACACACAACAACTTTTACGTTTTCTAAATACTTTTTGTGGCAGGCCTCGTTTACATCATCTAGACCACCGACCATCATCTAATGGCATGGAAATGGCTAGTAGAAAAAGGCTTTTTTTTTGCAGTTGTAACTGAAATCATGTATGAATGTGTGTGCGTGAGCTGGGAGATGGCGGTGTCACTGATGTTACTGTTTATATAAATGAGGTATGATCCAAGCTTATACAGTCATAAATATGTATTAATATACGTTTTCTAACAGTACCCATCTGCTGATGTGGTGATCTGATATTAGACCCTGACAGTATTGTGTGTGTGTGTGTGTGTGTGTGTGTGTGTGTGTGTGTGTGTGTGTGTGTGTGTGTGTGTGCATGTGGTGTGTGTGTGTGTGTGTGGTGTACATCATGGGTGATTTTT
>CM060345.1:27624492-27634492 GCA_030674155.1 Stramonita haemastoma
ATCCTCGAATAAAATACTTTGCCTTGCCTTGCCTTGCCTTGCCTTGCCTTGCCTTGCCTTGCCTTGCCTTGCCTTGCCTTGCCTCTCTCTCTCTCTCTCTCTCTCTCTCTCTCTCTCTCTCTCTCTCTCTCTCTCTCTCTCTCTCTCTCTCTCTCTCTCTCTCTCTCCTCTCTGGGATGAGACTTTAAACCGAGGCCCCGTGTGCGAACGCACGCAGAACATCTTGCGCACACGTTAAATCCTGTTCCGCTTTTCGTAAGAGTAGGCCATCGTGTGCCGGTGGGAACAGATGACAAGATTTACAAAACTGCATACACACGGGGACCGGATGAAAAAAAGCACATGACTGCTTATTCTGTTATCCTCGATATAAAAGAATAAATAAATAAATAAATAAATAATGCATTCAGTGTTCATGTCATTGTTAAAATAGAGGAAAAGTTTTTTGTTATTTGAAAGAAAGAATACCAAAGAATATGTCTTTACTGTGATTATGTTATTTGAGAAAATGTCTTTTTTTTTTCATTCTGTTGTAACAAATAAAAAGAAAAACATTCTCTTTGTACTGTTTATATGTTTTGTGTAGAAACGAAGAAAAAAAAAAAAAAGTTCTGTATTTCAGTGTGTGTCCAAAATATAAAAAACAAAACAAACTAACTCCAAAGGAAATGGTCTTCTTCATTACTTTTATTTTATTTCTGAAAGAAAAAGCTTGTTTCATTCACGTTGTCTAGAAACAAAACCCTTAAAGAAACCAGGGGTGATGTACATTTCCAAGAATGAGGGGTTTTTTTTTATTTTATGAATTGTATTTTTTTGTATTTTGTACCACTCTATGTCACAGCAGATTTCTCTGCGTGAAATTCGGGCTGCTCTCCCCGGGGGAGAGCGTGTCGCCACAAGTGCAGCGCCTACCCTTTTTTTTTTTTTTTTTTTTTTTTTTCCTGCATGCAACTGTATTTGTTTCCCTATCAGAGTGGCTTTTTTCTACACAATTTTGCCAGGGACAACCCCCTTGTTGCCGTGGGTTCTTTTACATGCGCTAAATAGTGATGTGTAACATACGGGACCTCGGTTTATCATCTCATCTGAAAGACTAGCGCCCAGACCACCACTCAGGGTCTAATGGATGTGGGAAAAAGTTTCGGGTCCAAACGGGGTATGAACCCCGCACACTCTGACCCGGACTTTTTGCTTTTTAGGCAAGGTGCGTGACCACCTAGACCACGGATGCTGTTGTTAAAAAAAGAACAAATATATTGTATTGACAAATTGTGTATTGTCTTCCCTCCAAGCTTCCACCGAATCCAAATCAGGAATAAATAATTGTGACGCTCCACCACATAATGAGACGGAGTGCACATGAGGTCAATTTTTAGTTATTGACATGTTATTAATGTGCAATAAAGTGGCTATCAAATACAAAAAACAGATTGAAAATCGGAAAATTCTGTGCAACATTATTACAAATTGAAATGATAGACTGCAGGATGTGACAAAATGAGAAACGGGCAAGTTTATTTTAGTAACAGGTTGTCAGAATGAGTGCTTTGGTATTTTCAAAACACATTTAAAAGCAAAAGGAATAAAAATTATACCTTGATATTTCATTATAAGATAAATAAACAGATCTAGTTTAATAATCAATCAAAATCACAAAATTGACAACTTGACCCCCATCTGCCTTTAAAGGCTCCTAGCGCAAAATTGGGTAATGTGCTAAGCGACTCATTTCGTGGTGGAGCGCCACAATTGGTGTGATTTTTTTTTTTTTTGGAAAGTATTTTTACTCAAAGAAGAGACACATGTGTTACTGCTGTTGCATTTTGTTGATGTTTTTGTTTGTTGTGTCAAAAGACTTAAATTCATATGGTGATAGTCTAAACAGAATAATTCACATTCAGATAGAGAATGTTCCTGTTTTCTGTGAAAATGGAAGATATTTCTGAAGCCTTGACTGGCAAAATGTCTTCCATATTGCCTTAACTTAAACATACATAGAAAATTGTTCAGAGGCTGGCATGTGTGTCCACACACACACATAGGCACTCATGTGCATGCGTGCACACACATGCACACATACACACACATGCATGCATGCGCAGATGCACACAGACACACACACACAAACTCTCTCTCTCTCTCTCTCTCTCTCTCTCTCTCTCTCTCTCTCTCTCTCTCTCTCTCTCTCTCTCTCTCTCTCTCTCTCTCCAAGCAGCGCTTTTGTCATTATATCCACTGATTTATCAATATTTTCGACTAATGCATTACTGGCTTCTTGAACCATCTCCTTAAATTCTAAGGAGATGGTTAAAAAAAGAACAAATATATATAAAGTTAAAAAAAGAACAAATATATATAAACTTCAAATAATATGTCCGAGATGATATCTTTAGCAATATATGTAACACAGGCTCTAGAAAAACACAAGCAGACTATGAACCAAACAGATTCTATAAGTAATAACTAAAAATATTTGTTGATATTTGTCTGGATTTCGAGTTATTATTCATGTCTTCTTTTCTGTCCATCCATTATTAACATGACATTTATAATTAGCCCCCTTTGACTGATGGGCTTGTAGCTTTTGTCAAATAAAATTCGTTCGTTCGTTCGTTCGTTCGTTCTCTCTCTCTCTCTCTCTCTCTCTCTCTCTCTCTCTCTCTCTCTCTCTCTCTCTCTCTCTCCTCTCTCTCTCTCTCTCTCCCCCCCCCCCCCCCACTAAAGTGTAAAGTGCATAGCAAGCTTCCACAATCTTGTACTGATAATGTGATGATTGTACTGTACTGTACATTGATTGTATAGGTATTAGCTCCAGGAGGTGGTAGCCATGCCATATTGATATTTCTACTGTGTATCTAAAATGTTTGGGGTTTTTTGTTTTTTTATGTTTATTTTTTTATAAAGTTCCCTTTGCGTTGTTCCATATACAAAAGCTGCAAAGTCTATCTAAAAAAAAAAACCTTTGTATTTGGATTCTGTCTCTGTCCAATTCTCTGTTCTGTTTCTTTGTTTCTCTCTTTCTTTCTTTGTTTCTTTTCTTTCTTTGTTTCTTTCTTTGTTTCTTTCTTTCTTTTCTTTTCTTTCTTTCTTTCTTTCTTTCTTTCTTTCTTTCTTTGTGTCTTTTCTTTCTTTCTTTCTTTTCTTTCATTCATTCATTCTTTCTTTCTTTCTTTCATTCTTTCTTTACTTTCTTGCTTTCTTTATTTCTTTCTTGCTTACTTTCTTTCTTTCTTTCTTTTTTTTCTTTCTTTTCTTTTCTTTTCTTTCTTTCATTCTTTCTTTCTTTCATTCTTTCCTTCTTTATTTCTTTCTTTCTGTTTTCTTTCTTTCATGAATTACAACTGCAGAATGAAATGTGCAACTTAGTTCGTGGTGCTAGATTGAGTGAGACGCCCACTTGGGGTGGCAACCACCACAACGTCCCACAAACACCCTTTTCCCCTGAACCTCCAACCCCAAAGGCTTTGATGCAAACTGTTCTGAGACTACAGGACAGGTTGCACTCTAGATCTATGCTTCTTTTCATAATTATGTGACGCTCCACCACATAAGGAGTCGCATTGCACCAGAGGTCAATTTTTAGTTATTGACAAGTCATTACTCTGCAATAAAATGGCTATTCAATACAAAAAACAGATTGAAAATCAGACAATTCTGTGCAAAGTTATTACAAATTGAAATGATAGACTGTAGGATGTGAGAAAGGAGCAAGTTTATTTTTGTAACAGGTTGTCAGAATGAGGGCTTGGGTATTTTCAAAACTCACTTAAAAGCAAAAGGAATGAAAATTATGTCTTGATATTTCATTACAAGGTAGAATAACGATATAGTTTAATAATAGATCAAAATCTCAAAATTGACAACTTGACCCCCACCTGCCTTTACTGGCTCCTAGCGCCAAATTTGGTAATGTGTTAATGGACTCATTGTGTGGTGGAGTGTCACATATCTCTGCATCAACCAGGCCTGAGAGAAACAAGACACCTGCAGTGCTGGTCAGGTAATTTGAGCAACGTTCTCAAAATTTCTTCCGTGAAGTAGATGAAGCTCACCTGTGTGGTTCCAGTCTTTGCAATGACCTCCATAGCTAACTCTCTTAGTGTAGGAGCTGGCAGGAGTTTGAAAATTTCCTGTGCCTGTTGCAGGATTTGAACCAGCAGCCTTCCAGTCTGTAACCCAGGTGATAACCATTGCGCCAATATTTTTTGTGTGTTTTTTTGTTTTGTTTTTGTTTTTGATAAAAACAATGCACCATAGTGGCTGGTTGATTGATGATAATGTTGTTTAGTGTTTGAAAAGGAAGCGTTGTTTCTCTGCAAGTTCAATATTTGGGGGAGAAGTTTATTTTTCACTGTTGTCAGTGTTCAGATGCAGAGTCTGTCTATGCTTTTCCAATCTGTAGTAGAGATGATGTTTGATGTTTTCAGTATGGTGATGATATGATGATGATGTGTGTGTGTGTGTGTGTGGTTATGTGTGTGTGTGTGTGTGGTTATGTATGTGTGTGTGTGGTTATGTGTGTGTGTGCGCGCGCGCGCGCACGCGCACACGCATTTGTGTTGTCTACATAATGTTCAGAAGATGCTTATGATGTTAGTAATAAGATGATGCTTCCTTTTTTCAATAACCTTTATATGAATTTTCAATATTCAGTGATGCTGTTCTGTTTTTGGATGCCAGTATATATAGGAGCATTCTGCCTTTGCATTTTCATTGTTGATGATTATGTTAAGTTTTGTTTCAATATGCAGATACAGAGAGACCGACAACACATTTCAGTACATTTTCTTTCTTTGAAGTATGAAAGTTGTTATCATTATTTTCTGTGATTATTTTTTTAAGACTATGTTTTTGTTTTTTTATGATGGAAAAGTCTTCCAGTCACATCAGTTTTGATGATAGTGTTCATATATTTCTCAATAAATTGTTGAAATTGTGTGTTGATTGTGTGTGTGTACTGTGTGTGTGTGTGTGTGTGTGTGTGTGTGTGTGTGTGTGTTGTGTGTTGATGTGTGCATTTGTGTGTTGATGAGTGCATTTGTGTGCGTTTATTTATTTTATTTATTTATTTTATTCTTTTATATCAACGATAATGGAATAAGCACTCATATGCTTTTTTTTTACATCCAGTCCCTGTGTGTATGCAGTTTTGTTAATCTTGTCATCTGTTCCCACCGGCACATGATGGCCTACTCTTATGAAAAACAGAACAGGATTTAACGTGTATGCAAGATATTTTGCTATACGGGGGCTTCGGTTTATAGTCTCGTCCGAAAGACTTTTTGGGGGAGTGGAGTCAGCATTGATTTTAACTCCAGGGGAAAATCCCCTCAAAGGGGAATCAAACCTGGGTCGTCAAATTGCGAGCGCTAGAGTGTGTGTGTGCATTTATCTCTGTGTGTGCGTGTGAGAGAGAGGAGTAAAAATTATATGAAATAGGAAAAGTTTAGATTTTAAAATAAATATAAAATGGTAAAACATGTAAAAATATAAAATAATAAACCATATTTTCAAACAAAATGAATGATATATTTTGATAGCAAGCATAGAGTACAGCCCTGTCAAGTACTCTCAAAGCACATGCACTTCCATAGTGGCATCATTACATCATCCTCATTCTCATTGATCATCATGTAATGAAAATTGTTAAACAAAACCGCCATCTGTTTGAGCATTGGGAGAGGTCCAAAGAAACTTGTCCTACTTCAGCATCTACGCTATCATTGCTGTCAACAAGGTCTATCACAGAATGCCTTCAGTGTCTAGGCTTTATCACAGTCCTTGATGAAACCATTGACGCTGGGGGCAACAGCAAAGTGAGAGGCTGTATGATCAGTGGCTTTCTTTCCCACTCGGAATTATACTTTACAGCTTCGTCTTTAGTGATTGACTATGGCTCTCTGACTAGGAGGCTTGACCTGCGCAGTCCTTATGTGCTGCAGCCCTGGGGGCTAGTTGGCCTTTGGAGAACATCTCCAACGCTGACTGTCCTTATGCCCTCTTGGCCGAGAGAGTGGGGATGTACTGTGGGCAAAGAATTTCTGCCCCATTTCCAAAACAGCAGTTGCCTCCTCTGCTGTTTTTGAGGTCATCGTCAAATACAAGAGACAAACATTATCATTATTTTTTTTTTTTTAAATCTTTTATATCGAGGATAATGGAATAAACACTCATGTGCTTTTTTACATCCAGTCCCCATGTGTATGCAGTTTTTGTAAATCGTGTCGTCTGTTCCCACCAGCACATGATGGCCTACTCTTACGAAAAGCGGAACATGATTTAATGTGTGCGCAAGGTGTTCAGCATGCGTTCGCACACGGAGCCTCGGTTTATAGTCTCATCCGAAGGACTTTAGCGGGGAGTGGAATCAACGCTCCAGAGGAAAAATCCCCTCATCCGGGAATTGAACCTGGGTTCGATTATTATCACAGATGGTGTCCTGATATTGTTGGACCCAAACAGGTGCCACTGAACACCACCAAAGTGACCCAGCAGTGTTGCAGGGCTTCTTCTGGCGGGTAGCTCTAGGGCAGCCCCCTGTGTGATACATATTTATTTGTGATGCACAGTGATAGCTAGCACTGTGTGTGCAGCTTCTTGCTGTGGAGGCACAACAGGATATGTCTCCAGTCAGTATTTATTTTTATTTTTTATTGTATTCTTTTATATTGAGGATAATGGAATAAGCCCTCTTGTGCTTTTTTCATCCAGTCCCCGTGTGTTTGCAGTTTTGTAAATCTTGTCATCTGTTCCCACTGGCACACGATGGCCTACCCTTACGAAAAGCGGAACAAGACTTAACGTGTGCGTGAGATGTTCCGCGAGCGTTCGCACACGGGGCCTCGGTTTATAGTCTCATCCGAAGGTCTTGTAGGGAGAGTGGAGTCAGTACTGATGTTAACTCCAGGGTGAAAAATCCTCTCGACCGGGAATCGAGCCCGGGTCGACAAATTGCGAGCGCAATGTTCTGACCACTAGGCTATCCCGTCCCCCCATATTGATATTCATATTGATAGCTAGCACTCTGTGTGCAGCTTCTAGCTGTGGAAGCACAGCAGGTCAAGTCTCCAGTCAGTATGGTTGCGGTGTGGCGAGGTCAGAGGGAGTGGGGTGGGAGCAGCAGCGCTGGTATACATGTAAGGTGGATCGGTGGTCTAGAGGTAACGCGTCTGACTTGAAAGCGAAAAGTCCCGGTCGGAGTGTGCGGTGGTTCGAATCCCCTGTTTGGGCCCACAACTTTTCTCCATCCATTAGACCATGAGTGGGGATCTGGGCGCTAGTCTTTTGGATGAGACGATAAACCCGAGGTCCCGTGTGTTACACATCACTATTTAGCGCACGTAAAAGAACCCACGTCAACAAGAGGGTTGTTCCTGGTAAAATTCCGTAGAAAAAAGCCACTGATATGGAAACAAATACAGTTGCAGACAGGAAAAAGAAAATTTAAAAAAAGGGTAGGCGCTGCACTTGTGGCGATGCACTCTCCCCGGGGATCGGGAGAGCAGCCCGAATTTTAAGCAGAGAAATCTGCTGTGACATAAAGTGGTATAAACAAATAAATAGATAACTAAATAAATAAATAAGCGAAGATGAGGCAGCCCTAGTAATACTAAGTGGCTGAAACAACTACAGACTTGGGGGGGGAAGAAAACGCTATTTGAAATAATTGTACTTTTTTATATACCACTTTATGTCATAGATTTCTCTGCGTGAAATTTGGGCTGTTTGATATAGAAAATATTTCTGCAAACAATTACAGCTAATGTACATGCATCATAGCAGGATGCGAACTCTTTTAGGTGCTATTTCTTTTTTTCTTTTTTTTCGTTCCTCAGCTATGGCATCAAGGCCTTACCAATGGGAATATTTTTGCGTATGTAACCGTTTTTTTTTTTTCACCCTCATCATTTAGGTAACTACAATTTGACTTCGGGGGTGGTGTCTAAACACGAGGCCTGTGTGCACGTTGTTTTACTGTTTTCTTTTTCTTTTTTTTGTCATCCATTCCTACCGACACACAATGGCTCACTCTTCCAAAAGACGGAACAGGTTTTTAATGTGTGTGCAAGATTTATGCCCACGTTCGCATACACAGCCTCGGTTAATTATAGTCTCATCCAAAGTGCTTTGACATTCAATTCGATTTTTTTTGGTGGTCAAACTTGGAAGAAAGAACGTGGTTGGAATTGAACCCAGAACCTCACGGTTTATTTGTATGGACAAGCTGAACGTCTTATTAACAAATCCAGTTTATTTATTTATTTCATTTATTCTGTTATACTTGTTTATTCTTTTATATCGAGGATAATGGAATAAGCAATCATATGCTTTTATACATCCAGTCCCCGTGTGTATGCAGTTTTGTAAATGTCATCTGTTTCCTTGTGTGAATGTTTAGACTGGCCATGAAATCTGCATCCAGTTTCCTCCAAGTATAAGTCTTCACAAGTCAATGTCCTCAGTGCTGGGATGATTAGATCGATGGATGGATGGAGGGAGGGAGGGAGGGAAGGATAGATGGATGATTGGATGGATGGGTGGGTGGGTGGGTGGATGGATGGATGGATGATTGGGTGGGTGGATGGATGGGTGGGTGGGCGGGTAAATGGGTGGGTGGATGGATGGGTGGGTGGATGGATGGGTGGGTGGATGGATGGATGGATGGATGAACGGAGGGAGTGAGGGAAGGATAGATGGGTGGGTGGATGGGTTGGTGGGTGGATGGATGGATGGGTGGGTGGACGGATGGGTGGATGGGTGGGGTGGACAGGTGGAGGGAGGGATAGATGGGTGGGCGGGCGAGTGGATGGGTGGGATAGATGGGTGGTGGATAGATGGATGGGCGGGGAGTGGATGGGTGGGATAGATGGGTGGTGGGTGGATGAATGAATGGGTTTGGATGGATGGGTGAGTGGGTAGATGGGTGGATGGGTGGATAGGAGAGTGGGTGGGTGGGTGGATGGGTGGATGGATGGACGGTGTCTACTTGTGTTGACTGGTCACTGTGCTGCCTGATGGATCGTGGTCAGGGCGGCACATTGGGTCCTCCGTACTACAGCCCTGTGTGTGTAAGGCAGGACCGTACATGCCGTCCTGTCTGAGAGAGACAGACAGAGAAAGGGGGGGAGTGAGGGAGAGAGTTAGGGAGAGAGAGAGAGGAGGGAGGAGAGAGAGAGAGGGAGGGAGGGACAGAGAGGGAGGGAGGGACAGAGAGGGAGGGAGGGAGGGACAGAGAGAGACACATAGAGAGGGAGGGAGGAAGAGAGAGAGAGAGAGGGAGGGACAGGAAGAGAGATACAGAGAGTGGGAAGAGAGAGAGAGAGAATGAGGGAGAGAGACAGAGAGAGACGGGGAGAGAGAGAGGGAGGGAGAGAGAGAGAGGGGGGAGGGAGAGTGGGGGGAAGTGGGAGAGAAGGAGGAGGGTAGGGAGAGAGAAGGGGGAAGGATGGAGAGAGAGAGAGAGGGACAGAGAGAGAGTGAGGAGTGAGGGAGGGGGAGGGAGAGAGAGAGAGAGAGGAGGGGGGGGGGCAGGGAGAAAGAGAGGGGGGAAGAGAGCGAGAGACAGAGAGAGAAAAAGAGAGACAGACAGACAGAGTGTGGACACAGAGGGCCGGAAAACTCCTCTTCTTCTTCCTTGTGGTCAGTCAGTCAGTCAGTCAGTCAGCCAGTCAGCCAGTCAGTCAGTCAGTCAGCCAGTCAGTCAGTCAGTGCCTGCCTACACTGGTGTTGTGGCAATGCTTAAGGATGATATTGATCATGCTCACAACATTAAGAGGAAAAATGGGAGAATACAAACAACAATGACCGCGCGCGAGCACACAAACACGGACGCACGCACAAACACACACACACAAGCACACACACACACACACATACACACAATCCCCCACACACACACACATATCCATCAACACACACACACCTACACACACACACACACACATACACACACATACACACACACACACACACACACACACACACACACACACACACA
>CM060345.1:27636992-27644492 GCA_030674155.1 Stramonita haemastoma
CAGATGTCTTCAGGAACGACAGACAGCTCTTAGCCTATTGGCAACCTGTACTTTCTATGACACGGGGAAAATCCTCTGAAGTCGGAGTATGGCTACTGAAATGGCTATGTGTTTGGAAGCAGCCATAATTGTACGTTAAAAAATGACTTCTCATGCAGTATGAACTTAACAGTCACCCAGTGATTGCCTGGAGAGATAGGGGGGGGGGGTGAGACGGGGGGGGGGGGGGGGGGGGGCTGTCTGTGTGACCTCCAGCGACTTAAGTAAGGGAACGTCCAACCGCAACAACAACAACAGCAGCAGCAACAACCACAACAACACAGTCTGTACAATGACTTATTTGAATAATAAACAACAACTACATTGACTTATTTGAATGATGGACAACAACAATAACAACCACACAATCTGTATAGTGATTTGCTGGAGTTACAGACTATGTACACCAAAGTAAACATAAGTCACAGAAGGCAAAAATCGTCACTTCCAGAAAAGTCTTCTTCTTCTTCTCTTTCTCTTTCTCTTTCTTTTTTTTTTCTTCTTCTTCTCCTTCTTCTCCTTCTCCTCCTCCTCCTCCTCCTCCTCCTCCTCCTCTCCTCCTCCTTCTTCTTCTTCTTCTTCTTCTTCTTCTTCTTCTTCTTCTTCTTCTTCTTCTTCTTCTTCTTTGCATTCTTCTTCTTCTTTGCATTCTTCTTCTTTGCATTCTTCTTCTTTGCATTCCTCTTCTTTGCATTCTTCTTCTTCTTTGCATTCTTCTTCTTCTTTGCATTCTTCTTCTTTGCATTCTTCTTCTTTGCATTCTTCTTCTTTGCATTATTCTTCTTTGCGTTCTTCTTCTTTGCATTCTTCTTCTTTGCATTCTTCTTCTTTGCATTCTTCTTCTTCTTCTTCTTCTTCTTCTTCTTCTCCTTCTTCTTCTTCGTCTTCTTTCTTTCTTTCCTTCTTTCTTTCTTCTTCGAACGCTCAGGCATCTACTATTTTTGTCTGTCAATATGATCGAGAAAGCTTTGTACTGCTGTTAGGCACCTGACAAGTCAGGCCTAGCGCATCCATATTTGGCGTGGAAAGAGAATTGATCTCTTTTTAGTATTTCTGGAATAGAAAGGCAGGAGAATGAACCCAGGGGGCAGAAAATAGACATGAAGACGGTGACGGGAAGAAAAGGGATGAGGCAGAAACAGAGAGAGAGAGAGAGAGAGAGGGGGGGGGGAGGGGAGAGGGAGGAGGGAGAGAGGGGGGAGGGAGAAAAGAGAGAGAGAGAGAGACAGAGAGAGAGAGACAGAGACAGAGACAGACAGAGACAGACAGAGACAGACAGAGAGAGAGAGACAGAGACAGAGAGAGACAGAGAGACAGAGAGAGAGAGACACAGTGAGAGAGAGACACAGAGAGAGAGAGAGAGAGAGAGAGAGAGAGAGAGAGAGAGAGAGAGAGAGAGAGAGAGAGAGAGAGAGAGAGAGAGAGAGAGAGAGAGAGAGAGAGAGAGAGAGAGAGAATTCCTAGCACAGAATTTCCAGACCATGGGGATGCTATTTATACTGACGGGCTCCTGGCATCCCCATGGAAGGAATCCTATCATGAAATGTCAACATGTTTCACATTTGTAAAATTGTGTTTACTATGTTTAAAAAAAAAAAAACCCACGTCAATGACTGTTTTTAAAAAAACGCGTCATTGTGGAATCTTTTTGCAAAAGTGTTTTGTCAGATGTATCAATGCGTTATCCATAGAGTGGCGGAATTCTGAAGGTTGCCTATTCATCACAGATCACACACCAACGGACTCCACCAATCAGTAGGTGAATGTGTGATCTGAAACGATGAATCCAAATAATTATATCTACAACATTCATGCGCAAGAATGCAGTTGAAACTTTGAGAAATACACTGCACAGGTTTTGTTGGAGTATCTTAGGGTGACTGGCACACTGGCGAGATTGGGGTACAGTGCTTCTTTTGAGATGGCAAGTCCACCGTCGCTGTTTGCATTTTGTCAGAATGTTGTTATAGCAAGCTTGTGTTACATACAATACGGTGAAGAAGTCTTTTTTTGTTTAAACAGTTGCACTGTTAATTTTCTTTCGTATGTACTATCTTTTATTTGTTACAGAGTTGGGAGAAGAAGGGGTGGGGAACACTTAACGAAAATTTCTCTCCATCTTTTTGCCATCTGATATCTGTAGTTTTGTAAATTTATCTCCATAGAAAAAAATCCAACAGAGATCTGTCATGGAAGAACACCTCAGAACAAATCTTGAGCCCTATGTGAGAAGAGCGCAAAACCAACAAAAACACAAAAGATATGAGATCTGTATTGACTTCAAGAAGGCTTTTGACTGGGAGTGGCATAGTGTGTTGGTCGGCCACAACGAACAAGTATTGCAAATACCAGAAGCTGATAAATAATTACCAAATGCCTGCACACGCAAACGTGTAGTGTGACATTTTGTGCCGCACACAACTGAAGATAGGCTGCTGGAATACCCTAGTGGGGTTCACCAAGGAACTCTTTTCTCACCTGCTATATTTAGCATCTTTCTAAAAACGTGTTGTAACAAATGCCTTGAAGATCACCACAGCGCAGTCAGCATGGAAGAACAGACAATCAAAAAAATCCTCCGCTTCACGGATGACATCGACTGGTTGGCTGGGATTAAAAATACACTCGCCAACCGAGTTGATTGCCTGAGTGAAACGTCGGTCAACAAGCATCCAGCAGTGAATCAGGACCATTTCAGGCCAACTCCACCCGTACAGCTATGTTAAACATAGCTTTTCAAAGATATGTAACTTTGGGATATATCTGTCTGGTTGCTCGTTTTTTAGAATGAGGGAAAAGACATCAAGGAAAAGGTAGACTGTGGCAAGAAGAAGAAGAAGAAGAAGAAGAAGAAGAAGAAGAAGAAGAAGAAGAAGAAGAAGAAGAAGAAGAAGAAGAAGAACAACAACAACAACAACAACAACAACAACAACAGCAACAACAACAAGAACAACAAGAACAAGAAAGACAAAAAATTCCTCTAAAAAAAGGCAGAAAGAATCTAATCAATATTCTTTCTACCAAAAGACAAACTCCACACCTAAAAAAAAAAACCTAACTCTCTTTTTAGACCATTCCTTAACCCCACTAACGCGAAGATTTAGACGAAAACTCTCCACTCTTCTCAGAACGGTCGCTTCTGCCGAACAGGGACCAGAAAGTCTCCCTGTACTTAGACCCCATCCGTAGTAAACAAGATGTTGAGACTGGCGTTCACGAAAGAGAAAAGCTCCGCAAACCAGAGACTGGTCAGGAAGAAGTTCTGGTTGCTCTGCCCCGAAGTGAGCTCCGTCAGGAACATCCACACGAAGCGGATGACAGCTCCAGGGGAGACACAGGCGATGAAGAGAACGGAGTTGGCCACCAACATCTTGGTCAGCGCCACTTCTTTGGGAGAGATGGCGGAGGAGGAGGTAGAACGCCAGGTGACGATATGACGAAGCTTCACCGCCGTGATGATCGTCATCACCGTGACGATGATAATCATCAAAGGAGGAAGCCCAACCCCGAACATGAACCCGTCTAGGTAAGTCACAAGGTCTTTGTTAGCTTTGTAGAACTCTCCTTCAATGGGCACCTTCATCACCATCCCCGATACGGGATCATACACGCAGCCGATATAATAGCGGAAAGCCACGATAGCCTGCACGGACAGAGTCAACACACAAACACTGACGATGAGAATAGCCATAGTTCTGGTGCGGAAAAGACCCCGAAACTTGAGGGGGTTGACAACACACAAACACCGCTCTGTAGCGATGATAGCAGACAGGATGTTGGAGACGTAACAGAAACCGCCCAGGACGGTCAGGTGGTTGTTGATCATGAAAGTCGCCACGGGCCCGAACCTTTCCTCCGTGGTGAACTGCAGGTACAACTGCTCCCCGTGCAGACACACGGCCATGCTCAGGTAAAGCTCGTCCGCCAGGGCTAAACAGAAGAGACACAGGTTGACCCTGTCCTTGACCCCCTGCCTGAAGAACACGGCCATGTTCAGAACGTTGGCCGGGCCGCCAATCAGGAAGAGGAAGGCCAGCAGGAAATCCTTCACGTGCCGCGTCATGGCCTCCACCTCCACCCCGGCCGTGGGCGCCGCCTCCATGCTGAGCACGAGAGGCAGGCAGCCCTGGGGGTGGGGGGTGGTGTTGTTGTTGTTGTTGGGGGAGGGGAGGAGGGCGGCGGGGAGGCCGGGCGGGGATAGAGGTGGGTGGCTGGGGTCGGAGGAGTCAGAGTCATCGGGGATGCTGACGGATTGGGGGGAGGGGCTCCACATGACGTCTGGCTGCTGCCGCCCCCTGACGTGCTAGAGTATATGACGTCTATTGCAGCCCCTGACGTGCTAGAGTATATGACGTCTATTGCAGCCCCTGACGTGCTAGAGTATATGACGTCTATTGCAGCCCCTGACGTGCTAGAGTATATGACGTCTATTGCAGCCCCTGACGTGCTAGAGTATATGACGTCTATTGCAGCCCCTGACGTGCTAGAGTATATGACGTCTATTGCAGCCCCTGACGTGCTAGAGTATATGACGTCTATTGCAGCCCCTGACGTGTTAGAGTGTAGGGTGTGTAGTTTCAGCCCCTGACGTGCTATAGAGTGTGGGGCATGTAGTGTAGTTTCAGCCCTGACGTGCTATAGAGTGTGGGGCATGTAGTGTAGTTTCAGCCTCTGACGTGCTATAGAGTGGGGGCATGTAGTGTAGTTTCAGCCCCTGACGTGCTATAGAGTGTGGGGCATGTAGTGTAGTTTCAGCCTCTGACGTGCTATAGAGTGTAGGGCATGTAGTGTAGTTTCAGCCCCTGACGTGCTATAGAGTGTAGGGCATGTAGTGTAGTTTCAGCCCCTGACGTGCTATAGAGTGTAGGGCATGTAGTGTAGTTTCAGCCCCTGACGTGCTATAGAGTGTAGGGCATGTAGTGTAGTTTCAGCCCCTGATGTGCTATAGAGTGTAGGGCGTGTAGTTTCAGCCCCTGACGTGCTATAGAGTGTAGGGCGTGTAGTTTCAGCCCCTGACGTGCTATAGAGTGTAGGGCGCTGGCTTAGGTCTGCCTGATACCTGTCCACAGGTCCACAGTGTGTGGTAGGGTCCTTAAACAAAGCAACAAAGACAAACTGGCTGAAGGAAATAGTTCAAAAAGAAGAAGTGGTTAAAAAAATAAAGGTAAGGTAAAAAGGTAAAGGTGTTTCATAACCTATGTGGTCGTAGGAGAGCGAGGCCTCAGAGATCTCAGCTTCTCTACGGGCTAGCATGTTGAGGGAGGCGCTTATCTCCTCTCCCTCGCTGCTTTACCTTCCCTGGCCCCAAAGAGGACAGGCACCCATTTACAGCTGGGTCAACTGGGGGAACTGTACTGAAGCCAAGTGGTAAAAACGTGTTCTAAAAAAACACGCCAGGTCAAATATTTTGGGAAGACAGACGTGATGACATACACTGTAAAGACAGACACTGTAAAGACAGACGTTACATCATACACTGTAAAGACAAGACGTGATGACATACACTGTAAAGACAAGACGTAATAACATACACTGTAAAGACAGACGCTACCTCATACACTGTAAAGACAGACGTGATAACAGACGCTGTAAAGACAGACTCGATAATATACACTGTAAAGACACACGTGATATCATACACTGTAAATACAGACGCTTTGAGTGTAAGCCGGGTGTTTTCCAAACATTGCTTTATTGAATGAAGAGATCATAAGCATGATTATCTATCTGGTTCTACACGTGTGTATCCACCAGTATGAGTAAGGCACTAGCTGATCTGCATATACTTTAACTTGGACATTAATTATTTTCTCAAATCATCTTATCCCCGGTGTTAGCATAAATGGCGTCCCCAACTCCTGGAAACTCTGTACAAAGGAACACCCCCCACCTTTTTTTTTTTTTATCCCTCTCTTTCTTTCTCCCTTGCTCCTTTTTCTTCCTGTCTCCTCCTTCTTGTCTACTTTCTGCCTTCTTAATCCAGTCTCCTACCTTATTTCCCCCAGAAAACTTTAAAAGATAACGATTTTCTCCCACGTCAGGCTGGGTCTGACTTGTCAGGAAGGGGGAAAGAAAGAAAAAGTTAACGTCGGAGGACTATAGTGTTCTGTTGATTATGATCTTAAATACAGTTTGAACTATCAGACTGTCAGGCAGACTAGAGAACAGAGGGAAAACAGACGTGTTATTTATGCTTCGAAGCATCACTTAGAAAAGGAAAAGTAAGGAAGGAAGAGCGTCACTTTTATATCTATTTTTATTTTATTTATTCTTTTATATTGAGGATAGTGGAATAGGCACTCGTGTACTTTTTTCAATCCAGTACCCGTATGAATGCAGTTTTGTAAATCTTGTCATCTGTTCCCACCGGCTCAGAATGGCCTACTCTTAAGAAAAGCGGAACAGGATTTAACTTGTGCGCAAGAAGTTCTACTGTGCGTTCGCACTCGGGGCCTCGGTTTATAGTCTCATCCCAACATCTGGAAGATCGGAACATTCCTTACAAGCTGAAAATGAAAATTCTTAGTTAGGTGCGTCATATTTTTTTAAACTGTGACTCCTGGAGACACAAAGAAAACACGATGACAAAAGATTTGCTAACTTGTTGGTATTCTTAATGATGTGATGGGTGCATGCTGATGTTCAGAACCTGTGTTGTGCTATAATTATTGATATTTTTTACGTGATTATTATTCTTATATTATGGCTTGTAACCCACCGGAATTTCTCTGTTTTAGAGATAACAAAGCATAATATTGAAATGAACTGAATTGAATTTAATCAAGGTAGCTAAGATGTGGATCGGTGGTCTAGGTGGTAACACGCCTTGCCTAGAAACCAAAACGTCCGGGTCGGAGTGTGCAGTGGTTCGTACCCCGTTTGGGCCCAAACTTTTTCCCCATCCATTAGACCCTGAGTGGTGGTCTGGGCGCTAGTCTTTCGGATGAGACGATAAACCGAGGTCCCGTGTTTACACATCACTATTTAGCGCACGTAAAAGAACCCACGGCAACAAGGGGGCTGACCCTGGCAAAATTCTGTAGAAAAAAAAAGCCACTCTGATAGGGAAACAAATACAGTTGCAAACAGGAAAAAGAAAAGAAAAAATAAAGGGTAGGCGCTGCACTTATGGCGACGCGCTCTCCCAGGGGAGAGAAGCCCGAATTTCACGCAGAAAAATCAGCTGTGACATAAAGTGGTATAAAATAAAATATCTTTTTTATGTGGATTTTTAGGAGGCTACTCAAGGCTAGCTGGACAGACAGAAGAACAAACGAAAGCACACTGCATGAACTGGGGACAACAACAAGAAAACTTCTGACATCAACAGACGAAAGGAAAATAAAGTATTAAAGATAGGGACCTCACGAAGACTATTTTTTAAGGCAAGACGGAGGACGAAAAGAAAAAAAAAAGCGACAAAAAAAGACAGACCACCAGCATCTCTCATCGGCATCATCA
>CM060345.1:27656584-27669084 GCA_030674155.1 Stramonita haemastoma
AGCATTTAAAACCCCATGTTTTCTCCCTGTTTTTGTGTAAAACTGCGGGGCCCGGGGTAAGATTTGGGTTAGTTTTAAAGGTTAGTTTTAAAAAAGGGGGAAGGGGTTGTCTGTCGTGGTCGGATAAATGTTAAAACAATGGGGACAAAATGCATTAGACAACGGATGTACTAAGACACAAGGGTATCTATTTCATGTTTACTACCCTACTTAAAAGGAGCCAAGGGAAGGCATTACCCCACCACCTATAAGGCCAACTCTCGATCGACAGAGATCCACTCCCAGGGATGACCACCCACAGCCGGCGCTGTGCTTAACAAATGCCCTTTCCTTGGCGCAAATTTCCCATAGTCACATGCAGACGGAGCCTATCTACCTTTTTCCTGCCGACCCAATGGCCATACATATTTTGCATAGTAGGGGGCTTTAAATCAGTCACCTGTTCTACAAAAAGCCGAGCCATGCTTTACACCGGGTGCCACGAAAACAGTTCTGTTATTAAAAAAGAGGTATGGTCTAAAATATTTGAACACTTTGCACCCTTTAAAAAAAAACCCCAAAAAAATTTAAAACCGTGTAATATCCTCGAATTGGGAAGCAGCTCCCTTAATGGTTGGAAAAACGGTTGCATATGCCCCCACTCTTATGTTGGGTTTTACTCGGGTGTAGCCTAGGAAAATGAAAAAAAACCCCAAGAAAAAATCTAGCCCGCCCATTTTTTTTTATCCCCACTGCTCTAAAAGTGCTACACGCCCAAAAAACACCTTTTCCCCCCCCCCTCTCCTTCCAACCCGATGTCTCCTCCCCAAAACTATCCCCTTCACACAAACACACCACACACACAAACACACACCCCCACACACACACACCACACACACACAAACAACCACCACCACCCCCACAAAACAACACTCTTCACACACACACAAACACACACACCAAACTAAAACCCCCACACACCACAACAACCAACCCCCCACACACACACCACACACAAACCCCAAAAAGAACAATCCAACAACATTCCCTAAAAAAAATTATCTAACACTAAAATTTTGTGAAATAAACTAGTTTATGAAATTTAAACATCAACCCTGAATTCGGATTGCGGCTACCTTAATGGTGGGCAAAAACAGTCACACAAAAACTTATGCAAAAATTTGTAAACCTCGGAGCTCTAGCTGAGGAAATAGGGGGGGGGGGGGGTGCCTTTTTAACCGATTTCAATAAAGACAAAAACAGCAGTAAATAATGACTAAATTCAATCCAACCTAATCTTGTTTATGGCTTCACCGACAACAGAGACCATCGGAGCCGTAACCTTGTCAGTTTATCTCATTATAAAAAAGTGCAACTCTGTAAAGTTTAAAACTAGGTTTTAAAACCAACTCTACTGATATTCCTTGTATCAACGCCCTGGCCAACCATAAGGGTCAACCCTGAACAGTCATAAAAAAATCTTCCTTAGAGAGGCGCTTGGCGTAACCAGTTGGTGACTGTTTTTGTTGGTTACTGGAAAGTCCTTTTCCTTTCTGTAGTTCTGTCTTTGAAAGATGTCCTCAAAATGTCGTATCATCTGAAAATGAAAAAAATGATTTTTTGTCAGACTTGCTTACGGGGGAAAAAAGGCAAGATAATGGACTGCAAGGGTAAAAGAAATAAGAAGAAAAAAGGGAGAGTGGACTGTGGTTAAGGGAAAAGACAGGAAAGGAGTGAGAGAAAAGGGGAAATTTATCATTCTGGCAAGATAGTGGAGGACTTTAGATCTGTGGGGGGGGGGGGGGGGGGGGGGGGGAGGGGTCTGTGTGTGTGTGTGTGTGTGTGTGCGTGTGTGTGTGGTGTGTGTGTGTGTGTGTGTTGTGGTGTGTGTGTGTGTGTGTGTGTGTGTGTGTGTGTGTGTGTGCGCGCGCGCGTGTTTGAATGAGTGAGAGGGCGAGTGAGAGAATGAGTGAATGAGAGAGAGGGGGCGGGGGGCTGTGTGCGGTTTGTGTGTTGTGTGTGTGTGTGTGTGCGTGTGCGTGTGTGTGTGTGTGCGTGTGTGTGTGTGTGCGTGTGTGTGTGTGTGTGTGCGTGTGTGTGTGCGTGTGTGTGTGAGTGATTGAATGAGTGAGTGAGTGAGGGCATGTTTGGGGGGGGGGGGGCTGTGTGTGGCTGTGTGCAGTTTGTGGTTTGTGTGGTGTGGGGGGGGGGGGGAGTGGCGTTGTGTGGTGTGGTGTGATGTGGTGTGTGTGTGATTTTGATTTTATCTGAAGTTGTTTATAGTGTTTAAACAAATTTGACTTTTTTTCCAAGATCATAATTCCTACCGGGTATGTGCTTGTCAGTGTTGCAATTGTTCTTCATGGGATGACCAAAATGTTTTTGACTTGACACATTCAAGGCAGACAAAAACAATGGGAAGACATCACTTTAATGGCAGATTTCTCTGCCTGAAATTCGGGCTGTTCTCCCTGGGGACAGCGTGTCACCCAGTTTTCCCCTGTCTGCATGTGTATTCGTATCCTGATCAGAGTGACTTTTTCTACAGAATTTTGCCAGGGACAACTCTCGTTGCCGTGGGTTCGTTTATGTGCGCTAAATGTGTTATGCACACATGATCTCTATCGCCTTTTCCAAAATACTAGCACCCAGATCAGCACTCACGGTATTTGGGGGGGGGGGGGGGGAATAGAGTTTTTTAACACAAACCTGTTACCTGATCATGTGCTGGTAACGGACAAGTGGTCCTGGATGGCGTGTCTGTTCTTCGGCACTTGACTCCAGTTCAGTTGTTCCTGTCAGCAGTTTTAAGAAGTCATCAGTGACAGGGAAAATGTTGGATGTTAGCTCATATGCTACGATGCTTTTATCTTACCATTTGGCAACAACAAATTCACAATTGTTCTTTACAAACATGGAATCATTGAAACTTGTCCCTCGTTACCTTTTGATATCAAAATGCTTTGATCACATGCTTTCAAAACAATGAACAAATAATTATTCTTTAAAGACTTTCTTTTTTCTTTTTAGTTCAAATGTTGAAACTGATTTAATTCTATGTGAATGGAAAATAGTTCGCAATTTTTCTTTAAAATATATCACATTTCACCATTAACTTTATAAGCTAAACTATTAAAATGCTTTGATGGTATTTTGTAGCAGAAATTTCACATGTTTGAAGACTATCACATTGCATCTTTTGCTTTGACAGGCTGAACTAGTTATCAAAATGATTTGATGCCATGTAGCAAAAAATATACCACTATTCTGTAAAGACACTATTTACATTTAACCCTTTGCTTAAATACCTAAAATAAATCATTTGCATTCAACTTTTAGCTACAATCTACATTCATAAACACTTTTAAAAAAAGCCTTACAAATTGGGCCTATTATCCCAATAATAGGATCATATCATTATTTATCAAAAAAAATCACATTACATTTCATTTTTTTTGCTTTATCAGCAGATATGACAATTTATTTAATTTTTGGACTTAACCATACCACTCTCCCAAAGCATGCCCCCCCCCCCCCCCCCCCCCCCCCCCCGCCCCAGTTCAAGGTGGCTTAAAGAAAACCTGAGGCACCTGTTGGTTGCAGTCCCACAGCCCCTCACAGCATAGGGAGTTTCACTACCATTCAATATTAAGAGGATTTTCTTGGCAATATATTACATTTACCTGATCATGTTACTTTGGAAACAATTCAATTTAGAATTACTGTTTACAGACTTTATATCAATTCAGCTGTATTTTGTCAGCTGAAAGATTTAAATAGATTGATTTCCTCACTTTGAGATTTAATTTATAACTACTACATTACCGGTGTTAAAGCTTTATCTTCAACCCTTATTTGGACAGTTAATTTTTACTGCTGACAGTCTGCAAAAATAAATGTACACTAAGACTTTATAAAAACATAGAAAATATATGTTTTCTACCCAAAACATTTTACATATAATTTCCGTCAGCAAATAGGTTTACTGTTTATTGAAAGGGAAAAAACGCTTTGGTTGCACAAAAAATGATATCAGCAATTTTCTAACCTGGATTTTGCCGAAATGTTAAGCATCTCGACTCCATTTGAGGTAGGTACATACACGGACGTTTGCTGTATAGTAGTAGTGATGCTTGTCCCCATTCAGTCAGGCTCCTCCTGTCTCGGAGGTCAATGGCTGTGTTTTCTATCTGCTTCAGTCGTGCTGGGGGCTATGTCTGGAGCTGCTCACAAGTCCAACCCGTGCATGGCAGCCTCTGGTGCAGTTGTAGCAGACAACATTGGATGGCGAGTTGATGGCCTGGTTTAGCAGTCCCTTCTACTTTGGATTGCACTGGAACTGTTGTGGTTCATATGGTACCTCGTTGAATAGAAAAAATACAAATTTTGAAGTAAGAGAAATAAACATTAGCAGTACTTGATATGTCTATTAATAAAGAAAAAGATGACCAGCTGCAATGGTACAGTGGCTAGCACACTGAACTGGTAGTTTACCAGTTCAAATTTCATGAAAAGCATGTTTTCTAATCTTTTTTTTAAATTATCCTGATCCTACCTAGAGAAAACCCTACAGGCTTAAAGCAAAGACTGGGACCACAAACTAGAGCATGAACCACTTTACGGGTGCAACACTCAGATGTTTAAACTACACCAACACTGCACAGACACCTAACTGGTGGCCGAAAATTGGTTGCATTCACAAAAAATTAACCATTGAAGAACCTCAGAGCTCTAGTTGAGGAATGATTAAAAAAAGCAACAACCATGGGCAGGAACAAAGAAGATAGCAACAACAAATTTGACAAGAAGTATCAGATCAGAAAGTTCAGAAAAATGTAGAAGTATAAATACCTTCTCTAGTTTTCAGAAAAGGCAGTTCATGATGGCTGCCCTCACACACCTCAGGCCACTGGCACTTGATTCCAGACCCAGAGCCCCTGAAAACAATAAGTCATCATCAGTATACTGATAATTCTAGTTTCACTGGCTTCGATATCATTAAAGATTTAATTTCATCTGACAGATTTCACCATGCTTCTTCATCAATAAAGTCAAATTTGAGTTGGCTAGTTTGTGGAGCTTAAAATCCCCTCAAAAACTACAATAGAATAATTTAATCAAATACACTATACCAATGTATTTTTCAAACAAGGAGGCTTTACTGTCAACACAATCAGGATACTCTCGGTTCCAGAGTTAGAAGATGCCATGTCTACTGCAACAAACATTGCAAGATCTTTATAACCAGAAATCTAAATAACTCGTTTTCAAAAAGAATGCGAGCTTGATTTTCCTAAACGTAATAGTCTGATCAAAAAGAAAATGTTACCTGTAAACAAAATATACAGAAAAAAAATCAAAGAACTAATCCCCCCCAAAAAAAAATCAGAAAAAGACGATACCTGAAACATGTATGATAAGAAAACTTCAACTCTAGCGGCAAAGTACTTACAGATCGATGCCAGGATCTCATGCAGCAGGTGACTCCAAGGTGATGACTCCAAGGTGATGATCAACAGAACCTGGCCCCACTGTTGCCCCACATAATGACCGACCGCCAGGTTAGGACCCATGTTTAATAAAGGAGGGGAAGGACAAGGAAACGCCATAGGAATGTAAAGGAAATGACCAGCTCACAATACCTCATGACATCCGTCTTAAACCGCTGTTATTTTCAGACATAAGGAAACCTATCAGAAATGGACGGGAATGACCAAGTTGCAATACTTTATGAAAACTGTCTCGAAGCTGTGTAGGTGGGGACATTATCAGACAGAAGAAAAACCGATGAGAAACGGGAGGAATAACGAAGTCACAATACCTCAGGAAAACTGTTTCAAAGCCGCTGGTAACCGAGTCACAATATCTCATGAAAACCGTTTCAAAGCCGCTATTTCAGATATAAGGAAACCTTTCAGAAATGGAGGGGAATGGCCGAGTCACAAAATATCACATGTTAGTCTCCAAGTCATTGTAGGTGGTGGTGGTGTTTTCGGAACAGAAGATAGATCACTTGTTACCCAGATTGCTCTCAGATTTCTTGCACTTTATGTCTTGCACCATTTTATATCGTTTTATTTTTGGTTTTTATTTTATGTATTTTATTGATTTACTTTATTTTTTGTTTGATTTATTTTAGTCTAGACTATGCCTTACGTTTAAGTCATTTTTTGGTATTGTATGTTCAGTTTAGTATTAACCTGTTTTTTTTATTCTTTTTTATCTGATATTTGTCTTTTGTTGGATTTTATTTTAGGTTTAGGATTTTATTTCAACTCATTTTGAAAATTTTAGTTGATATTAAT
This sequence comes from Stramonita haemastoma, assembly GCA_030674155.1. NCBI lineage: Eukaryota > Metazoa > Mollusca > Gastropoda > Neogastropoda > Muricidae > Stramonita > Stramonita haemastoma. The sequence goes on from CM060345.1 coordinate 27,662,869, forward strand.
TTTATTTGAGCAAGAAATACTGATTGCAATCGAAAGCACCAAGTGATCATTTGGGGACAGCTGACAGGGAGGCTTTTACAAAGACAAAATACAGCTGGACACAAAGAAACTATACAGAGACACAAAGACAAACCACAGCCAGACACAAAGAAATCAAAGCCGGACACACAGACTAGAAGCTGGACGAAACGACAAACTATACACAGACACAAAGACTCAATACCTGAACACAAAGACTGGAACATTGACACACAAACACTGAAGCCTGGACACAAATACGGGACCAAAGCTAGACTCAAAAGACTGAAATCAAAGCTGGACACAAAGACTGGAACCAAAGCCAGACACAGAACTTGGGGCAAAATCTGACTAGAGCAAAGGGAAAAAAATATACCAGTAAATATGCGAATCAGCTGAGCAAGGAAGCAGCTAACTGACTGACAACTGGCAAGCTTTGCATTCATGATAACCTCAATGATGAACGCCTAGCTAAACAAACTGCTGTAAACTGGAGTCCACAAAGAAAAACTGAAGGATTGGGGATAACACAATATTTCTATTCTGATGATGAAGGATTGACCCCGAGAAAGCAGAAACTGTGAAAAAAAAATCTGAAATTTTCTTTTTGTTATACTTTCCCCACCCTGTACTACCAAACACGGACTTAACAAGGCAAGATCATTGTGAATCATGAAGTATAGAGTCCAGTTGTTTGTAGGTCGAAGATCGCTGCAAAGTTTCTGAAAATACCGACAAAACAAACGTGTGTGATAAGTAGTGTAGAGCGTAAAATTGAAGGAGAGAGGAGGGAGAGGGAGAAAGAGAGACAGAGACAGAGACGGAATCAGAGACAGAGTCAGAGACAGAAGAGTAAACATAGAGAGAACAGAGCAGAGAGAAGACAGAGACGAGAGGAGAAAGGGAGAGACGAGAGGAGTACAGAGAGAAGGAGGAGGGAGAGTGAGAAAGAGGGAAGAGAGGAGAGGGAGAGAGAGAGAGAGAGGAGAGAGAGAGAGAGAGAGAGAGAGAGAGAGAGAGAGAGAGAGAGAGAAAGAGAGAGAGAGAGAGAGGAGAGAGAGAGAGAGAGAGAGAGAGAGAGAGAGAGAGAGGAGAGAGGAGAGAGAGAGAGAGAGAGAGAGGAGAGAGAGAGAGAGAGAGAGAGAGATGGAGAGAGAGAGAGAGATGGAGGAGAGAGAGAGAGAGATATGGAGAGAGAGAGAAAGAGAGAGAGAGAGAGATGGAGAGAGAGAGATATATATGGAGAGAGAGAGAGATGGAGAGAGAGAGAGAGAGATGGAGGAGAAGGGAGGGAGGGGAGAGAGGGGGAGAGAGAGAGAGAGTATTCTTTTATTTCGAAGATCATGGAATAAGCATTAATGTTTTTTACAACCAGTCCCTGTGTGAAAAGAGGAACAGGTTTAACGTGTGCACAAGATGTTCTGCGTGCGTTCTCACACGGGGCCTCGGTTTATAGTCTCATCCGGAGGACTTTTAGGGGGAATGGAGACAGCACTGATAACTCCAGAGGAAAAATCCCCTCGTACGGGAATCGAACCCGAGTCGCAAATTGCGAACGCAATGTTCTGTCCACTAGGCTATCCCGTCCCCACTAGGCCATCCCGTTCCCCTTTACTTTTCAATATGTCCATTTCAAACATTGAACATAATCACGAACAAACCAAACCCACACACTACACAAGAACAACAAAAAAGCCAAAACAGTAATTACCTCTAGCCTGGGGGTGAAAAGGGCGCTATGTGGCGACGAAGCATCGTGTGGACTTTCCGCGTGCCTACAATTATTCAACACACTCTGGTCTCAGTCGTGGCTATATTGTGGCGACGATGCATGGTGTGGATTTTCTGCATGCCTACATACAACACGCTCTGGTCTCAGTCGTCGACTAATGAGGAATATAAGTGTGGACTATGTAACAATTCTGAAGTCTTCCATAACTGAGCATCGTTCATTTCCATGTGTAGCAAGGTGCATCGGCGTTGATGGTGATAACTTCGGGGGGTGGGGTGGGGGGGGCTTCTTTTGATTTGTTTTTTGTCATCACTGGCTGGCTAACGGGCTGGCTAACTGGCTGGCTAACAGGCTGGCTAACAGGCTGGCTTCTTTCTTTCAGCTTGCTGTTCCGTCAGCCTTTCGGACTTTTTGCTTCGCAGGCCTGCATGTGTATTTGCTTGCTGGCTGATGTGGGGTCCGTGTTACTGCTGAAGAAAAAAAAACTATAGAGGAGAACAGAAAGAAAGGAAAGACAAAGGATGAGAAAAGAGAGAGAGAGAGAGGGAGGGGGGGGGGAATTTTGAGAGAGGGGGGAGGTGGAGAGGAGAGAGACGGGGGGGGGGGGGGGACAAAGAAGAGAGAAGTAAAGTGAATATAGAGAGCAAAAAAGTGAAAAGAAAGCATGGAAAAGGGGCTGAACTAAAATGAAAACATAAAAAAATGAAAACAACTAAAGATGAAAGGTAGATAATAAAAACGGAAAAAAAATTCTGGAGAAAAGGAAAGCAGCCACAAAGACGAAAAACTCAAAGGAAACAAATGCACAATGGTGATATCAAACATTCTGAAAGTCGGAATGCGGCTACCTTCATGGCGGGGGGGGGGGGGGGGGGGGGAGGGGGGGGGGGGGGGGGGAGGGGTCACATACAAAAATGTCACCGTTGGTAAACCTTCAGTACTAGCCCATGAACGAACAAAAACAAAATGATCATGTAACTTCGTATCCTATATAAACTAATCCATTATTTATTTATTCATTCATTTATTCTTTTATATTGAGGATAATGGAATAAGCACTCATGTGCTTTTTTACATCCAGTCCCCGTGTGTATGCAGTTTTGCAAATCTTATCTGTTCCCACCGGCACTCGATGGCCTACTCTTACGAAAAGCAGAACAGGATTAAACGTGTGCGCAAGATGATCTGCGTGCATTCGCACACGGGACCTCGGTTAATAGGCTCTTCCAAAGGACTTTTGGGGAGAGTGGAGTCAGTACTGATGTTAACTCTAGGGAAAAAATCCCCTGGAATGGGAATCGAACGGGGTGGTCTTAATCGCGAGCGCAATGTTCAGACCACTAGACTATCCCATCCCCCTAATCATCACAGCAGAGGGAACAAATGGAAACTTTCCCCCATGGGGATATGTAGGGGGCCTGTCAGTATAAACAGCATCACAACCTTAGGGAAATTTTGTCTTTGAAATCACTTTTCTATCCATCTCAAAGTTTCTGCCTTGTTCCTTTTCTTCCTGTTACCCCATTCTTGTTCATTTTCCGCCTTCTTGGTCCATTCTTCTGACATTTTATCCAGAAAGACATAAAATATAACAACTCTTTCCCACACTGAAGTAGAATGCACTGGGCCTGACTTGTCAGGTGCTTAAGGGCAGTGCAATGCATTTTTACTCATATGACAAACAACACTACTTGCTGTCTGAGCATTGAATGAAGAACCAGAAAAAACAACTGCCCCACCATGAGCATTGTCTGTGCCACTTTATAGCTGGTACTCACAATACAACATTTTGCTTTTCCTCCTGTGAGTCTATATTTTGTTGTCATGGTTTACTTGAAATAATAAACTTGAAAAATAAACAAGTACCAATAAACAGTAAAAAAACACAAGCAAATCAAACAAACAAACAAACAAACAGAACAAACCGACCTGTAAGCTCTGGTCAAAATGGCTGGAGCAGCAACAATGCACACACACATTCTTCAGTTTGTCAAATGGTCAGGAAAGTGAGAGGGCTTAGGCTACAGGGCAACTCAGTTCCCAGCATTCTCCTCTAGGCGTGAACACTGTCATTTTGCACGTGCTTTGCAGATCAGCAGCAGCATTGACAGGGATACAATGTTACCATACAAGTGTTCCCCCCCCCCCCCCCCCTCTCTCTCTCCTCTCCTCTCTCTCTCTCTCTCTCTCTCTCTCTCTCTCTCTCTCTCTCTCTCTCTTCTTCTCTCTTCACAACACTTCTTTGCAATTCTTCTTAATTTCTTTCTTGCTTTTCTCGTTGTTGTTGTTGTTGTTGTTGTTGTTGTTGCTGCTCTTCTTCTTCTTCTTCTTCTTCTTCTTCTTTTTCAAATTCTTCTTCTTTGGAACTCTTCTTCTTCTTCTTCTTCTTCTTCTTCTTCTTCTTCTTCTTCTTCTTCTTCTTCTTCTTCTTCCTCTTTTCAAATTCTTCTTCTTTGGAACTCTTCTTCTTCTTCTTCTTCTTCTTCCTCTTCTTCTTCTTCTTCTTCTTCTTCTTCTTCTTCTTCTTCTTCTTCTTCTTCTTCTTCTCCTTCTTCTTCTCCTCCTTCTTCATCTTCTTCTTTCTTCCTTGACCATATTAGGTAGAATGTGCAGTGCCAGGTTTTCTCCTGTGCTTAATCTATGCACACGTTAAGTCCTGTTCCGCTTTTCGTTGTAGGAGAGGCCATTGTGTGTGTGGTGGGTGGGGGGGGGGGGGGGGGAACAGATGACATTTACAAAACTGCATACACACGTGGACTGGAAGTAAAAAAGCGCATGGGTGCTTATTCCATTATCCTCGATATAACAGGATAAATAAAATAAATCAATAAATAACATAAATTGTAACTCTGCTGGAGGGCTGCTCACTGGTCTCAGCCCACACATTCGGACTATTACAGAATGTTTGAACAAATATGAAATGTAGCTATCTTGTGTCTTTTGATTAGGATTCGTATCAATATGTCTGTCAGTATTGTAATTGCCCTTTAGGGGATGATTTAAGTGTTTTTGACCTGACTTGACTTTAGGGCAGCTCATCAGAAAGTTTATAGGAAAAAGATTTTCAGATTTGCATGAAAACAGGCAGGGGAATGGGAAAGGTAGGCAGAAAGTAGGCATGAGATGAAGAGGATAAAGGGGTGGTGAGAAAGACAGAAACAAAGGGAGTGATAGAAAAGGAGAAAATTGATTTTTTCAAAGAGTTTTCAAAAGGTTAGGATGCTATTTATCCTAAAAAGCCCCAGGCATTCCCGACAGGAGGGGGAGGATATTTGTTTAGAACTGAACGGAGTTGCAATGAAACTGACTGATTAACTTGTTATGACGGGCTATCTTTCCTTCTTTTAAAAATTCAATAAATCTACTCAAAATGATAAAACCATGCAAATTAGATATGATTAAAAAAGAAACAATAATTATGTCTATTTAAAAAAAAAACACAACTTTTTATGCATACTTTTCTTAATAAGAACTCCCCTTTTGCCGTTGTTTTTTTTTACGTGCAGAAATTGTGTTTATTGTCTCATCCGAAAGACTAGCACCCAAACCACCACTTACAATCTAGTGGATGGGTGTAAAGTTTCGGTACCAAACTGGGATCAAACTACGGCACACATCGAATCCGTACTTTCTGCTTTCTAGGCAGGCCCTTACATCTAGACCACCGAAGCAATTTGAAGCCAAATGTTTGTCTACACATCAAGTAAAGTATTGAATATATCATGTCACAGCACAGATTGCTTTACCATAGGGTAGGTCACAACACATGTACACAAAACAGCCTAAAGGAAAAACATTCAAGATGACTTTCAGTTAATAGGAGGTAACCCATTTTACAGAAATTCTACATCTAGGTTTCCAAGTAGTTTCCCTTGGATTATTTATTTATTTATTTATTTATTTATTTGTTTATTTGTTTATTTATTTATTCTTTTATATCGAGGATAACAGAATAAGCAACCATGTGCTTTTTTCATCCGGTCCCCGTGTGTATGCAGTTTTATAAATCTTGTCATCTGTTCCCACCGCCACACGATGGCCTACTCTTACGAAAAGCGGAACAGGATTTAACGTGTGCGCAAGATGTTCTGCGTGCGTTCGCACACGGGGCCTCGGTTTAAAATCTCATCCGAAGGACTTTTGGGGAAAATGGAGTCAGCACTAATGTTAACTCCAGGAGAAAAATCTCCTCGACCGACTCGAACCCGGGTCGTCAAATTGCCAGCGCAATGTTCTAACCACTAGGCTATCCGTTAAACGCTGCAAAGTTGAAGGTTGACCTGGGTCCATGAAGTCGTGGGTTTGAATCTCGGTGGTGTCTCACCAATTCAGGGAGGGGTCAACTTCAAGTCCAAACCTTCCAGTGCCTTAATTCAATTCGTGTATATACATACCCAGCATGCATCCCAAGTCGTAATGAGCTACCTTCAAGGTGCGCAAAAACGGTCAAATAAATCCAAAACATC
>CM060345.1:27674084-27679084 GCA_030674155.1 Stramonita haemastoma
TAAAGCAGTGAATACTTCATTAACTGTAATAAGTTTTATTTCAATTTTAAATTGAATATTCTTACTGTCGCAGAAAGCTTTCAATTTTTTCAAGTCATTTTCTTTTGATTTGTCCTTAAAGATTAGTTGGTCAACAACAGATGTGAAATGAAGATTTAATTTATCAGCAGATATATCACAGCGAATGTTTGAGTTTTTATTAAAACATTTTTGGTGAGCTGGTTAATAGTTTTCCAAATACATCTATTGCCCCTGTTGTTTTTAAGAAGCTCTTCAAAATACTGTTTTCTCAGCCCATAAAAGTGAAGTTACATAATTTCTTTGCTTCTTATAATCGTCTCGGAAACCTTTCTTTAATGATAATCCCTATGATATATATGTTTCTGTATTTTGTCAGTAAGCCAAGGTGGTTTTGTTTTGTATTTAACTCTTTTTGTTTGTAATGGAGCATGTTTATTGTAAACATTATAAAAAATAGAATACCAATATTCAATGGCTAGATTGGGATCAGTAATTTAATAAACATTGCTTAGATGTGAATTAAGAAGATCCTGTAGAAAGACATTACTGTTAAAGTGTGAGAAATTTCTATAAAAGAGAGAGAGAGAGAGAAAGAGAGAGAGAGAGAGAGAGAGAGAGAGAGAGAGAGAGAGAGAGAGAGAGAGAGGAGAGAGAGAGAGAGAGAGAGAGAGAGAGAGAGAGAGAGAGAAGAACACTGAACACTGAACACTGAAATGGTTTAATGGTACCTTGGCCTTGGACCACAATACACCAGGTGAGGGGGGCAGGGGTGTGAGTGAAATGCAAAATGAAAACATGAATAAATTTTACATATACTATGTCAGTGAAAGATTGACAGCATGGATACATTTCACATATACTATACCATGAAAAATCAAAGCATGGAAACACTTCATACATACTATAGTAAAGAAAAGTGAAAGCATTGTTAAATTTCACTTAAACTACCCATACCATGGCAGTGAAAAAATGAAAGCATGGATAAATTTCACGCCTGCTATAGCAATGAAAAATGAACTCGCAATACACATTTCATACCCACTATAGCAATGCTAAATGAACCAACTGTCAATGAACCAGTTTCAGCTGCCTATCACCTGCTATAGCAATGAAAAATGAACTCACAATACACATTTCACACCCACTATAGCAATGCTAAATGAACTCACTGATAAATTTTAAATGTACTATATCAATGAAAACTGAAAGCATAGTTACATTCCACACATGCTATAGTAATGGGGGGGGGGGGGGGGGGGGGGGAAATCACACATTCTGTGGCAATGAAAAAATGAAAGCATGGATAAATTTCACGCCTGCTATCACAATTAAAAAAGAGACCATTGCTACATTTTACACACACTGCACCAATGCAAAATAAAATCATTGATAAATTTTACACCCGCTATAGATATAAAAACTGAAAGCATGGATACATTCCACACACACTATAGCAATGAAAAATGTAAGCATGTATATACTTCACACATGCTATAGCAATGAAAAATCAAACCATGGATAAATTTGACACCTATTAAAGCAATGGAAATGAAGGTAGTGATAAATTTCACATATACTGTAGCAATGCAAAATAAAAGTATTGATAAGTTTTACACATACTATAGCAATGTAAAATGAAAACATGGGTAAGATTGACACATTGTGTTACAATTCAAAATGAAAGCACATATAAATTTGATATATATATATACTATAGGAAGGAATAGGCTTAATGGAAGTGTATAAGGTAAACTGCATCATGAATACCAATCTTACTTCCTTTCCAAACAACATTGCAGGTATGTAATTTCAAACCAATAACAAGAGAACACCAACACCCACACCCAGGCATACACCCACACACTCACGCAGCATGCACAGACCACACACACACACACACACACACACACACACACAACACACACACACACACACACACACACACACACACACACACACACACACACACACACACCAGCAAACAAGAGAGAGAGAGAGAGAGAGAGAGAGAGAGAGAGAGAGAGAGAGAGAGAGAGAGAGAGAGAGAGAGAGAGAGAGAGAGAGAGAGAGAGAGAGAGAGAGAGAGAGAGAGAGAGAGAGAGAGAGAGAGAGAGAGAGAGGAGAGAGAGAGAGAGAGAGAGAGAGAGAGAGAGAGAGAAGAGAGATCTCAGTTTAAGTCATCTTGTTAGAAAACAGTTTTTTTTTTAATCTGCAAAAGTTCATTATCTCTGAATAAAGGTTTACACCGCATTTACCCGTTTGATATTAGTCAGCAAAATAATGCTGCACCGGAGACAAAAATATCCCTACGTAGAAACAAAAATATGATGTTCATTTGTCTTGATCACGTTTTTTTATTTTTTCAAAATCAGCACTAAGCCTAGCTTTTATTTAGGCTCGAGCATTAGGTATGGGTTGCATCGGATTTGTAATCTTGTATCTGTTTCGTAGCAGCCTAAGTCCAAACAAAGTGTAAAATTTGTTTTTTGGAAGTTGGCTTCAGTTTCAAACTCTTGCTTCAAGTTAACATTTACATCCTTTGAATACTTGACTGTCTGCTATTCCTTGTTTGTAATTATCTGTATTTAAACTTTTATTCATATTTCAGAACAGAATTGTATGTATGTATGTATGTATGTATGTATGTATGTATGTATGTATGTATGTATGTATGTATGTATGTATGTATGTATGTATGTATGTATGTATGTATGTATGTATGTATGTATGTATGTATGTATGTATGTATGTATGTATGTATGTATGTATGTATGTATGTATGTATGTGTGTGTGTGTGTGTGTGTGTGTGTGTGTGTGTGTGTGTGTGTGTGTGTGTGTGTGTGTGTTCTTCTTCTTCTTCTCATTGGTTTAATGTCCGTTCACTACAAGGTGATTTAGACAATGGTACATTCACGTTAAGAATGCACTGAAAAGGGGATGAGGGGAAAAAGTGAAAGGATAAAGAAAATAATGGATGATGATAAGTTTATACAATTTCATTTATAGTAACTGACCTACTGGTGACTGGCAAATACTTGCTGCAACTGATATTAGGACATGCGACTCGGAATCATACAGAACACTTAGGAAATTTCCGTATTTTTCCTTTAGATCTATCCCTTTGCTTTTATACGAGGCAATGAGCACAGGGCAATCAAACAGTATATGGTGGACTGATAAAATAGCAGAACAAGTACAGAAAACATCTTTTGAATATTTAGTTTTCCAAGCATTTAGACGTAATTTATGAATTATAATTTTTATATTTCGTGGGCAACACAAACGATTTAAGTGAAATTTAAGTGTGTGTGTGTATGTATGTATGTATGTATGTATGTATGTATGTATGTATGTATGTATGTATGTATGTATGTCATATGTATGTATATATGTATGCATGTATGTGTGTGTGTGTCAATCAATCAATCAATCAAATTTTTATTTCCAGATGGTACATTGAGTAAGCATCGATTTGCTTTTTTTCCATCAAGCCATCTATCTAAAGAAAAGAAAAACAAAATCAAAACAACTGCAAAAAACAAAATAAAGCAACACAAAAAACCCAACAAAAATCAAAGCAGAAAATCCCTAGCAAAACAATAAAACCAACAAAGAAAGAAAAGGGGAAAGAACAAACAAAGAAACAAATAAAACAAAAACAAACATTTCACCAACATTAATTAGCTAACATGATTTCAACAACCTTAAAATAGAATATGTCTATAGATAAAACAAGCAACAACAATAGCAACTAAACAACCATAAGAGGAGGAAAAAAAACAAACAAAAACACACACAACCCACACACACACGAAAAAAAACACAACACCAAAAAAACCACACTCCCACTCAAAATTCATACGCACGCACACACACACACACACACACACACACACAACACACACACACACACACACACACACCACACACACACACACACACACACACAATACAGACACACACATACACACACACACACACACACACACACACACACACACACACACACACACACCACACACACACACACCACACACACACACAACACACACACACACACACACACACACACACACACTACAACACACACACACACGGTTTGCACTCATCCCCTCAGCACGTATACTCGTACGTACATTCATACATTTTGAGTCTTTAAAAAAAATCATATAGTGTCAACCCCCCACCCCCAAAAAAAAAAACAAGAAACAAACAAAAAAAAACAAAAAAAAACAAACAAACAAACAAACAAAAACCAAACAAACAAACAAACAAAAAAAAAACAACAACAAAAAAACAACAACACCCCCCCCCCACACACACACACACACACACACACACACATACACACACACACACACACACACACACACACACACACCACACACACACACACACACACACACACACACACACACACACACACACACACACACACACACACACATGCTTATATCAGATACAATGTAACCAAAAACCATTATTTAAGACTTTAAAAAAAAAAGAATCCATAAAATGTCAATAAGCAATTTATGTCAGAATCAAATATCTCTATACTTCAGTACATACTTTATATCTTTAAAAAGAAGATAAGGAAAAAACAACAAACGCAACAATACCTTATAATAATATCCATCACCACTGAGAAGAAATAACAGATATACGCTAACAAACATACAATCAAACAAAAGAAAAAAGAAAGGGAAAACACACACACACACACACACACACACACACACACACACACACACACACACACACACACACACACACACACACACACACACACCACACACACACACACACCACCACCACCACCACCAAAAAAAAAAACAGAATACCAAAAAAACCCACAAAAAAAACAATCTAACAGAGACAAACAAACAAACAAACAAACCAAAACAACAAAAAAACCCAATCGACATGGATTATATGTTAGGAGGAAGAAAAGAAAAGTCAACAAAAGGAACAATACCAT
>CM060345.1:27683214-27695714 GCA_030674155.1 Stramonita haemastoma
TGGTGAAAATTGCTATAAGCCACACACACACACACACACACACACACACACACACACACACACACACACAGATACAGAGGTCTACAGACACAGACACAGACACAGACACACACACACACACACACACACACACAGCCACACAGCCACACAGCCACACACACACACACACACACACACGCACACACACAATACACACACAGACATACATACAAGATGGCGGAAATGGTCACAAGCTAAACTCCGATTCGCATCTGAAATGTCGCTGATCTACGGAAAATGACAAAAACAACCAGATCCAGAAGCCTGAGTGGTCGCCTGAATTCCACTGTCGTCAAAGAAACCACTGGCAACAAAGCAAAACAGGCTGAAACACCAGATCTCAGAAAAAGTCTGCTGAAGCGATCCGTTGGGCAAGGCAGCCAGGCAGAAGAACAGAGCGGCTCCAGTCAACAGGACAACAACAACAATCGACCATACGATTCTCCAGACACAGTGAGTGACATTCGAAACCTTAAAGCTGTTATCGAAAACTTGTCGGATAGAATAATTTCTCTGGAGAAGATTGTTTTGCAACAAAAAGAAATTTTAGAATGTATTAGACCTACTGGCAAACCATCGAAGTCCCAATCAACACAGGCCAACAAAGAAACCCAAACAGACGATCTATCTGGCAATTTGACATACGCTGATGCCGTGAGGTGCTCTCCACCAGCTGCTGTCCATTGCAGACAGCCTACAACTCCACCTCATAAAGAACCTAGGCATCAGCGTGGAGTCAAACTTAAAGAAAATAAAAAGCCCATAGAACACCAAGCTCATGACGTCAATGCTAGTGACGCTGGCGCTCAGTCAAAAAGAACAAAAAAAGTGTTTCCCCAAAATAAATTAGATCTGGCAGCGAGTAGCAGCCTTCCAATAGTCCTTCTCCACGATTCCATCACTAAGGGAGTGAACGGTCACCGGCTGGGTCGTTCTTATGGTTTTACAGCCATATCTCGAAAGACCAACACAATAAAAGATCTGGGACAGTGCATGCAACTAGCTCTCTCGGACTGTGAAAAGTCGGTGGATGGCGTTGTTATCCACTGCGGATTAAACGACATTAAAAGTTCTGAGCCTCAAGCAGCAAGTAAAAGCCTGGCAAAATGCGTCAAAAACATTGCCAGTGAACACCCAAAAGCAAGGATCGTGGTCAGTAAAATTGCGCCAATAAAGGATCCACAGCTTGATTCAAAACGGGAAATATTTAATGCTTTTTTTAGTTCTGAGCTATACGGACTCCAGAACTCTGAAGGATGGCCTACACCCCACCAGGAGAGGGTCCAGCGTGCTGGCTGCCAACATCGGCAGACACGTCCGCCAACTCTTCTGGGAAAAGCCAAGAAGACCCTTTAGATTCAACAGGCAACAGTCACCCAGGAGTTACCAAAGAGATGCTGTGCTTCCACCCTTTACCAGAAGCAAAGGTCCATGGTGGAATCTGTATGACATATTAAGAGATTTTTAACTTTGATAAGAAAGGACAGATCCTAAGAGTATGTAGATCTGTGAACAATTTCAGAGCTATCGTGACTGACGTTTCTTTTGCCTTTTGTAAAAGACTATTTTAGTTAAATATCTTGCATAGTTTAGGTGTTTGGTTTTTTTGTTGTTGTTTTTTGTTTGGTTTTTTTGTGTGTGTTTTTTCTTCTAGTTTCATTGTGTGTTATAATTTTTGACTTACATCATTGTGTACCCTAAGAACTATATCATTCTTTTTAAACAGTGTCTTTTTACAAATCCTTGTACAAAAGATAACTAGTGATTTATCTTTTTGTTTTATCTTAATAATGGTGAAAACTTGTCCCTTTAAGATTTTGCAGTGGAACTGCAGGTCTGTGACAACAAATTTACCATATCTCATTCAGCATCTTGCATCTTTCAGATCCGAGGTTCTAGTCTTACAGTCCTTAAACATAACCAGAGACAGACTGCCCAATCTGAAAAATTACTATTACCCACCAATCCACGAATTTGTCGCAAACGATGCTGAAAAGATAAGAGCTGCCATCTACGTGCTTAGAGGAATAGAATATGATGAATGTACCTCGCCAGTTCCAACTAATGTTTCACATCTGCATTCCTGCACTGCATGCATAAGAGTAAGCAAATCTAATAATCTAAACATTGTTTCGGTATATTTACCTAAAGGCCCCAATGACATCAACACTGAATGGTTGCGTACATTGCCAGATTCAAATAAAAAATGGTTAATATGTGGGGATTTTAATGCGCACTCCCCATTTTGGGATAAAAACTGCACATCAGTATCCAGTAATCGATTTATTGAAAACATTGTTGATTCATGTCTGTTTCTACTTAATGACGGAAATGTTACAAGAATCCCAGATATTTCCAATCAAAGACCTAGTGCTTTAGATCTGTCTTTCATTTCTCCATCACTTGTCCCTGTGTGTAACTGGGAAATAGAATGTGATACATTAGGAAGTGATCATTTTCCCATTGCTATCACTCTCAATGATAATTCTGAACAAAGTAATAAAGAAAAAGATTTTATTCCAAAGTACAATTATCGTTATGCAGACTGGAACAAGTTTAAAGATATTTTGACACAAATTAATGCTGAAAGTGTCAAAAGTAATGATATTGATAGTTTTTATGCAAAATTTAAAAAATATGTATTACAGGCAGCTGATAGTTCTATTCCTAAGTATTCCTCTATAAAGTCTGTAAAGCACTCGGGAAATATATGGTGGAATTCTGCTTGTCAAAAAGCTGTGAATGACAAAAAAGCTACGTGCAAAGCTTACTTAAGAAATAAAACGCCAGAAAATCATTTTCTTATGAAAAAAGCAAAGTCTGTTTGTGATAAAACTGTTGAACAAAGCAAACGCCAATTTTGGTCTTCCTTTTGCTTACAAGAAGTTTACACTCATAATGATCTGCATAAGGTATGGAATAAATTTAAAGATATAAAAAGTGGAATTAAGCTTCCTAACTGTCCTATTAAAATTCAAAACAAAGATTTCCCAACTAATTCAGAAAAAGCTGATACTTTCATAGAAATGTATACAGATACAATGAGTGACAAAAGTCTTTCAAATAAATGCAAAGTGTATAGAGAAAAAGAAGTACAAAAAGAAATGTATAAAGATCCTGTGGGAGATAACAGTCTTTATGTCAATGCTCCCTTAACGTTGCAAGAGCTAAAAGATGCTCTCCTATCTCTTGGGACTAAAAAAAACATCAGTTGGCATAGATGCTGTTTCAAACGAATTATTAAAACAACTACCAGAAAAATGGATAATTTTATTGCTTGATTTATTCCAGCTCAGTTGGGCTCAGGGAGTCATTCCACGCATTTGGAAACTTGCCATCTTAGTGCCAGTCCCAAAGCAGGGTAAACCTAAATGTGATCAAAACAGCTACAGACCAATCGCGTTAACCTCACACACAGGGAAACTTATGGAAAAAATCATTTTGAACCGACTAATGCATTACTGTGATAAAAATAAAATAATCCCTCTTAGTCAAGCAGGGTTTCGAAAAGGCAGATCCACAGCAGATCATCTGATTAAGCTCAGTACACAGATTAAACATCAGTTTGCTCGTAGGAAAAATGTACTTGCCACCTTTTTTGATATAAAGAAAGCATATGATCAGGTCTGGCATGAACGATTACTGTTTAAATTAAAATCCATTGGCTTATCTGGTAACATCTATTATTATGTTAAAGCCTTTCTCTCAGAAAGACGCATGCAGGCCAAAGTTGGAAATTCGTATTCTACTGTACGATTTCCAACAATGGGCATTCCTCAGGGATCAGTTATTGCTCCACATCTTTTCAATATTCTCCTTTATGATCTTCCTAAGTGTTTCTCAAGTAATACCGCCCATGTCCAGTATGCTGATGACATTTGTATGTGGATGAATGTCACATTGAAAAAGAAATCACCAAAGAGACAACTAAACTATTTGAAAAATCTGTATCAGATTGAGCTAAACAAACTGAATGACTATATATTTGTGAATGGTCTGTCACTATCCCCTGAAAAGACCAATTTAGTACTTTTTAATAATGGTGCTAACCCACCAGTTCTACCTGTTTTCCAAATAGATGGGAACGTTTTGGAATATAAAACTATGGTGAAGTTTTTAGGGGTGTATTTCACGTCTAAATTAACTTGGAATTATCATATTGAATATTTAAACACTAAAGCTAGGAAAAGTCTAAACTTCCTGAAAGTTATAAGTAAACAAATGTGGGCTCATGACGTAGCTGTATTAAAACATCTGGCGTTATCTTTAGTGCGTTCCAGACTTGTATACGGCCAGGAAGCTTTTTTCAGTGCTCCTAAGTATTTGTTACATAAAATGAGAAGATTAGACTGTAAGGCTTTTCGATTAGCTCTGGGGGTTCCTTTTCATGCATCGTCTATGGGCACTTATAAAAAGATAGGTGTTTTACCATTAGACAATTATCGACAACTGGCTTTAGCTAAATATCTCTTACGGTGTTCGAATCAAGAAACCAATGTGGACACTGAAATAAATACAAAATCTGATGTCAACTTTCCTAAAAGAGCACATTCTATTCGTTCTCTGACCACAGTTAGAACCTATACTGCTGAATTATTTGATAACGCAAAAATATACACTAAAGATTTAACTAAATCAAAGATTAACATCTCCTCTTGTGCCCCATGGGAGCTCCAGAGAGCTAATTTTGACATCAATTATTCTTCTCTAACCAAAAAAGGTAATGAAAATGTTCTTAGTGCATTAGTAAAAGAATACATACAGACTACATACCCAGAACATCTAAAAGTATACACTGATGGTTCCCTTTTGAGCAATGATGAGGCGGGTGCAGCGTTTGTCATCCCATCTCTGAAAGTAGAGAGATCCTTTTCCATTGGGAAAAATCGATCTATTTTTACAGCTGAATTGTCTGCTATATCAATGGCTTTGTATCATCTTCTAGATTTTCCCAAAGATATTTTCCAGATACTTTTTTGTGTTGATTCCAAGTCAGTTTTACTTGCTTTAAAAAATTTCAGCTCAAAAGTGAGGCAAGAGCTCATAACTGAGATTTGTCATCTGGTTCATTTTTTGATGTTACGGGGTACTAGTATTACTTTCTGCTGGATTCCTTCTCATTGCGGTATTTACTTTAATGAAAAAGTTGACAGAATGGCAAAATGCGGAGCAAAGCATGTAAATGGGTCTTACAGCATAGATGTTCCTTTTTCTGCCCGGGAGGGCTATAGCATTTTGCAAAATGCATGCTGGAAACACTTCAAAAAGAAACTAGAGGATACTGGGTTTTCCTGGAGTGATGACATAACTCATTTATTATCTTTCGGTAATACTAAATTTCGTAATTCACATGAATATAGAAATGTTGTATCCCTTATTTACCGGTTTAAGCTTAATGCTTTTAGATCTAAATTTTCAAAAACAGCAACATGTATCTGTGGTGAAACAATTACCAATGCTCATATTCTTTTACAATGTCGAGATCTAAAATCATTTTTACCCACCTTCCCAGCCCTCCGCTTAGACCAAATTCTTAAAGATGCCTCTTTGATGAAAGATATTGTTTTGTCTTTAACTCATAGTCCTATTATCAGATACTTGTAGTACTTTGAAGTTTATTAGTTGTAGAAATTGCAAAGTTAGTGTTTGAACTGTTATTTCCTCCTTTTCAAAGTTTCTTGTTTATGCTTAATTAGACTTATGTTAGTTTATTGCCGATGTTTAGCTATGTGCACCCCCCCCCCCCCCACACACACACACACACACACACATCCACACATACATACACCTTCCCGTCTGATATCACTATTTAGTGGAAGGACGTTAAACTGAAGAACTACTACATACATACATACATACATACATACATACATACATACATACATACATACATACATACATACATACATACATAAATACATACATACATACATACATACATACATACATACATACATAATATATATATATATATATATATATATATATATATATATATATATATATATATATATATATATATACATATATAGACTAACACACAGATACATATAGATATAAAGATATATATAGATAGATATATAGATATATATATATATATATATATATATATATATATATATATATATATATATATGTAGATACATATATATCTATATATATACATACATACATGCATACATGCATACATACATACATACATACATATATATATATATATATATATATATATATATATATATATATATATATATATATATATATATATATACATATATATATATATATATATATATAAGTATATATATATATATATATATATATATATATATAAATATACTGCATACACACGGGGACTGGATGTAAAAAGCAAAAAGGTGCTTATCCCATTATCCCATTATCCTCCATATAAAAGAATTTAAAAAACAAACAAAAAAACAGTGTGTGTGTGTGTGTGTGTGTGTGTGTGTGTGTGTGTGTGTGTGTGTGTGTGTGTGTTTGTTTTGTTTTGTTTTGTTTAATGTCCTTCACTACTTGGTGATATAGACACACCCGCATTCTCTCTCTCTCTCTCTCTCTCTCTCTCTCTCCTCTCTCTCTCTCTCCTCTCTCTCTCTCTCTCTCTCTCTCTCTCTCTCTCTCTCTCTCTCCCTCTCTCTCTCTCTCTCAGAGACAGATATTTTCTTGATCTGTACCTACGTAGCTCCAGTGCAGTCACCTTTGTATGCATTGTCACACTTTGAAAACGGTATTTCAGCTATTGAGTCTTGTATGTTAGACATTACAGAAAGATATGGAGATGTCTCTTTTATTGTTTGCGGTGACTTTAATGCCCGCACAGGTAACTCCCAACCCGTTCTGGTAAATGATGTTAACTATTACACAGAAACCCATAAAGAAACATGTTTTGTGGAAACAGGTACAAGAAACTCACAAGACAAGGAACAAAATCAATATGGCCACCTGCTTCTTGAGCTGGGTGCAGAGCTTGACTTGTTTCTTGTCAACGGAACAACAAATGGAGATAAAGTCGGTAACTTTACATTTATTTCTAGCTCTGGCTGCAGTGTTATAGACTATTTTGCCATCTCAAGATCCCATATTCATTTGGTAAAAGACATGTTCGTAGATGAAAGAATAGAGTCTCAACACATGCCAATAGTTCTAACACTAACAGGCAGCTGCCTTAAAAAAGAATCCGAAGAAAGTTCTCATATTGTTCAAAAACTTATCTGGAACCCCCAATATTCTAACACATTTCAGAGTAATTTATTGAAAACGGATTTCACAACTGAAATTGAGAAAGCAACAGAAATAATAAATGAAAATGTAAATCGTTCTGTTGCTGTATTTAATGAGGCGTTAAGGCAAGCATCAGAACGCATGCTGAAGCAACTAAAATTTGGTCGTAACAGATCAAAGCAAACATGGTTTGACAGAGAATGCAAAAATACCAAATTTACCGTAAGGAGAGCACTTAGAACTATGAGAAAAGAAAGGAAAAAAGAAAATATTGACAAGTATGTAGAATTGAAAAGGGGATATATTTCCCTGCTCAAAGTAAAGGCATATGAGTACAAAACTGGCATAAAAAATAAGTTAATAAATGCTACAAAAGACCCTAAGTCTTTCTGGTCTACTTTGAGAGCTATCAGTGGTAGGTGTAGACGTAATTTAGGAAATGTACCAAAAGACTGCTGGCAGAGCCATTTTATTAATGTTTTCGAGGCAACACGACATCCCCCAAAGCCAAGTTTCAATTATAGTGAAGAGGCTAATACTGATCCAGATACCAGGGAGTTAAATTCAGCGATAACAAAGGAAGAAATTTCTGATTCAATCCGTCATTTAAAACCAAAGAAGGCAGGTGGTCCAGATGGACTAATCCCTGAAGTGTTCATTAACTCGGCTCACTTGATTTTACCATACTTAGAAAACCTCTTCAATTACATATTTTCATCAGGGGAATATCCAGATTCTTGGACAGAGGCAATCATACAACCCCTCTATAAACGCGGGAATCCCAATGACCCCAGCAACTACAGAGGAATATCTCTCTTAAATAGTTGCAGTAAGCTATATAGCTACATCCTTAATAAACGACTGGCTAAATGGATAGAGGAGAAAGGAATTATTGGAGAAGAACAAGCTGGGTTTAGAACAGACCACAGTACCGTTGATCATGTTTTCACACTATTTGCTGTGATTAAAAAGCATTTGGCATCCAATAAGAAATTATACGTAGCTTTTATTGATTTTAAAAAAGCCTTCGACCTTATTTCTCATAGTACTCTGTGGCCAATAATGATTAAAAATGGAATTTCTGGCAAAATGTTAAGAGCAATGCAAAGCATGTATAAGGTAGTAAAAGCAAGTGTAAGATGTAATGGTGGTCTAGGTTTAACAGATTTCTTTTTCTGCAGGAAAGGTCTAAAGCAAGGAGAAATTACAAGCCCATTATTATTTTCCATGATTATAAATGAACTATCTCTTGATATTATGCAGAAAGGCAAACATGGCATCCAGCTCCACCCTGATGTTGTAGAGTTATTAATTATTTTGTTTGCTGACGATGTGGCATTATTATCGTATTCAGTCAATGGTTTACAATATCAGTTAAACCTGCTGAATGAAAATGCAAAAAGACTTAACTTACAAGTCAATTTAGAAAAATCAAATATCATTGTATTCAGAAATGGTGGATATCTTTCAAACCGAGAAAAATGGTATTACAATGGATGTGAAATTACAGCAGTCAATTCCTACAAATATCTAGGTGTATGGCTAACTACCCGCTTAAGTTTTTCTCATACCATCAAGGAACAAACAGCCAAAGCAAAAATAGGTATCGTTGAAATATTCAAAACTTTGTGGAAACTAGGTGACATAACCCCCAGTATCTTTTTTACTATGTTTGACACTCAAATAAAACCAATTATACTATATGGATCAGAAATCTGGGGGACTCTAGATATATCTTATTTAGAAAGAGCCCATATGTTTGCAATAAAGAAATTATTAAATGTTGCGTCAAGAACCCCAAATGACATGATTTATGGCGAATCAGGCAGAGTACCTTTGAATATATATGCAAAAACAAATGTCATCCGATACTGGCTTCGTCTTACCAGGATGACAGAGGACAGACTGCCCAGGAAAGCGTATAAAATGCTAGAGAATTTAGACAATAACAACAAAAAGTGCTGGGTTACAGATGTTCGCGAATTACTCACAAAACACGGATTCGGTTATGTGTGGATAAATGGTGGGGTGCAAAATACTAACTGGTTTTTAAAAGCGTTCAAAGAACGTTTGACTGATTGCTGGAAGCAAGACTGGCATAGCAGGATTCAGGAACACGATAGATATTCAATGTACAGGAAATTTAAATTTGAGTACTCTTTAGAGCCTTATTTCGAGTGCATTAAAAACAAAAGAATAAGAGATATCTATGTGAGATTCAGACTGGGAATTACAGATATAAAAACACATAAACTCCGCTATTCTACAGAGACCCCAGTAAATGTGTGCTGTCCTTTATGCAAAAACCAATGTGATGACGAATTTCACTTTCTGTTCCACTGCCAAGTCACAGAACAGTTGAGACTACAGTACTTTCCCCCAGAAATCAGACAAAATCCACATAGACAACAATTGACTATTCTAAATAATGAGAAATGCATGACCAACATAGCCCGTTTTATTTATCACAGTTTGAAAGTGAGATCAGATGAGAAAGTAGTTTAAGGGATTTTTCTTGTTTGTCAGTTGATTTTGTGTTGTCTGGGTTGATGGCCTTATGATCATGACTTTGGTTTAGATCGAGTTATTAACTCCCATTTAGGTACAATGTATGTGAGAGTGTGAATGTTTAGTGTGTGTGGTTGTGGGTGTGGGTGTATGTGCGTGGGGGTGGGTGTACGTGCGTGTGTAATTATGTGTTTGCGCGCGCGTACGTGTCTGTGTGTATGAGTGTGTGTATGCGCGTGTGTGCGTGTGTATGTGTGTGTGTGTGCGTGTGGGTGTGTGTATGTGTGTGCGCGCAGGTGTACATTTGCATATTTGTATGCACACGCTACAGTGTACATGGGCATAAGGGCAATTAGTGTTATGCTTATTTGTGAGAGCATGCATAGGAAGGATCGAGGTGCTTGTGTGTATGTACGCACGTGTGTGTGTGTGTGTGTGTGTGTGTGTGTGTGTGTGTGTGTGTGTGTGTGTGTGTGTGTGTGTGTGTGTGTGTGTGTAAGTGTACGTGTGTGTGTGTGTGTGTGTGTGTGTGTGTGTGTGTGTGTGTGTGTGTGTGTGTGTGTGTGTGTGTGTGTGTGTGTGAATGCGTGCGTGCGTGCGTACGCGTATGTGTGCGTGGTTGTGTGTATGTGCGTGCGTGTGTTGCAACAGTTCGCAATTTGCTTTCTACAGTTTGAAGTATTGTCTTTGTTTTCCTTCATTGTTCAGCTGTGAGTGAAGCAGACACATTCGTTTGCCTTTTTTTTTCATGCATTTCCCATTCCGTTTTTGTTTGTTGTGATATGAGCAATTTGCTTAAGTCAGTAAATTTTCGAGTTCGAGTTCGAGTTCGAGTCTCTCTCTCTCTCTCTCTCTCTCTCTCTCTCTCTCTCTCTCTCTCTCTCTCTCTCTCTCTCTCTCTCTCTCTCTCTCTCTCTCTCTCTCTCTCTCTCTCTCTCTCTTTCTCTCTCTCTCACAGAGAGAGAGAGAGAGAGAGAGATATAGATATATATATATATATATATATATATATATATATATATATATATATATATATATATATATATATAAACTACAGAAGAGATCTTACTGGGGAAGAATATATAACCTCAGCAACTGATGTTATGAACTGCTGAGAGTCATACAAAACTTCTTGAACAGTGGCATATCTTTTTTTAATATCTAATCCTCTCCTTTTAAAAAGGTCAATAAGAATTGGGCAATCAAACAATAAGTGGTGGATTGAAAGAGGTTGAGAACAGCAACATGACACGTTTTTAGAATATTTGGTATTCCATGCATTCAACCTCAGTTTATACATTAAAATTTCTAGTTTACGTGAACATGAAATACGTTCAAAATGTGATGTCTTCATTTTGGAATGCATTCTATTCATCAATCTTGCACTAATTTCATACGAGGACAATACAAGATTGGAATCAAACGTTTCAATACTACGATCAGAGGCACCTTGTTTTGCTAATGAATCAACCAACTCATTCCAATAATTCCACAGTGAGAAGGGACCCAACATAAAGTTATCTGAATCCCTCTACTTGCAATACAATGTATCAAAAATTTAATCTCAAATATAATATCCGTCCTTATTTTCCCTTGCCAATTATTTAGTGCCTGCAATACTGCTTTTGAATCAACACAAAAAAGTATGTGGCAAATATCAAGAGCCATATCAGACAAAAACTTCAAGGCCATAAAAATTGCAAATAATTCAGACGTAAAAATGGAAAAATGTTCTCCTAAATGAAACGACTTTTGTACTTTTAAAGCAGGAATCACAAATGCTGCGCCACTTCTGCCTGATTCCAATACAGATCCATCAGTATACACTTTTAAATAATTGGAATAATTACATTCAATGTGGCTTTTTACATCAACAGTGAGAAGATTTTGATCTTCATTCTTTTTTACATCAGTGTAATCAATGTCAAAGCTAGCTGAAATATGTTCCCACGGAGGCATTAGGGGGACCATCGGTAAATTTGGAATCGTTGCTATGTCAATGCCAATTTCTTTCATTAATGAATTAGTATAATTTTTAATTGGCAGCAGAAATGAAATATCGCATGCTCGTTTTGGATAATCAGTGTCTTGATCCATAAGTATTTCATCTTTTACTGAATTTGGAATAGATAGACTCCGAATCACGTACTTTGATACCGCCAATCTTCGTTGATCAGAAAGAGATAACAAATGTGCTTCTTTATAAGTATTAGCTGTGTTAGCATGTGTTGGAACACCAAGTGCTATCTTTATGGCTTTACTGTCTAAACTTTGTAATTTTTTAAGCAGATAATCTGCAGCAGAAAAATAAACTTCTTGTCCATAGATTAATTTTGAGCGTACTAAAGATTGAGCCAAATGTATCAGTGTTTTAGTATCTTGACTCCATGCCTGAAAACTTATTACTTTTAAAAAGTTCAGTCTTTTTCTAGCCTCGGTTATTAAGTGGTCGATGTGCATCTTCCAGCTCAACTTTCTAGTTAAAATTACGCCTAAGAATTTTACATATGGTTTATACTTAAGCACTGTTCCTTCTAATTTTAGGGTTGGTAATTTTGATGGATATTCACCATTATTAAAGAGCACAAGACATTTTTTTTTCTGCAGATAGTTCTAACTTATTTTCCTTCATAAAGCTACAGAATTTATTTAATTCATCTTGATATAAATGTTCAACATAATTGGTAACTCTTTTTGGTGTTTTTCCTAAC
>CM060345.1:27700714-27720714 GCA_030674155.1 Stramonita haemastoma
TCACCCAACAAAGTTCAATTCTAACGTGACAACTCACCACCTGTCTCACCTGTTGGCGTGGCAGGGTTCCATGTCAGCCCCCTCACTTAATGGTATTGACATCAGCCTCTTTCTCTATGTGTTCCCATCTTCACTGGCCCTGCTGACTTCATGAATTCCCATGCCACAGGATTCAGTGATGTTGCTAATGAGAGAAGCTGCTGGTCTGCCTCTGTTTCCCTTTGAGGTCATCACCTCGATGTCATGTCTGTCATGGGTCAGCCTCTTTCATGTCTCATGCCCTTTACCACCACACCACTCTCTCCTTTATAAATGGATCATGGCCTTCAGGGACTGACAGAAGGTCCTTAACCCTCATGAAAAGAAATGCTCGCCCCACCCTAATAAGAATATTCTAAAATCATTTGTTTTTTGAATCAGTGATACTTTGTTTTTACTTCAAACATTGCAGTTTAGTACTAGTCTTATGCATAATAGGACAGACTTTTCCATTATTCCAAGCAGTTTTTCTTTTTATATGGGAGGTTTAATAATGATGATAATATCATGTGTCTTATATCACTATAGATGACTCCTGCAAGTCAGAACTTCCTCATGGAAAACCTTCTAGGCCTGAACAGGTCAGAATCCACAGAAGATGAGTTACAAGACAGTGACACAGCAGAAGATAACCGTGGTGAAGATGAGAAAAACCAGGACACTTGCCCGGACAATCCTGAAACAGCCAGAAATGACTCTGGAACAGCTGAGGACATCTCTGAAGAGCATGGAAACAACTGTACTACAAATACAGACAATACCAGAACCATGGAGATCCGTGACACTTCTGGAAATATTCCATGCCCATCTGAGACTAGAGACAGTACAGGTGACAACAGCACTGGGGTAAGTAGACCATTATCAGAAACAAGCAAAAAGTCAATAAGTAGTTTATATTAAGGAAAAATATCAGTTCTAGTGAGAAAATATCAATGAAATATGTAAACTATCAACACATAGGAGAGGGAGAGAGAGAGAGAGAGAGAGAGAGAGAAGAGAGAGAGAGAGAGAGAGAGAGAGAGAGAGAGAGAGAGAGAGGGCGCACAAATACACAGACAGACAGACACACAGACACACAGGCAGACCTAAAAACAATCAGAAAGGTATACATAGAGACATACAGGCAGACATGGAAACTTAACAGATTTGGAGGCTAAGTATTGAAGAAACATCGAAGTTCACAAACACACACAAAGGCAAGGACAGCTATTTTAGATATTCCTTCAATGTCGGAATTTATTTTTAAAACCCTATCATTTTCTGCATAGTTTTAAATATGATTTTTTTTGTATTCAATAATGTTTACACTGAATTTAGCATCAAATGAGATAACAGTGGTTCATTATTTTATTAAAGCAAAATATGAACCAAGTCAGTGGAAAGAATATCATATGTTAAAAAGTACAGGAAAAAAAACTTCTGTCGCTAAAAACAGACGCAGCTAATTTCTAAATTCCCTGCAACTGTGCCTCTTGTGAGTCATTCTTTATAGAATATTTCCTGAGGTTTTGGTAATCACAATTGACATATTACCTCGTGAATTATAATTTTAACTAGAATTTTCAAATTGTATACCTATTTCCAGCTTGTGTTATTCTGAAACAAATTGAGTAATCAACTCTACAATTGTGATTTCTCAACTCTTTAAATATGCTCAATTCAGTAAAAAAAAAACAAAATAATAATAAAATTAAAAAAAAAAAAATTTAAGCTGAAGTTAGTCTCCTTCCCTGCTGAAGACTGCAAGCTACTTTGACGCTGTCAATAATCTTGTTTGTGAAGTCCTGCAGCTTGTTTCTGGATTCATTTTAAAGTCCACGTTTTATACACTGCACCTGTCTGGTTAGTGGCTTGGGCAGCAACTTGCTTGTTTAAATATTAGCTGAAGGTCTGTGATATTTTGCTTGATGCCTGGATTTATTAATGGGATGCATTGATGCCTCCTTTTCCTTTTCTAAATTTGGCTTTTAAAATAATGGTACCTTGACCGACTGAGGTTTTTATGACTGCCTATGTGCTGTGTGCTTAATGTTCTCTATATATTTACATACCTATATCATCCTAAATCATAAGACACTGTGATGAATGAAAGCACACGATTACACAGCATGCCGAACATACACAGACTGAAATCGTTTCCTTACTGTGTTATTTTACAGACAAAGCCTGGTGTTCATGGTTTGCTCGGCAGAAACCATCAACAGCTAAGTTGTACAGATGAATTCAATTCAACTGATGGACACAGGTACTTTTCTGCAAACTCAGTTGAAGCAAAAGTAAATGACTCTCACACAATTGATCCCATTTCCACCACTACAACAGGTAACATCCCTGACACAGGTGAAAGCAGCCATGATATGCTGAGGACAGCAGTGATACATGTCACAACCTTGTGCAGCATACTCTGGTCCAAGCAGACGCAATTCTTCAAAACTACACAGTCAGTACAAAATCACCACCAACAGCACAGATAGGACTCTCACAGTCGGATCTCTTCAAAAGAAACTTGCAAACCCACACAGGAAAAAAGAACTATGCATGTGAGGTCTGTGGGAAAGAATGTTTCTGGCCATCTCGCTTACAAACGCACATGCGCATCCACACTGGTGAAAAGCCATACAAATGTCATGTCTGTGGGAAACAGTTTACACAGTCAGGTAACTTACAAACACACTTGCAGATCCACACAGGAGAAAAGCCATATAAATGTTAATGTCTGTGGGAGACAGGTTTCAGATTCAAGTAGTTTACAAACACACATGCGAATCCACACAGAGAAAAGCCATATGGGTGTAAAGTGTGTGGAAAACAGTTTTCACAGTCAGGTACCTTAGGAAGACACAAGTGGACCCACGAAGAAAAGCCATATAAATGTCCAGTGTGTGGGAAACAATATCCAGGTCAAGAAGAAGTAGAAACGCACCTGCAAACCCACACAGGAGAAACGCCCTACAAGTGCACAGTGTGTGGGAAGCAATTTTCACAGAAAGATGAATTAAGTAAACACATTGAAATATCCCACACAGCCAAGGAGTCTGGTGATAAACATGGTGCTGATGACAACAATCAACAGAGGTCATAGTTCACAGTGTACTAAATATGCCTTCCTGAACGTAGTAGCAGTAGTAGTAGTAGTAGTAGTAGTAGTAGTAGTAGTAGTAGTAGTAGTAGTAGTAGTATAGAGGTGGTGGATGAGTGTAAAGTAGTAGTAGTAGTGTGTGTTGTGGTGCTGTAGTGGTGGCTGTAGCAGTGAGTAGTAGTAGTAGTAGTAGTAGTAGTAGTAGTAGTAGTAGTAGTAGTAGTAGTAGTGTAGTAGTAGTAGTAGTAGTAGTAGTAGTAAGAGTAGACGTAGTAGTAGTAGTAGTAGTAGTAGTAGTAGTAGTAGTGTTTATCATCATCATAATAATTTACATCACTACTTCCACTACTATACTACAGATCTACAGATCTTTACACCAAAACACTCTATGACTGTGTCTGTTATTGCAAGAGTAAGGTGGGGAGAGCTCACATTCATTTATTTCTTCTTTGTATCATGAAAATAATATGGCACAGGAAATCAAAATAAACACGTTTTTTTTGTAACCTGATGATACAGATAACCATTATTCAATTGCTAAAAAATCAGTGTTGAAAATCTGCTATATAATCTACATGGTTCTCAAAAGACAGCTTTGGAAGACCTGCCTGAAATAAGTTACAATAGTTTATGCAGGAGAAATAACATGAACAGGTAAGATAGATATGATGTATTCAACATTTGTTGATCAAGAGCATTAGGTGTAATATATTATTCTTGATTGTTCTGATGTATGTCAGTTTTTTTTATAATATAATCTTTGAAATCAGTACCTTTTCTTGTAACAACTTTTTATTTATCTTAAGAATTTTAAATTTAAAGGTAAATCAAAGTAAAATATTGAGATTGTAGTCATTTTTTAAAATTTCCTTTTAATAACTATGGTCAGATTTTGCAAAGGTGAACAGAACGTATGAACCATGAATAAATTTGTCTATGTATATATCCATGTTTAATGATATGGAGAAATGAATGTGTAATCCATGAATAAATTTGTCTATGTACATACACTTTTAATGGTATGGAGAAATAAATGCGTGATCCTGTATAAATGTCCATGTACATACATGTTTAATGGTATGGAAAAGTAAATGTTTGAACCATGAATACATGTGTCTATGTATATACACGTTTCATGGGAGCAGACAGGCAGCGTGGTTAAACCATTAAACTTTGATCAAACGTCTGTAAAATCTTCATTTTTGCAAAAAAAAAAGAAAAGTCACCAGAATATTATGATGTATTTGCAATCAGACGTCAATACCCTTGTAATCAATAGAAACGTGATGATGATAAGGATGAAGATAAAACAGTATGGGTGGGGGTGCTGAATGTAATGTGGTGGGGGTAGTCATGATAATACTGAGGATGAATACTGACTGCTGTTAGTTTTAACATTATGTTCGTTTTCATTGATTGTAATGGTTCTTATGATTGTGTTTTAAATGGGTGACTGTACTAAACGGTTTTGTTCAATAAACAGATGTGCGAAATCATTTTCGTTGAGTTTCACTTTTGCACTGTGTGGTGTAAAGTCTGGCATTTTCTTTTTGTTGATTCTTGTAACAGTATAATCATGTGTGTATGTATGTGCGATCGTGCGTGCGTGCGTGCGTGCGTGCGTGCGTGTGTGTGTGTGGTGTGTTTTATTTATTTAGTTTTATTTACTTATTATTTTTATATCGAGGATAATGGAATAAGCACTCTTGTGCTTTTTTGCATTCAGTCCACCTATGTATGCAGTTTTGTGAATGTCATCTGTTCTCACCGGCACACGATATCCTCCTCTTATGAAAAGCGGAACAGAAGTTAAAGTGTGTGCAAGATGGTCTGCGCGTGTTTACACACGGGGCCTCGGCTTATAGTCTCCTCCAAAGGACTTTGTGGGAGAATGGAGTCAGCACTGATGTAAACTTCAGGAAAAAAATTCCCTCAAATGGGAATCGGACCCTGGTCTCCAAATTGCAAGTGCAGTGTTCTGACCAATATGCCATCCCGTCCCCCCTAGGGACTGAACACTATTCTATCCAGCGTGTGTGTGTGTGTGTGTGTGTGGTGTGTGTGTGTGTGTGTGTGCGTGTGCGTGTGGGCGTCAATGTGTGTGTGTGTGTGTGTGTGTGTTGTGTGTGTGTGCGTGTGCGCGCGCCTGCGCGCTCGGCATGCGCGTGAATGTTTAAGCGTGTGATCAATAATGTGGAAAATATGAAACTGCATTCTATAACTTTAAATTGTTTTTCACAATCTCACAACTTATTCAATGAAACAGAGACCTGATGATTAAAATGGCTACAGTCACATGTTTTTTTTTAGCAATCTATAACATTGATCAGCACAATTGTGAACCCTATGCAGAGGTATGCTACGGAACTTCTTTTTCTTTCTTTTCTTCTTTCTATCTTTTCTTTCTTTCTTTCTTTCTTTCTTTCTTCTTTCTTTCTTTCTTTCTTTTCTTCTTTTCTCTTTGTCTGTTTGTCTGTTAATCTTCTATCTGTATGCCTGTCTGTCTGTCTGTCTGTCTGTCTGTCTGTCTGTCTGTCTGTCTTCTGTCTTCTTTCTTTCTTTCTTTCTTTCATCCTTTCTTTCTTTCTTCTACTTTATTTTTCAAAGGAAACAGAGGAAGTTTTCGCATACTTGTTTTTCCTCTGGCCCTTGCCCTGATTAGGGAATAGGAAAAGAAAACAAACCAAAGCAAAACAAAGTGAAAAAAACAAGAGAGAGAGAGAGAGGGGGGGGGGGGGGGGGGGGGCAGGGAGCTAAACACTAAAAACAAACTATTGCAATTTCATTTCCACTTATTTTCCTTGAAAGAAAAGATGAAATCTACTCAAGCATGCAGCTTCACTATCTGTATGCACCAATCCTGTATTCATTTCAAAAGTTGGCGCTTCTTCATTTCAGTGTCAGTCTGCATTTGATTTGAAAGTTGGTTCATTTTTGTATCACTAATACCCTACATACCTATACATGGTGCACTTTCATATCACTGATATTCTTTATCGCATTCAATACTTGGTGCATCTTCTGTCACTGTCATCCTGTTGAGATTTCCAAGCAAAGTTGACAAAGTGTGGGGAAAGAGAACAGAGCAGTCTGTCTGTCACTGTCACTTCCTGGGCAAAGTACTGTACAGCAAGAATGGATGAGGTAAATATCTAAACATCATTCTCTCTCTCTCTCTCTCTCTCTCTCTCTCTCTCTCTCTCTCTCTCTCTCTCTCTCTCTCTCTCTCTCTCTCTCTCTCTCTCTCTCTCTCTCTCTCTCTCTTAGTTCCTCTTACTTGGTAGCCATTGAGAAGCTATTACTTCACAGCAATTAAAAAACAGATTTTGGTGTATCTGGGTTCAATGTGCCTGTTAGCAGACCCGTCCAGATTTCTTAATAAATGTGTTGCTGTTTGAAAAAATATGTCTTCCTTCACATTAAATGATTATGGCGATCAAACCACTTATGTGTTGAGAATGATTATAAGTAACACTTCTATTCAGCCCCCTGAGACAGAAAACACAAGAATTGTGTACAGACAAAAGTTCCCATCTCAAGTGATCAGAGACAGGATAAGGGCCGAGGCTTACAGGACAGAATGTGAGAGAAAAGCAGGATTTTCTTCTCCTTCAGGACTACTGTTGCCCAGCCCTCCCTCTCTGTGTAGTGATGCTGACCAGCAGAAGGGGGAACCAGATTCCACTGACTTGCTTTTATTTGTCCTGTCTGTCCCTTCCAGTCCTTTGCTTTCAAACAACACTCCTCATCATGAAAAACATTAATGGGTATGGAAGTAAACATAACAGACACACAAACAGTGACAATCAGGTTATCATTTGGCTTATAAAGCATATATGAGACAGTGTTGTATGAGTGGGAGAAGAAGGATTGGGAGACAAATGAAATGGCCCTATGTGAATGAGTTAAAAAAAACCCACTTTATTTCATTTCGTATTTTATTCTCTCTCTCTCTCTCTCTCTCTCTCTCTCTCTCTCTCTCTCTCTCTCTCTCTCTCTCTCTCTCTCTCTCTCTCTCTCTCTCTCTCTCTCTCTCTCTCTCTCTCTCTTTCTCTCTGTATATATATATATATATATATATATATATATATATATATATATATATATATATATATATATATATATATATATAATATCTTGATAGAGGGGATGGATAGCCAAATGGTCAGAACATTGCGCTGGCAATTTGACGACCCGGGTTCGAGTCCGGTCGAGGAGATTTTTCTCCTGGAGTTAACATCAGTGCTAACTCAACTCTCCCCAAAAGTCCATCAGATGAGACTTTAAACCGAGACCCGTGCGCGAACACACGCATAACATCTTGTGCACACGTTAAATCCTGTTCCGCTTTTCGTAAGAGTAGGCCATTGTGTGCCGGTGGGAACAGATGACATTTACAAAACTGCATACACACGGGAACTGATGTAAAAAAGCACAAGATTGCTTATTCCATTATCCTGGATATAAAAATTACAAATCTAAATCTAAAAATAATAAATCTATCTATCTCCCATACCTATTTCTGTATGTGTGGACCATATTCATGGAAAGTATTTGTATTCTCGTTTTGTTAAAGTTATAAGTTATAAGTCTGATATGTCTCATTATGTTTTCAACGAAATGTGTCCTGTAAGATAATCCCATTCCACAGTGTTCCAACTTTCTGTCACAAACAGCTAAGACACTCATCAATGTGGAAGGGGATTTAAAGTAAGGATTTTTTACTACACCCCCCTCCCACTTTTCTTCTCTGATGAACAGACATACCTGTGCCTTACATCCATCCATAAACTCATACCTAAACTCTACAGCAGCCTCTTATCATTAGGACAAAGCATAAACCACTGCAGGATTATTTCCCTGGTGCTTAATGGCGTCTGTTGTGATCTAACCTGCATAGAACAAGACCTGGTCAGCCCAACTTTGACGACGAGGATACCTAGTTAACAGAGTGAGTTAAACATCAGCCTAGTGCTGACATTAGCACATCTCTCCAAAGACAGTCTTCTATGATCCTCAAGATCCTTTTTCTTTTTGATTCTTCACATTGTTTCACCAAAATGAGGTAAATTTGTATACCACGTGAAAAGGAAGACGTTTCTAACAGAGGTAATTTTCTATACCTTTTTGATGAACGTTGACTTGACTTTTATGAAGGTGCGTTATTAAAAACATTGTTTCACTGTGCACCTGGCTTATACTGTGACAGATAACTCCTGCCAGTCACGACAGCCTTCCAAACCCAGAAAGCATGGAAACCAGCACAAATGCGTCACTGGAGAGTGAGTCAACAGAAGGTAGCCAGGGGGAAGATGGGAATATCCAGGATGTCTGCCAGGAGAAGTCTGAACATGCCAGAAGCATCTCTCCTACAACTGAAGACAACTTTGAAGGACGTGGAAACAACTGCATTACAAATACGAACACCACTAAATCAAGGACAGCTTTGAAACTACACGGGATAATCAAGCCTCAACTGAGACCAGGCATACTACTGCTGAGGACACTTCTGATGTAAGTTGTCCAGTATCAGAAACAAGCATCAACCAAATAACACATTTTACATAACATAACAAGCATTTGTCAGGATAAAATATCATAAAAATAAAATGTTCACTGTAGTTTTATTAGAATTTTTGACAAATAAACAGACTGAAAAAGAGACAATTAGAGAGACATACAGACAGGAAGAGAATCACAAAAACGAAAAGTTACAGAAACACAAACACACTAAGGCACACAGACATAGACAATGTTAAGTTTTTCATTTGACTAAGCATTAACAATGGTTGTTTTATTAGTAGGGATGCCTTTGTTTGGAAATAATTAAAACGACAAAACCACTGTAGAAATGAATAACGTTTAAACGAATAGAAGTACTTTATCATCAGAAACAAAACAATGATGTATATTACGACCAAAGGATGAAATAGCAAAGTATAAAACAAACTGCAAACATAATATGACAGGGCTTCTAGCACCATACGAAATAAACACATTACGTTCTCTGTACACATATCTGACACACTTCCACACATGTTTATGGAATATAGTTAAGCAACTCAACCAATATGCATCACTGAACATCACAACAGGGCTGTACTTTACATTTCCTATCATAATATATCTAGGCATTAACCAGGCAAGAAAGAAACACCTGCAGTGCTGGTCAGATAATCTGAGCAACATTCTCAAAATTGCATCTCTAAAGTGGATGAAGTTCAACTGTGTGGTCCCAGTCTTCCCTATGTGCATACAGGAAACTCACTGTGGGTAGAAACCATACCAGAATCCAAAATCACTATGACATTTAAAGGATTCGAGCCAGAGACCTCCAGTCCATGACGCAAGGTGCTAACCACTGCACCATGGAGGCTGGCGAGTTTCAAAGCTAATGATTTCCATTACATACTCAATCATAATCTTCATCTAATAATTATTTCATCAACTTATGCATATGATGTGACACATTAATATCATTCATTGCTACGTATCTGTCGAAGCGTCTGATCCAAATCATTTCGTTGACATTTGGTTTGTTTCCATTTATGTTACATATATTTTCACTTCTAATTCTTGCTTGTACTTTCTGCTATAAATGACGCAAATCTTTATTAATATTCCCTAATATTCTGTTGTTACAGACATATCCTGGTGAACATGGTTTCCTCAGCAGATATCATCAACAGCAAAGTTATACAGACGCCTCCACAGTCAGTACTCTAAAGGACACAATTGGGAAACACACTAACAGCATCACTGTCACCAGGGACCAGTATAGTGCTAAACATCACAGCAGTGCCATAGTTGATGTAAACATTGATGGTATTGGAGACCATGCCACTACAACCCAGACAGTCAGAATAGAGATAATAACTACATTGAAACATATGGAAAACAAGAGGATACAACCCAGAACATCTGGTCTGCATCGTACAGTATTGATGATTTTTTTCAAGACATGCAGGAAATAATTGATAGAGACACTGACATTCCATGCAATCTCAGCTAAAGCAAAAGCAAATGACAATGACACAATTGATCCCATTTCCACCACTACAACAGGTAATATCCATGACACAGTTGAAAGCAGCCATGGTACTGCTGAGGACAGCAGTGATACATGTCACAAACTTGTGCAGCATGCTCTGGTCCAAGCAGGTGAAATTCTTCAAAACTACACAGTCCATACAAAATCACCACCAACAGCACAGATAGGACTCTCACAGCCAGATCTCTTGAAAAGACACTTGCAAACCAACACAGTAAAAAAGACCTATGCATGCAAAGTTTGTGGAAGAGAATGTTCCCGGCCATCTCACTTACAAAGGCACATGCGGATCCACACAGGTGAAAAGCCATATAAATGCCAGGTGTGTGGGAAACAGTTTACACTGTCAGGTAACTTACAGAGGCACCTGGGGATCCACAAAGGAGAAGAGCCACATCAATGTACATTGTGTGGGAAACAATATTCACGGAAAGATGCCTTAAAAAGGCACTTGCAAACCCACACAGAAAAAAACCATAGGAATGTACAGTTTGTGAAAAACAATATTCAGGGAAAGATCGCTGAAAAATGCACTTGCGACACCCACTCAGCAGAAAAGCCATATCAATGTACAGTGTGTGGAAAACAATATTCACAGCAAGATGACTTAGAAACACACTTGCAGATCCATACAAGAGAAACGCCCTACATCTGCACAGTGTGTGGGGAACAATTATTACAGAAAGATGAATTAAGTAAACACATTGAAATATACCACATCCCAGAAGTCTGGTGATGAACACAGTGCTGATGATAACAATCAACAGAGGTCATAGTTCACAGTGTAATGAATATGCCATCCTGAACATAGTAGTAGTAGTAGTAGTAGTAGTAGTAGTAGTAGTAGTAGTAGTAGTAGTAGTAGTAGTAGTAGTAGTAGTAGTAGTAGTGTAGTGGTGGTGGTGGTGGTAGTGGTGGTAGTTGTGGTGGTGGTGGTGGTGGTAGTAGTAGCAGTAGTAGTAGAAAAAGAAGAAGAAGAAGAAGAAGAAGAAGAAGAAGAAGAAGAAAGAAGAAGAAGAAAAAATAATTATTTAAAAAATATATATAATAATAATAATAATAATAATAATAATAATAATAATAATAATAATAATAATAATAATAATAATAATAATAATAATAATAATAATAATAATAATAATAATTGATATGATGAATGATGATGATGATGATGATGATGATGATGATGATGATGATGATAGTAGTATAGTAGTAGTAGTAGTAGTAGTAGTAAGTAGTAGTAGTAGTAGTAGTAGTAGTAGTAGTAGTAGTAGTAATAGGGTAGTAGCAGTAGCAGCAGGAGTAGCAGCAGCAGCAGCAGCAGCAGCAGCAACAGCAGCAGCAGCAGCAGCAGCAGCAGTAGTAGTAGTAGTAGTAGTAGTAGTAGTATAGTAGTAGTAGTAGTAGTAGTAGTAGTAGTAGTAGTAGAGTAGTAGTAGTAGTAGTAGTAGTGTAGTGGTGTGTTGTGTGTGGTGGTGTGGTGGTGGTGGTGGTGTGTGGTGGTGGTGGTGGTGGTGGTATAGTAGTAGTAGTAGTAGTAGTAGAGTAGTAGTAGTAGTAGTAGATAGTAGTAGTAGTAGTAGTAGTAGTAGTAGTAGTAGTAGTAGTAGTAGTAGTAGTAGATTGGTCAATATGTAATAATATCAATACTACCAGCACTACTATTCTATAGGTCTTCAGATCTTTACACCAAAACACTCTGTGACTGTGTTTGTTTTTGCAAGAGTAAGGGTGGGGAGAGAGCTTATATTTATTTGTTTCTGCTTTGTCTTATGAAAAAAATGTGGCGCAGGAAATCAAAATAAACACGTGTCTTTTTTGGTTACTGATGATACAGATAATCATTATTCAATAGCTACAAAAATCAGTGTTGAAAATGCACTATAAAATGTACATGGTTCTCAAAAGACAGCTGGGCAAGATCTACCTGAAATAAGTTACAATGGTTTATACAGGAGAAATAACATGAACAGGTAAGATAGATATGATGTAGTCATCATTTGTATTTCAATAGCATTAGATGTAATATAATATGTTTAATCGTCCTGATGTATGTCAGTTTTTGTGGTGTCATCATTTAAACCCCATACCTTTTTTTTGTAACAACTTTTTAATCATCTGTGGAATTTTAAGTTTAAAGTTAAATTAATAAAAAATGTTGAGACTCTGGTCGTTTTTTTTTCAAATTTCCTTTTTATAAACTATGCTGGGTGTTTGCAAAGGTGACTTAAATATATGATCCCTGAGTAAATGTGTCTATGTACATATATGTTTCATAGTATGAAGAAGTGACTCTATGATCCATGAATAAATGTGTCTATGTACAGACATGTTTCATAGTATGGAGAAGTAAATGTATGATCCATGAATAAATGTCTATGTACATACATGTTTCATGGTATGGAGAAGTGAATGTATGATCCGTGAATAAATGTGTCTATGTATGTACATGTTTCATAGTATGGAGAAGTGAATGTATGATCCATGAATAAATGTGTCTATGTACATACATGTTTCATAGGAGCAGACAGGCCGAGTGGTTAGACTATTAAACTCGTGATCAGGCATCTGTGACATCTTGATTTTTGAAAATAAAAAGTCACTAGAAGATAACGTGTTTGCAATCAAACGTCAATACAGTTATAATCAATAAAACAGTGATGATGATAGCGATGAAGATGACACAGCATAGGTGGGGGTGCTGGAAGTAACGTGGTGGGGGTAGTCATGATAATATTGAGGATGAATACTGACTGCTGTTATTTTTAACATTATGTTCTTTTTATTCTTTGTAATGTTTTTTTTTTTTTTATAATCGAGTTTTATGTGGGTGACTGTAATTAACGGTTTTATTCAATAAACAGCTGTGCGAAATCATTCTAGCTGAGATTCATTGTTCATTGTGTGGTGTAAAGTTTTACTTTTTAATATCGATTGTTATATAGCCCTATAAATGTGTGTGTGTGTGTGTGTGTGTGTGTGTGTGTGTGTGTGTGTGTGTGTGTGTGTGTGTGTGTGTGTGTGTGTGTGTGTGTGTGTGTGTGTGTGTGTGTGTGTGTGTGTGGCACGCGCGGGCGCGCGCGCATATGTTTAAACATGTGATCAATAATGTGGAAAAGATGAAACATGCATTTTATAACTTTAAACTTGTTTTTCAAAATTTCTAATACTTATCCGATGACATAGGGTCTGTGATGATGAAAATGGCTGCAGTCACAATTGTTTTTAGCAATCACTAACATTGATATGCAAGATTTATGAATTTGTATGCAGAGGCATTCCACTGAACTTTCTTTTTCATCTATCAATCAATCTATCTATCTATCTATCTATCTATCTATCTATCTATCTATCTATCTATCTATCTATCTATCTATCTATCTATCTATCTATCTTTCTTTCTTTCTTTCTTTCTTTCTTTCTTTCCTCTCTGTCTGTCTGTCTGTCTGTCGATCTGTCTGTCTGTCTGTCTGTTTGTCTGTCTATCTGTCTGTTTGTCTGTCTTTCTTTCTTCATTTCTTTCTTACTTTCTTTCTGTCTTTCTTTCTTCTTTATTTTTCAAAGGAAACAGACGAAGTATTTGCATACTTTTTTTTCATCCGGCCCATGCCCTGATTAGGGCATAGCAAAACATAACAAAGAAAAGCAAAGCTAAAAAAAAAACACGAGAGAGAGAGCCTCTGTGTGTGTGTGTGTGTGTGTGTGTGTGTGTGTGTGTGTGTGTGTGTGTGTGTGTGTGTGTGTGTGTGTGTGTGTGTGTGTGTTGTGCGTGCGTGCGTATGTGTGTGTGTGTGTGTGTTGGGGGGGGGGGGGTGGAGTCGGCATTGGCACTGCTGTTAACTCCAGGGGAACTGTTAACTCCAGGGGAAATGTTTAACTCCAGGGGAAATGTTAACTCCAGGGGAACTGTTAACTCCAGGGGAACTGTTAACTCCAGGGGAACAATCCCTTTAAACCGTTGTCTCAGTCATGACTCAATCCAGGGCTTGAACCTGGCTGTCAGATGGTGAGCACAATGCTGGAGTCACCAGGCTATGCCATCCCCTTCCTACACGTTTCTGTTTCTTCTTCTGAGTTCTCTTCCTCTAACACTCTAACCACAAGGCTATCTTGTGAATGTACAAGTCTGCAAATAGATGGACCAGCAAATATTGCCTTGTCTCTTCTGATTGTAACTAATGTTTGAATCAATGACCCAGACATGAGAATCATGAACAGGACTATATACGTACAAGAATCATGTCATCCAAAACCTTAAAATCAGAAATTATTTTGTCTATTTTTGCGCATGCATGTGGGCGTAAGCGCGCGCACACACACAAACGCACACAAACACATATACACACACACTCACCCCCCAACCCACCCTACACACACACATACATAGTTATCTGGTTGCATGTGTGTTTGTATCTATGTGCAGATTTACGGGTATGTGTGTGCATGTGTTTGTGTGATGTATAAATGTAGATGAGCGTGTGTTGTGTGTTGTGTGTGTGTGTGTGTGTGTGTGTGTGTGTGTGTGTGTGTGTGTGTGTGTGTGTGTAAGTGTGTCTGTGTGTTTGTGTGTGTGTGTCTGTGTATTTGTGTGTGTGAATGAGTGTGTGTGTGTGAGAGAGAGAGAGAGAGAGAGAGAGAGAGGGAGACAGTCAGACAGACAGAGAGAGAGAGAGAAACAGAGAGTGAAACAGAGACAGAGACAGGGACAGAGAGAGCTAAACACTAAAACACAAACCACGTGCAATTTTATTTCCATTTATTTTCTTTGAATGAAAAAGATGAAATCTACTCAACCACCAAGCTTCTGTACTTGTATCAGACACATCCTGTATTTTATTCAAACGTTGGCGCTTGTTCATATCACTGTCAGTCTGCATTTGATTTGAAAGTTGGTGCATTTTCGTATCACTGATATCCTATATTGCTTTCAATATTTGGTGTTTTTTCCTATCATTGTCATCCTGTATTGCATTTAATACTTGGTGTATCTTCGTGCCCCTGTCATCCTGTTGAGATTTCCAAGCAAAGTTGACAAAGTGTGGCGAGAGAGAACAGAGCAGTCTGTCTGTCACTGTCACTTCCTGGGCAAAGTACTCCACACCAAGAATGGATGAGGTAAATGTATAGACATATTTTTTTCTTGTTACTTATCCTGTCTGTCTTTCCCTACTTTTCTCTTTCTCTCTCTCCCACTCTCTGTCTCTCTGTCTCTGTCTGTCTGTCTGTCTGCCTGTCTGTGTGTGTGTGTGTGTGTGTGTGTGTGTGTGTGTGTGTGTGTGTGTGTGTGTGTGTGTGTGTGTGTGTGTGTGTGTGTGTGTCGTCTGTCTCTCTCTCTCTCTCTCTTCTCTCTCTCTCTCTCTCTCTCTCTCTCTCTGTCTCTCTCTCTCTTCTGTCTTCTCTGTCTCTGTCTCTGTCTTCTGTCTGTCTGTCTTCTTCTCTCTCTCTCTCTCTCTCTCTCTCTCTCCTCTCTCTCTCTCTCTCTCTCTCTCTCTCTCTCTCTCTCTCTCTCTCTCCTCTCTCTTGGGGGGTGCATGTTCAGACTCTGAACCGACAAGATGCACGCTGAATGAGCTCCAAATATTTGTGTATATTACGTCACAACCAGTTATAAAGTTTCAAAAGTTAGCAGAGAGGGAAGGGAGAGTACCTACAATAGTATGCCGCAAGAGTCCCTTACTTTTCGCGCGGTATGTGGCAGCTTCACCGCAGTATTTACTGGCTTTATGGCCAAGAGAGCAAAACAGAAGAAAGCCATGTTTTTACGGATCATGACAGTAACCATACGGCCAACCGGTGTCATGGTAGGAGTGCTCCTCACTCTGTTATTCTCTCTCTCTTTTCTTTCTTTCTTTCTTTCTCTCCTTTCTTTCTTTCATTCTTTCTTTCTTTCTTTCTTTCTTTCTCTCTGCGTTTCATGTATACTGAAAAAGTTATTGTTTGACACATACTCGATATGCATGATTTCCACAATTTTACTTAGACATCATCTCTTTAGTGATTTGGTATGCTTAATATAAGGGTTACAATCGTGATTTAGAATTTGCTGTTTTTTTCTTCTTTAATCAGTCATAAATTTTTGCTGTTTCTGCATTTTCTTTACCAATGATATGATTTAGCCCTTTATTTCGTTCTAAGCCCAAGAAATGTATAGTGGCCCATGGCCAAATACACTAAATTATTTCAGAGTTCAGAGTTCAGAGTTCAGAGTTCTCTCTCTCTCTCTCTCTTCTCTCTCTCTCTCTCTCTCTCTCTCTCTCTCTCTCTCTCTCTCTCTCTCTCTCTCTCTCTCTCTCACTCATTCTGTCTCTCTGTCTCTCTGTCTCTCTGTCTCTGTCTCTGTCTCTCTGTCTTTCTGTTTGTCTGACTGTCCATCTGTTTGTCTTATGTGTCTTATGGTAGTACTTGGAAAATTGCTAACCACTTAATTCGGCCCTCTGTCTTGTTTTCTGACCCAATAAAGTGGTATAAAAATAAATAATTAAAAACACCCTCACCCTCAACTAGAATTCACCCAACAAAGTTCAATTCTAACGTGACAACTCACCACCTGTCTCACCTGTTGGCGTGGCAGGGTTCCATGTCAGCCCCCTCACTTAATGGTATTGACATCAGCCTCTATCTCTATGTGTTCCCATCTTCACTGGCCCTGCTGACTTCATGAATTTCCATGCCACAGGATTCAGTGATGTTGCTAATAAGAGAAGCTGCTGGTCTGCCTCTGTTTCTCTTTGTAGTCATCACCTCGATGTCATGTCTGTCATGGGTCAGCCTCTTTCATGTCTCATGCCCTTTACCACCACACCACTATCTCCTTTAGAAATGGATCATGGCCTTCAGGGACTGACAGAGGGTCCTTAACCCTCATGAAAAGAAATGCTTATCCCACCCTTATATGCTTTTAAAATGTTTTTCTTTAAGTCAGTGATACTTCGTTTTTACTTCAAACGTTGCAGTTTAATCCTAGCCTTATGAACAATGCCACACTATTTTCCATTATTTGAAGTAGCTTTTCCTTTCATCTGGGATGCTTATAAAACAGAACACGTGTCTTATACCTCTACAGATGACTCCTGCAAGTCGAAACTTCCTCATCAAAAACCTTCTACGCCTGAACAGCTCACAATCCACAGAAGATGAGTTACAAGACAGTGACACAACAGAAGATAACCGTGGTGAAGATGAGAAAAACAAGGACACTTGCCTGGACAATCCTGAAACAGCCAGAAATATCTCTGGAACAGATGAGGACATATCTGAAGAACGTGGAAACAACTGCACTACAAATACAGACAATACCAGAACCATGGAGATCCCTGACACTTCTGGAAATATTCCATGCCCATCTGAGGCTAGACACAGTACAGGTGACGACAGCGCTGGGGTAAGTAGACCATTATCAGAAATAAGCAATAAGTCAATAAATAGTTTTATATTAAGGGAAAATATCAGTTCTAGTGAGAAAATATCAATGAAATATGTAAACTATCAACACAGAGGAGAGGGAGAGAGAGAGAGAGGGAGCGAGAGAGAGAGAGAGAGAGAGAGGGGGGGGGGGGGGGGTAGGGGAAGAGAGAGAGGGGGATGGAAGGAGGGGGGGAGGAGGGGAGGAGGGGGAGAAGAGGAGGAGAGAGGAGAGGAGAGGAGAGGAGAGAGGAGAGAGGGGAGAGAGAGGAGAGAGAGAGAGAGAGAGAGGAGAGAGAGAGAGGAGAGAGAGAGAGAGAGAGGGAGGGAGGAGGGGGCACACAATACACAGACAGACAGACACACAGACACACAGACAAACAGGCAGACTTAAAAACAATCCGAAAGGTATACATAGAGACATAAAGGCAGACATGGAAACTTAACAGATTTGGAGGCTAAGTATTGAAGAAACATCGAAGTTCACAAACACACACAAAGGCAAGAACAGCTATTTTAGATATTCCTTCAATTATCGGAATTTATTTATAAAAACCCTCTATTTTTCTGCATAGTTTTAAATATGTTTTTTTTTAGTATTCAATAATGTTGACACTGAATTTACCATTAAATGAGATAACAATGGTTCATTATTTTATTAAAGCAAAATAGGAACCAAGTCAGTGGAAAGAATATCATCTGTTAAAAACTACAGGAAAAAAACTTCTGTCACTAAAAACAGATGCAGTTAATTTCTAAATTTCCTGCAACTGTGCCTCTTGTGAGTCATTCTTTATAGAATATTTCCTGAGGTTTTGTAATCACCATTGACATATTACCTCGTGAATTATAATTTGAAATAGAATTTTCAAATTGTATGCCTATTTCCAGCTTGTGTTATTCTGAAACTAATTGAGTAATCAACTCTACAATTATGATTTCCCAACTCTTTAAATATGCTCAATTCAGTAATAAAGCTGAAGTTAGTCTCCTTCCCTGCTGAAGATTGCAAGCTACTTTGATGCTGACAATAATCTTGTTTGTGAAGTCCTGCAGCTTGTTTCTGGATTCATTTTAAAGTCCAAGTTTTATACACTGCACCTGTCTGGTTAGTGGCTTAGGCAGCAACTTGCTTGTTTAAATGTTAGCTGAAGGTCTGTGATATTTTGCTTGATGCCTGGATTTATTAATGGGGTGCATTGATGCCTCCTTTTCCTTTTCTAAATTTGGCTTTTAAAATGATGGTACCTTGACCGACTGAGGTTTATTATGACTGCCTATGTGCTGTGTGCTTAATGTTCTCTATACATTTACATACCTATATCATCCTAAATCATAAGACACTGTGATGAATGAAAGCACACAGTTACACAGCATGCCGAACATACAGAGATTGAAATCGTTTTCGTACTTTGTTATTTTACAGACAAACCCTGGTGACCATGGTGTGCTCGGCAGAAACCTTCAACAGCTAAGTTGTACAGATGAATTCAATTCAACTGATGGACACAGGTACTTTTCTGCAAACTCCGTTGAAGCAAAAGTAAATGACTCTCACACAATTGATCCCATTTCCACTATTGCCACAGGTAACATCCCTGACACAGATGAAAGCAGCCATGATACTGCTGAGGACAGCAGTGATACATGTCACAACCTTGTGCAGAATACTCTGGTCCAAGCAAGCACAATTCTTCAAAACTACACAGTCCGTACAAAATCACCACCAACAGCACAGATAAGACTCTCACAGCCAG
Source organism: Stramonita haemastoma (assembly GCA_030674155.1). NCBI lineage: Eukaryota > Metazoa > Mollusca > Gastropoda > Neogastropoda > Muricidae > Stramonita > Stramonita haemastoma. The sequence continues at coordinate 27,720,042 of CM060345.1, forward strand.
ATCTCTTTAAAGGACACTTGCAAACCCACACAGGAAAAAAGACCTATGCATGCAAAGTCTGTGGGAAAGAATGTTCCCAGTCATCTCACTTACAAATGCACATGCGGATCCACACAGGTGAAAAGCCATATAAATGCCAAGTGTGTGGGAAACAGTTTACTCAGTCATGTAACTTAAAAACACACTTGCGGATCCACACAGGAGAAAAGCCATATGAATGTAAAGTCTGTGGGAAACTGTCTTCACATTTAACCACCTTTCAAAAACACATGCAAACCCACAGGGAGAAAAGCCACATCAGTGTGCAGTATGTGGAAAACAATATTCACGGAAAGATAGCTTAAAAAGGCACTTGCAAACCCACACAAAAGAAAAGGCCATATGAATGTCCAGTGTGTGGGAAATGATATTCAGGGCAAGATGACTTAGAAACGCACTTGCATACCCACACAGTAGAAACGCGTTACATTTGCACAGTTTGCCTTGAAGATTTTTCACAGAAAGATGATATAACTGAACACATTAAAATAAACCACACAGCTCAGGAGTCCAGTGATGAACAAGGTGCTGATGACAACAATCAACAGAGGTCATAGTTCACAGTGTACTAAATATGCCATCCTGAACCTAGGAGTTAGTAGTAGTAGTAGTAGTAGTAGTAGTAGTAGTAGTA
>CM060345.1:27725714-27740714 GCA_030674155.1 Stramonita haemastoma
GTGTGTGTCTCTCTCTCTCTCTCTCTCTCTCTCTCTCTTCTCTCCTCTCTCTCTCTCTCCTCTCTCTCTCCTCTCTCTCTCTCTCTCTCTCTCTCTCTCTCTCTCTCTCTCTCTCTCTCTCTTCTGTCTGCGTCTGTCTGTCTGTCTGTCTGTCTGTCTGTCTGTCTGTCTGTCTGTCTGTCGTCTGTCTCTCTCTCTCTCTCTTCTCTCTCTCTCTCTCTCTCTCTCTCTCTCTCTCTCTCTCTCTCTCTTCTCTCTCTCTCTCTCTCTCTCTCTCTCTCTCTCTCTCTCTCTCTCCTCTCTCCTCTCTCTCTCTGTCTCTTCTCGTCTCTCGTCTCTGTCTCTTCTCTCTCTCTCTCTCTCTCTCTCTCTCTCTCTCTCTCTCTCTCTCTCTCTCTCTCTCTCTCTCTCTCTCTCACCACCTGTCTCACCTGTTGGCGTGGCAGGGTTCCATGTCAGCCCCCTCACTTAATGGTATTGACATCAGCCTCTTTCTCTATGTGTTCTCATCTTCACTAGCCCTGCTGACTTCATGAATTTCCATGCCACAGGATTCAGTGATGTTGCTAATGAGAGAAGCTGCTGGTCTGCCTCTGTTTCTCTTTGAGGTCATCACCTCGGTGTCATGTCTGTCATGGGTCAGCCTCTTTCATGTCTCATGCCCTTTACCACCACACCACTATCTCCTTTATAAATGGATCATGGCCTTCAGGGACTGACAGAGTGTGCTTAACCCTCATGAAAAGAAATGCTTATCCCACCCTTATATGCTTTTAAAATGTTTTTCTTTAAGTCAGTGATACTTCGTTTTTACTTCAAACGTTGCAGTTTAATCCTAGCCTTATGAACAATGCCACACTATTTTCCATTATTTGAAGTAGTTTTTCCTTTCATCTGGGATGCTTATAAAACAGAACACGTGTCTTATACCTCTACAGATGACTCCTGCAAGTCGAAACTTCCTCATCAAAAACCTTCTACGCCTGAACAGCTCACAATCCACAGAAGATGAGTTACAAGACAGTGACACAACAGAAGATAACCGTGGTGAAGATGAGAAAAACCAGGACACTTGCCTGGACAATCCTGAAACAGCCAGAAATATCTCTGGAACAGATGAGGACATCTCTGAAGAACGTGGAAACAACTGCACTACAAATACAGACAAAACCAGAACCATGGAGATCCCTGACACTTCTGGAAATATTCCATGCCCATCTGAGGCTAGACACAGTACAGGTGACGACAGCGCTGGGGTAAGTAGACCATTATCAGAAATAAGCAATAAGTCAATAAATAGTTTTATATTAAGGGAAAATATCAGTTCTAGTGAGAAAATATCAATGAAATATGTAAACTATCAACACAGAGGAGAGGGAGAGAGAGAGAGAGGGAGCGAGAGAGAGAGAGAGAGAGGGGGGGGGGGGTAGGGAGAAGAGAGAGAGGGTGGATGGAAGGAGACAGAGAGAGAGAGAGAGAGAGAGAGAGAAGAGAGAGAGAGAGAGAGAGAGAGAGAGAGAGAGAGAGAGAAGAGAGAGAGAGAGGGAGGGAGGGAGGGCACACAAATACACAGACAGACAGACACACAGACACACAGACAAACAGGCAGACTTAAAAACAATCCGAAAGGTATACATAGAGACATAAAGGCAGACATGGAAACTTAACAGATTTGGAGGCTAAGTATTGAAGAAACATCGAAGTTCACAAACACACACAAAGGCAAGGACAGCTATTTTAGATATTCCTTCAATTATCGGAATTTATTTCTAAAACCCTCTATTTTTTTTGCATAGTTTTAAATATGTTTTTTTTAGTATTCAATAATGTTGACACTGAATTTACCATTAAATGAGATAACAGTGGTTCATTATTTTATTAAAGCAAAATAGGAACCAAGTCAGTGGAAAGAATATCATCTGTTAAAAACTACAGGAAAAAAACTTCTGTCACTAAAAACAGATGCAGTTAATTTCTAAATTTCCTGCAACTGTGCCTCTTTTGAGTCATTCTTTATAGAACATTTCCTGAGGTTTTGTAATCACCATTGACATATTACCTCGTGAATTATAATTTGAAATAGAATTTTCAAATTGTATACCTATTTCCAGCTTGTGTTATTCTGAAACTAATTGAGTAATCAACTCTACAATTATGATTTCCCAACTCTTTAAATATGCTCAATTCAGTAATAAAGCTGAAGTTAGTCTCCTTCCCTGCTGAAGATTGCAAGCTACTTTGATGCTGACAATAATCTTGTTTGTGAAGTCCTGCAGCTTGTTTCTGGATTCATTTTAAAGTCCAAGTTTTATACACTGTACCTGTCTGGTTAGTGGCTTAGGCAGCAACTTGCTTGTTTAAATGTTAGCTGAAGGTCTGTGATATTTCGCTTGATACATGGATTTATTAATGGGGTGCATTGATGCCTCCTTTTCCATTTCTAAATTTGGCTTTGAAAATGATGGTACCTTGACCGACTGAGGTTTTTTATGACTGCCTATGTGCTGTGTGCTTAATGTTCTCTATATATTTACATACCTATATCATCCTAAATCATAAGACACTGTCATGAATGAAAGCACACGGCTACACAGAACGCCGAACTTACAAAGACTGCAATCGTTTCCTTACTGTGTTATTTTACAGACAAACCCTGGTGTTCATGGTGTGCTCGGCAGAAACCATCAACAGCTAAATTGTACAGATGAATTCAATTCAACTGATGGACACAGGTACTTTTCTGCAAACTCCGTTGAAGCAAAAGTAAATGACTCTACACAATTGATCCCATTTCCACCACTACAACAGGTAACATCCATGACACGGGTGAAAGCAGCCATGATGTTGCTGAGGACAGCAGTGATACAAGTCACAACCTTGTGCAGCATACTCTGGTCCAAGCAGGCGAAATTCTTCAAAACTACAAAGTCGGTAGAAAATCACCACCACAAGCAGAGATAGGACTCTCACAGCCAGATCTCTTGAAAAGACACTTGCAATCCCACACAGGAAAAGAGACCTATGCATGTGAGGTCTGTGAGAAAGAATTTTCCCGGCCACCTCTTTTACAAAGGCACATGCGGATCCACACAGGTGAAAAGCCATATAAATGCGAGGTGTGTGGGAAACAGTGTACACGGTTAGATAACTTACAAACACACTTGCGGATCCACACAGGAGAAAAGCCATATGACTGCAAAGTCTGTGGGAAACAGTTTTCTCAGTCATTTATTTTACAAACACACAGGCGAACTCACACAGGAGAAAAGCCATTTAACTGTAATGTCTGTGGGAAACAGTGTTCACAGTCAAGTCATCTACAGACACACATGCGAACCCACACGGGAGAAAAGCCATATCAATGTAAAGTCTGTGGGAAACAATATTCACGGAAAGATTACTTAAAAAGGCACTTGCAAACCCACACTGAAGAAAAGCCATATCAATGCACAGTGTGTGGAAAACAATATTCACAGCAAGATGACTTAGAAACACACTTGCAGACCCATACAGGAGAAACGCCCTACATCTGCACAGTGTGTGGGGAACAATTTTCACAGAAAGATGAATTAAGTAAACACATTGAAATATTCCACACAGCCAAGGAGTCTTGTTTTGGTGATAAAAACGGTGCTGATGACAACAATCAACAGAGGTCATAGTTCACAGTATACTGAATATGCCCTCGTGAACATAGTAGTAGTAGTAGTAGTAGTAGTAGTAGTAGTAGTAGTAGTAGTAGTAGTAGTAGTAGTAGTAGTAGTAGTAGTAGTTTGATCATTATGTAGTAATATTCGCTACTACTTCTTCCACTACTATACTACAGATCTACAAATCCTTACACCAAAACACTCTGTGACTGTGTCTGTTATTGCAAGAGTAAGGATGGGGAGATCTCACATTTGTTTATTTCTTCTTTGACTCTTGAAAATAATGTGGCACAGGAAATTAAAATAAACAAATATCTTTCTTTTTGTTACTGATGATACAGATATTCATCATTCAATAGCTAAAAAAGTAGTATTTAAAAATCTACAATAAAATCTACATTGTTGTCAAAAGACAGCTGGGCAAGGCCTACCTGAAATAAGTTACAATGATTTATGCAGGAGAAATAACATGAACAGGTCAGATAGATATGATGTAGTCAGCATTTGTAGTTCAATAGCTTTAGGTCTAATGTAATATGTTTAATCGTTCTGATGTGTGTCAGTTTTTGTAGTGTCGTCATTGAAACCCATACGTTTTCTTGTGACAACTTTTTAATCATCTTTGGAAGTTTAAGTTTAAAGTTAAATTAATGAAAAATGTTGATACTCTGGTCATTTTTTCAAGTATTTTTATAACTATACTGGGTGTTTGCAAAGGTGAATTAAATATATGATCCCTGAGTAAATGTGTCCATGTACATATATGTTTAATGGTATGGAAAAATGATTGTGTGATCCATGAATGAATGTGTGTATATACATGTTTCATGGTATGGAGAAGTGACTGTATGATCCATGAATAAATGTGTCTATGTACATTCATGTTTCATGGTATGGAGAAGTGACTGTATGATCCATGAATAAATGTGTCTATGTACATACATGTTTCATGGTATGGAGAAGTGGCTGTATGATCCATGAATAAATGTGTCTATATACATACATGTTTCATGGTATGGAGAAGTAAATGTATGATCCATGAATAAATGTGTCTATGTACATTCATGTTTCATAGTATGGAGAAGTAAATGTATGATCCATGAATAAATGTGTCTATGTACATACATGTTTCATGGTATGGAGAAGTAAATGTATGATCCATGAATAAATGTGTCTATGTACATACATGTTTAATGGTATGGAGAAGTAAATGTATGATCCATGAATAAATGTGTCTATGTACATTCATGTTTCATGGTATGGAGAAGTGGCTGTATGATCCATGAATAAATGTGTCTATGTACATACATGTTTCATGGTATGGAGAAGTAAATGTATGATCCATGAATAAATGTGTCTATGTACATACATGTTTAATGGTATGGAGAAGTAAATGTATGATCCATGAATAAATGTGTCTATGTACATTCATGTTTCATGGTATGGAGAAGTGACTGTATGATCCATGAATAAATGTGTCTATGTACATACATGTTTAATGGTATGGAGAAGTAAATGTATGATCCATGAATAAATGTGTCTATGTACATACATGTTTCATAGGAGCAGACAGGACGAGTGGTTAGATCATTCAACTGAATCGACATCTCTGACATCTCCATTTAAAAAAAAAAAAAACCCTCGGTAGAAGATATGTATTTTCAATCAAATATCAATACAGTAATAATCAATAGAAGCAGTGATAATAATAATAATGATACAGGTGACAAAATATGGGTGGGCGTGTTGAATGCATTGTGGTGGGGTTAGTCATAGTAATACTGAGGATGAATACTGACTGCTGTGTTATTTCTCACATTATGTTCCTTTTCATTCTTTGTAATGGTTTTTATGATTGAGTTTTATGTGGGTGATTTTAATAAACGGTTTTATTCAATAAACAGCTGCTGTCAAATCATTTTAGCTGAGATTTATTGTGTGTGCATACGTGCGTCCGTACATGCGTGTGTGTCGTGTGCGTGGTGTGTGTGTGTGTGTGTGTGTGTGTGTGTGTGTGTGTGTGTTTGTGTGTGTGTGTGTGTGTGTGTGTGTGTGTGTGTGTGTGTGTGTGTGGTGTGTGTGTGTGTGTGTGTGTGTGTAAGCTTGTGATCAATAATATGGAAAAGATGAAAGATGCATTCCATAGCTTTAAACCTGTTTTTCACAATCTCTACGGCTTATTCACATCACAATGAAACAGATTCCCTGATGATTGAAATGGCTACAGTTAAAATTATTTTTCACAATCAATGATATTAATAAGCAACATTTATGAGTTTGTATACAGAGGCATTCTACTGAACTTTCATTTTCTTTCTTTCCGTCTGTCTGTCTGTCTGTCTATCTGTCTGTCTGTCTGTCTGTCTGTCTGTCTGTCTTTGTTCTCTCTTTCTTTTGTTTCTTTCTGATTTTTTTTTTCTGTCTGTCTGTTTGTCTTTTTTATTCTCTCTGTCTTTCTTTTCTTTCGTTTCTTTCTTTTTGTTTCTTTCTTTCTTTCTTTCTTTCTTTCTTTCTTTCTTTCTTTCTTTCTTTCTTTCTTTTCTTTTCTTTTCTGTTCTTTCTTTCTTTTGGTCTGTCTGTCTGTCTGTCTGTCTGTCTGTCTCTCATTCTTTCTCTCTTTCTTTCTTCTTTCCTTCATTCCTTCCTTTCTTCCTTCCTTCCATCCTTTCTTTCTTTTCTTCTATCTTTCTTTCTGCCTGTCTTTGTTTGTTTGTTTCTCTGTTTCTTTCTCTCTATCTTTTTCTTCCCCCTTAGCTCCTTGATAAGTCAGCAGAGCACTCTACTCAATTTTTCAGGCTATGTCTCCAAGACATTTGAACATGGCAGTACTCAGTCCTCTTCAGGCACATAATGCTTGCTGGGTGTGCTTGTGAAGGAATGAAAGAATGAATTAACACATTTTATTTTTCAAAGGTAACAGAGGAAGTATTCGCATACTTTTTTTTTCATCCTGCCCCTGCCCTAATTAGGGAATAGCAAACAAACAAAAAAAGGAAACAAAAACAAAACTAAACAAAACAAACAGAGAGAGGGAGAGACATACATACAGACAGACAGACAGACAGACAGACAGACTACAGACAGACAGACAGACAGACAGACAGAGACAGAGAAAACTAGACACTAAATCGCCAATCCACCTGCAGTTTTTTTCCATTTATTTTCCTTGAAAGAAAAGATGAAATCTACTCAAGCATGTAACTTGACTACTTGAATCACACCCATACTGTACTCCATTCAAAAGTCGGTGCTTTTTCATATCAGTTTCAATCTGCAGTTGATTTGAAAGTTGGTGCATTTTCGTATCACTGATATCCTGTATTGCATTCAATACTTGGTGTTTCTTGGTATTAGGGTTATCCTGTATTGCATTCAATACTTGGTGCATCTTCGTGTCACTGTTATCCTGTTCAGATTTCCAAGCAAGGTTGACAGAGTGTGGGAGAGAGTGTCACTTCCTGGGCAAAGTACTGCACAACAAAAATGGATGAGGTAAATATCTAAGTATCATTTTGTATCTCTGTCTCTGTCTGTCTGTCTCTCTCCCTGTCGGGTGGGTGATCTCCCTGGGATAGAGGCAGGATGTTTTTTGCTCTGGCAATTTTCCAATTGAAACACTAATTTAGTTAGCACCATGCCAGTTGTTGGATTACCCACAGCTCTGGAAGTCACCATAGGTGCCCTGCTCCAAGACCATCACCTGACATCGCGGAAAATCTGTGCAGAAGGCAACAACACAACAATTGTACTTCGGCTGAAGACTGGCTCTGAGCGCTCAACAAATATGACTAGCCAGCAAACTCTTCCACTTGCCAGCATTTCCACAGGAAGGTCCCCAGCCAGCTTAACAGAGATAGAAGGAGGATTGAAGAGAGAAGACAGACAGAGGAAAGGAGACAGGTGGAGGAGAACAGAAAGGCAGAGAAGAAGAGACAGACAGCAAAAACACAAGAAGAAAGTCTGGCAAGTCAATTTTTTGCCTCTGAAAATTCACACAGTATATTTATGCCTACACTACCAACAAACAGCGAGGTGTCACACATCAACATGCCCCTGTCTCCAAACAGCACACCGCTGCTCGTGCTGTCTCCTGCACGTGAATTCCATCCTAGACCGCGTAATGCGTGCGTGCGTGCCTGTGTGTGTACGTCAGTGTGATGTGTGGTGTGTGTGTGTGGTGTGTGTGTGTGTATGTGTGTGTGTGTGTGTGTGGTGTGCGTGCGTGAGCATGTGTGTGTGGGCGTGTGTGTGCACATGCATGGTGTGTTAATGCGTGCATGTATGTGAGTGCATGTGTGCGGTGGGAAGAGGGGTAGAGTAAGAGACAGTGAAGGGGTGGAGGAGAGGTGAGAGAGAGAGAGACAGAAAGAGGAGAGAGAGAGAGAAGAGAGAGAGAGAGAGAGAGAGAGAGAGAGAGAGAGAGAGAGAGAGAGAGAGAGAGAGAGAGAGAGGAGAGAGAGATTTGAATTGATTTATTCTTTTGTATCGAGGATAATGGAACAAGCACTATAAAATAATTTGCCTTGCCTTGCCTTGCCTTGGCTTGCCTTGCCTTGCCCTCTCTCTCTCTCTCTCTCTCTCTCTCTCTCTCTCTCTCTCTCTCTCTCTCTCTCTCTCTCTCTCTTCTCTCTCTCTCTCTCTCTCTCTCTCTCTCTCTCTCTCCATATCTATGTCTGTATGTATGAACGATATTCATGGAAAGTATTTATATTCTCGCTTTTTCAAAATTAGAAGTCTGATTATGTCTGATTATGTTTTCAACGAAATGTGTCCTGTAAGATAATCCCATTCCACAGTGTTCCAACCTTCTGTCACAAACAGCTAAGACACTCATCAATGTGAAAGGAGATTAAAAGTAAGTATTTTTACTACCCCCCCCCCCCCCCCCCCCTGCCAACTTACTTCTCTGATGAACAGACATACCTGTTCCTTACATCCATCTATAAAATAATAATAATAATAATAATAATAATAATAATAATAATAATAATAATAATAATAATAATAATAATAATAATAATACATGGAATTTGTATAGCGCTATCTCTTGTAAGAACAAATCGAAGCGCTTGCATTTGACCTACAGAGCCACAGATCATGCTGCCACCAGGCGCAAAGATCAACGACGAACAACGATGATCAACTGTTGTTGTCTTGTTGCTGCTGTACACTTTAGAGCGCAAAGCCTGGGCAAGTATGTATGGAGGGCAAGCTGTTACCCATGCAGCAGACCCCCCTTCTCCACGGCACTGGAATGATCCATTGGAAGGGCATTGACCAATACGAATGGTTCCAGTACCGTCGCAGGAGCCACCAGAACGTTGCCATATACCTACAGCCCCGAGCCGCTCTGGGACTCCAAAATCATACCTAATCACTACAGCAGCCTATTATCGTTAGGACAAAACATGAACCACTGCTGGATTATTTCCCTGGTCCTCGATGGCGTCTTTTGTGATCTAATCTGTATAGAACATGACCTGGTCAGCCCAACATTGACCACGATGATATCTAGTTTACAGAGTGAGTTAAACATCAGCCTACGTTGCTGACATTAGCACATCTCTCCAAAGACAGTCTCCTATGGTCCCCAAGATCGCTGTTTCTTTTAATACTTTACTTTGTTTCATCAGTATCATGTAAATTTGTATGTCACGTAAAAAGGAAGAAGTTTCTATCAGAGGTAATTTTCTATACCTTTTTGATGAACGTTGACTTGACTGTTATTAATGTGTATTTTCAAAATAATTGATTTTACTGTGCACCTGGCTTATACTGTGACAGATAACTCCTGCCAGTCACCACAGCCTTCCAAACCCAGACAGCATGGAACCACCAGAAGGTCCGTCACTGGAGAGTGAGTCAACAGGAGGTAGCCAGGGTGAAGATGGGAATATTCAGGATGTGTGCCAGGAGTAGTCTGAACATGCCAGAAGCATCTCTCCTACAACTGAGGGCAACTTTGAAGGACGTGGAAACAACTGCACTACAAGTACGAACAACACTGAAATCAAGGACAGTTTTTGAAACTACAAGGGATAATCAAGCCTCAACTGAGACCAGGCATACTACTGCTGAGGATACCTCTGATGTAAGTAGTCCAGTATTAGAAACAAGCAACAACCAAATAACACACCCTACATGACACAACAAGCATTTGTCAGGATAACATATCGTAGAAAATATAATGTTCACTGTAGTTTTATTAGAGTTTCTGACAAATAAAAAAACGTACAGACTGGAAGAGAGTCATAAAAACCAAATGACACAGACACACAGAGATACGGAGACACACAGACATAGACAATATTTCATTATTCATTTGAATAAATATAAAAACTGGTTGTTTTATTTGTAGCAGTACCTTTGTTTGGGAATAATTAAAATGACAAAAACGCTCTTCATCTAACAATTATTTCCTCACCTGTGCAAATGATGAGATGCATTAATATGCCTTGCTTAATTATATGTGCTGAAGCCTCAGACCTATATCATTTACGTTGACAGTTGTTTCGTTTCTGTTTTTGTTATATTCATTTTCACTTCTAGTGCTCGCTTGTATTTTCCGCTATAAATGATGCAACTCTTTATTAATATTCCTAATATTGTGTTTTTACAGATGAATACTGGTGACCATGGTTTGCTCAGCAGAAACCATCAACAGCAAAGTTGTACAGATGCCTCCACAGTCAGTACTCTAAAGGACACAATTGGAAAACACGCTAACACCATCACTGTCACCAGGGACCAGTATGGTGCAAGACATCACAGCAGTGCCATAGTTGATGTAAACATTGATGCTAATGGAGATCCATGCCACTACAACACCGACTGTCATAATCAACGTATAACACATTGATACAGATGAAAGACAGAGATACAACCCAGGACATCTGGTCTGCACTGTACAGCCTCGATGATTTTTTTCAAGACATGCAGGAAATCATTGATAGAGACACTGACATTCATTGCAATCTCAGCTAAAGCAAACAAAAAATGACCACAATTTGATCCCATTTCCACCACTACAACAGGTAACATCCCTGACACAGGTGAAAGCAGCCATGATACTGCTGAGAACAGCAGTGATACATGTCACAACCTTGTGCAGCATGCTCTGGTACAAGCAGGCAAACTCTTCAAAACTACACAGTCCATACAAAATCACCACCAACAGCAGAGATAGGGCTCTCACAGCCAGATCTCTTAAAAAGACACTTGCAAACCCACACACGAAAAAAGACCTATGCATGTCAAAGTTGTGGGAAGAGAATGTTTCGGCATCTTACTTACAAGGCACATGAGGATCCACACAGGTGAAAAGCCATATAAATGCCAAGTGTGTGGGAAACAGTTTTCAGAGTCAGGTAACTTACAAAAACACTTGCGGATCCACACAGGAGAAAAGCCATATATGTAAAGTTGTGGGAAACAGTTTTCACATTTAAGACCTTTCAAAGACACATCACACCACACGGGAGAAAAGCCTATCATGTAAAGTCTGTGGGAAAACAATTTCACGGAAAGATAACTTAAAAGGCACATTGCAAACCCACACACGAGAAACAACCTTACAATGTGCACAGTGTGTGGGAAGCAATTATTACAGAAAGATGAATTAAGTAAACACATTGAAATATACCACACAGCCCAGAAGTCTGGTGATGAACACGGTGCTGATGATAAGAATCAACAGAGGTCATAGTTCACAATTTACTGAATATGCCATCCTGAACACAGTAGTAGTAGTAGTAGTAGTAGTAGTAGTAGTAGTAGTAGTAGTAGTAGTAGTAGTAGTAGTAGTAGTAGTAGTAGTAGTTGATGATGATGATGATGATGATGATGATGATGATGATGATGACGACGACGACGACGACGACAACAACAACAACAACAACAACAACAACGACACCAACGACACCAACAGCAACGACACCAACAACGACACCACCACCACCACCACAACAACAACAACAACAAAAATAATAATAATATTAATAATAATAATAATAATAATAATAATAATAATAATAATAATAATACATATAAGTGATGATGATGAAATGAGATGATGAATGAGTATAGATAGATGTATGAGAAGACGACGACGACGACGACGACGAAAACAATCAATAAACAACAACAACAACACAACAAAGCAATCAACAACAACAATAAAATAACAATAAAAAAATAAAATAGTAAAAAGTAGTAGCAGTAGAGTAGCAGCAGCAGCAGCAGCAGCAGTAGTAGTAGTAGTAGTAGTATAGTAGTAGTAGTAGTAGTAGTAGTAGTGTAGGTGTAGGTGGTAGTAGTAGTAGTGTGTGGTAGTAGTAGTAGTAGTAGTAGTATGTAGTAGTAGTAGTAGTAGTAGTAGTAGTAGATTGGATCATTATGTAGTAATACCAATACTACCAGCACTGCTATTCTATAGGTCTTCAGATCTTTACACCCAAAACACTTTGTGACTGTGTCTGTTATTGCAAGAGTGAGGGTGGGAGGGCTTACATTTATTTATTTCTTTTTGTCTCATGAAAATAATGTGTCGCAGGAAATCGAAATAAACAGTACTTTTTTTGTTACTGATGATACAGATAATCATTAAATTCAATAGCTAAAAAATCAGTGTTGAAAATCTACTATGACATCTACATGGTTCTCAAAAGACAGCTGGGCAAGACCTACCTGAAAAATATTACAATGATTAATACAGGATAGAAATAACATGAAACAGGTAAGATAGATATCATGATGTATTCAGCATTTGTAGTTCAATAGCTTTAGGTGTAGTATAATACTTTTAATCGTTCTGATGTATGTCAGTTTTTGTAATATATCTTTCAAATCCGTAGGTTTTCTTAAACAACTTTTTAATTATCTTTGGATCTTTTACTTTAAAGTTAAATTAATGTACCATATTGAGACTCTATACATTTTTAAAGTTTCCTTTTAATAACTATGCTCAGATTTTGCAAAGGTGAACTGAACGTATGATCATGAATAAATATGTCTATGTATATACATGTTTCATAGTATGGAGATCCTGAATAAATGTGTCATGTACATATATGTTAATGGTATGGAGAAGTGAATGTATGATCCATGAATACATGTGTCTATGTACATAACATGTTTAATGGAGCAGAGCAGGCCGAGTGGTTAGACCATTAAACTGATCAGACATCTTGACATCTCCATTCTGATTTAAAAAAAAACCTCGTAGAAGATATGTATTTTCAATCAAATATCAATACAGTAATAATCAATAGAAACAGTGATAGATAATAATGATCAGGTGACAAAGTATGGGTGGGCGTTTAAAATGTAGTTGTGGTGGGGTTAGTCATAGTAATACTGAGGATGAATACTGACTGCTGTTATTTCTCACATTATGTTCCTTTCATTCTTTGTAATGTTTTTATGATTGAGTTTTATGTGGGTGACTTTAATAAACGGTTTTATTCAATAAACAGCTGCTGTCAAATCATTTTAGCTGAGATTAATTGTGTGTGCGTGCGTGCGTGCGTGCGTGGTGCGTGCGTGCTGTGCGTGCGTGCGTGCGTGGTGGTGGTGGTGTGTGTGTGTGTGTGTGTGTGTGTGTGGTGTGTGTGTGTGTGTGGTGTGTGTGTGTTGTGGTGTGTGTGTGTGTGTGTGTGTGTGTGTGTGATCAATAATATGGAAAAGATGAAAGATGCATTCCATAGCTATTTCAAATCCTGTTATTTTCACAATCTGCTACGATTATTTCACATCAACAATAAAACAAGATTTATGATTCGTATACAAGGCATTTAAAACTTTTTTTTCCATTCTTGTTTTAGCAACATTTATGGTCTGTATCGGCTTCCTGAACTTTCTTCTTCTTCGTCTGTCTGTCTGTGCTGTCTGTCTGTCTGTCTGTCTTTCTTCTTTCTTCTTGTTCTTTCTGATTTTTTTTCTTTCTGTCTGTCTGTTTGTCTTTTTATTCTCTCTGTCTGTCTTCTTTTCTTTCGTTTCTTTCTTGTTTCTTTCGTTTCTTTCTTCTTTCTTTCTTTCTTTCTTTCTTTCTTTCTTTCTTTCTTTCTTTCTTTTCTTCTTTCTGTCTTTCTTTCTTCTTCTTTTTTTTTCTTTCTTTTCTTTTCTGTTCTTTCTTTCTTTCGTCTGTCTGTCTGTCTGTCTGTCTGTCTGTTCTGTCTGCTCTCATTCTTTCTCTCTTTCTTTCTTCTTTTCCTTCTCCTTCCTTTCTTCCTTCCTTCCATCCTTTCTTTCTTTTCTTCTTTCTTTCTTTCTGTCTGTCTTTGTTTTGTTTGTTTCTCTGTTTCTTTCTCTCTTTCTTTTTCTTCCCCCTTAGCTCCTTGATAAGTCAGCAGAGCACTCTACTCATTTTTTCAGGCTATGTCTCAAAGGGACATTTGAACATGGCAGTACTCAGTCCTCTTCAGGCACAGAATGCTTGCTGGGTGTGTTTGTGAAGGAATGAAGGAATGAATGAACAAATTTATTTTTCAAAGGTAACAGAGGAAGTATTCGCATACTTTTTTTTCATCCTGCCCTTACCCTGATTAGGGAATAGCAAACAAAACAAAAAAAAAGGAAACAAAAACAAAACTAAACAAAACAAAACAGAGAGAGGGAGAGACAGACAGACAGACAGACAGACAGACAGACAGAGACAGACAGACAGACAGACAGACAGACAGACAACAGACAGACAAAATAAACCATCAGCCAAATCCACGTGCAGTTTTATTTCCATTTATTTTCCTTGAAAGAAAAATGAAATTACTCAAGCATGTAACTTGACTACTTGAATCACACCCATACTGTACTCCATCAAAAGTCGGTGCTTTTTCATACAGTTCAATCTGCATTTGATTTGAAAGTTGGTGCATTTTCGTATCATCTGATATCTGTATTGCATTCAATACTTGGTGTTTCTTCGTATTAGGGTTATCCTGTATTGCATTCAATACTTGGTGCTCTTCGTGTCACTGTCATTCCTGTTCAGATTTCTCCAAGCAAGGTTGACAGAGTGTGGGAGAGAGTGTCACTTCCTGGGCAAAGTACTGCACAACAAAAATGGATGAGGTAAATATCTAAGCATCATTTTGTATCTCTGTCTCTGTCTGTCTGTCTCTCTCTCCTGTTCGGTGGGTGATCTCCCTGGATAGAGGCAGGATGTTTTTTTGCTCTGGCAATTTTCCGATTAAACACTAATTTAGTTAGCACCATGCCAGTTGTTGGATTACCCACAGCTCTGGAAGTCACCATAGGTGCCCTGCTCCAAGACCATCACCTGACATCGCGGAAAATCTGTGCAGAAGGCAACAACACAACAATTGTACTTCGGCTGAAGACTGGCTCTGAGCAC
>CM060345.1:27743214-27755714 GCA_030674155.1 Stramonita haemastoma
CCTAAGGTCCATGTTCAATTGAAACATTTCACTACCTCAGTCTCTGTCATGTCTCTGTCTCTGTCTCTGCCTCTCTCTCTGTGTCTCTGTCTCTGTCTCTCTACTCTCTGCTCAGTCTGTTGTCTCTCTGTCTCTGTCTGTCTTGTCTCTCTCTCTCTCTTCTCTCTCTCTCTCTCTCTCTCTCTCTCTCTCTCTCTCTCTCTCTCTCTCCTCTCTCTCTTCTCTCTCTCTCTCTCTCTCTCTCTCTCTTCTCTCTCTCTCTCTCTCTCTCTCTCTCTCTCTCTCTCTCTCTCTCCACATCTCTGTGTGTATGAACGATATTCATGGAAAGTCTTTATATTCTCGCTTTCTCAACATTATAAGTCTGTATAAGTCTGATTATGTCTGATTATATTTCCAACGAAATGTGTCCTGTAAGATAATCCCATTCCACAGTGTTCCTACCTTCTGTCACAAACAGCTAAGACATTCATCAAAGTGGAAGGGGATTTAAAGTAAGGATTTTTACTACACCCTCCATCCCACCTTACTTCTCTGATGAACAAACATACCTATGCCTTACAGTCATCCATATACTCATACCTAAACACGACAGCAGTCTTTTATGGTTAGACCAAAACATGAACCACTGCTGGATTATTTCCCTGGTGCTTAATGGCGTCTGTTGTGATCTAATCTGCATAGAACAAGACCTGGTCAGCCCAACTTTGACCACGAGGATACCTAGTTTACAGAATGAGTAAAACATCAGCCTACGTCGCAGACATTAGCACATCTCTCCAAAGACAGTCTCCTTTGGTCCCCAAGATTTCTTTAGTCTTTTAATATTTTACTTTGTTTCATCAGTATCATGTAAATTTGTATGTCACGTTAAAAGGGAGAAGTTTATATCAGAGGTAATGTATATATCTTTTTGATGAACGTTGACTTGACTATTATGAAGGTGTGTTGTCAAAATCATTGGTAATACTGTGCACCTGGCTTATACTGTGACAGATAACTCCTGCCAGTCACGACAGCCTTCCAAACCCAGACAGCATGGAAGCAGCAGAAGATCCGTCACTGGAGAGTGAGTCAACAGAAGGTAGCCAGGGTGAAGATGGGAATATCCAGGATGTCTGCCAGGAGAAGTCTGAACATGCCAGAAGCATCTCTCCTACAACTGAGGACAACTTTGAAGGACGTGGAAACAACTGCACTACAAATACGAACAACACTGAAATCAAGGACAGCTTTGAAACTACAAGGGATAATCAAGCCTCAACTGAGACCAGGCATACTACCGCTGAGGACACCTCTGATGTAAGTAGTCCAGTATCATAAACAAGCAACAGCCAAATAACACATTTTACATATTATAAAGAGCATTTGTCAGGATACAATATCATAATAATCAAATATTCACAATAGTTTTACTAGAGTTTTTGATAAATAAACAGATTGAAAAAGAGACAAGCAAACAGACATACTGACTGGAAGAGTGTCAGAAAAACCAAAGGTTACAGAAAAACAGACATAGACAATGTTTAGTTTTTCCATTTGAATAAGCAGTAACAATAGTTGTTTTATTAGTAGGAATACCTTTGTTTGGAATTAATCAAAATGACATACACACTGAAGAAATATATAACGTTTAAACAAATATAAATACCTTATCATCAGAAACAAAACAATGGTGTATTTTACGACCAAAGGATGAAACAGCAAAGAATAGAAACAAATCGCAAGCATAATATGACAGGGCTTCTAGCACCATACAGAATAAATGCATATATTCTCTGTACATATTATCTGACACACTTCCACACATGTTTATGGAATATGGTTAAGCAACTCCACCAATATGCATCACTGGACATCACAACATGGCTGTACTTTACACTTCCTATCATAATATATCTAGGAATTAACCAGGCCAGAAAGATTCAGACACCTGCAGTGCTGGTCAGATAATTTGAGCAACATTCCCAAAATTGCATCTGCCAAGTGGAAGGAAGGAAGGTGGCAGGAAGGCTAAGTCGTTCGCCTGCCAACAAGTAAACTTTGAGGTTCTGGGTTCGTACCCAGCCGCGCCCTTTCTTTGCAGTTTGACGAAATAATCGAACTGAATGTCAAAGTCATTGTGATGAGACTATAAACCGAGGCCCCTTGTGCCAACGAACCAGAACATCTTGCGCACACGTTAAAACCCTGTTCCGCCTTTCGAAAGAGCAGGCCATCGTGTGCGGGTAGGAGCAGATGACAAAATTATATATAAAAAACCAGCATGCACACAGGTGTTGTGTTTAGACATCATCCCTGATGAAACATCGGGGAGTTGGAGTACCAGGGTGGCTCGGGGCTGTATTTGGCAACATTCTGGTGGCTCCTGTGAACCATTTGTATCGGTCGTTGCCTTCCCAATGGATCATTCCAGTGGTGTGGATAGGGATGGTCTGCTGCATGGGTAACAGTTTGCCCTCCATACTTACTACCTAGGCTTTGCGCTCTAAAGACTAGAGCGTAACTACATAGTCTTCCGGGACTGATGGGTGCCTACTACTAAAGTGGAAGAAGTTCATCTGTGTGGTCCAAGTCTACTGAATGAGCATACAGGAATCTCACTGTGGGTAGCAACCATACCAGTATTCACAAAACACCATGAGATTTCAATGATTCGAACCAGAGACCCCCCAGTCCATGATGCAAGGTGCTAACCACTGCACCATGGAGGCTGTCGAGTTTCAAAGCTATTGTTCTCCATTACATACTCTATCATATTCTTCATTTAATAGATGTTTCCTCAACTTATGCATATGATGTGACACATTAATATCATTCATTGCTGCTGTATCTGATGAAGCCTCTGCTCCATATTTTTTACGTTGTATATTTTTTGTTTCCTCTATTGTTAATTAATTTTCACTTATAATGCTTACTTATATTTTCTGCTATAAATGATGGAAATCTATATTAATATTTCCTAATGTTGTGTTGTTACAGACGAATCCTGGTGACACTGGTTTGCTCAGCAGAAATCAGCAGCAGCAAAGTTGTACAGATGCCTCCACTATCATTACTCTTAAGGACACAATTGGGAAACACGCTAACACCATTACTGTCACCAGGGACCAGTATGGTGCAAGACATCACAACAGTGCCATAGTTGATGTGAACATTGATGCTAATGGAGACCATGCCACTACCACACCAGACTGTCAGAAAATAGCTGGTAACTACATTGATACAGATGTAAAACACAAGGATCCAATCCAGGACATCTGTACTGATGCATTTCATACTGAAAGGACTTTACAAAACAGCCAGCATTCAACTGATGGACACATTAACGTTTCTGCAAAAATAGGTGAAGCAAAAGAAAATGACAATGACACAACTGACCGCATTTCCACTATTATAACAGGTAGGCTTAACATCCATAGCACAGTGGAAAGCAGCTATGATATTGCTGAGGACAGCAGTGATACATGTCACAATCTTGTGCAGCATACTCTGGTCCAAGCAGGTGAAATTCTTGAAAACTACAAAGTCCGTACAAAATCACCACCTACAGCAGAGATAGGGCTCTCACAGCCAGATCTCTTAAAAAGACACTTGCAAACCCACACAAGAAAAAAAACCTATACATGCAACGTCTGTGGGAAAGAATTTTCCCGGCCATATCACTTACAAAGCCACATGCAGATCCACACAGGTGAAAAGCCATATAAATGCCAGGTGTGTGGGAAACAGTTTATACAGTCAGGTAATTTACAAAGACACTTGCGGATCCACACAGGAGAAAAGCCATATGACTGTAAAGTTTGTGGGAAACAGTTTTCAGATTCAAGTAATTTACAAAGACACTTGCGAATCCACACAGGAGAAAAGCCGCATCAGTGTACAGTGTGTGGGAAACAATATTCACAGAAAGATCACTTAAACAGGCACTTGCAAACCCACACAGAAGAAAAGCCATATGAATGTACAGTATGTGGAAAACAATATTCAGGGAAGGATACCTTAAAAATGCACCTGCAAACCCATACAGAAGAAAAGCCATATCAATGTCCAGTGTGTGGAAAACAATATTCAGGGCAAGATGACTTAGAAACGCACTTGCAAACCCACACAGTAGAAACGCGTTACATTTGCACAGTTTGCCTTGAAGATTTTTCACAGAAAGATGATATAACTGAACACATTAAACTAAACCACACAGCTCAGGAGTCTGGTGATGAACAAGGTGCTGATGACAACAATCAACAGAGGTCATAGTTCACAGTGCACTGAATATACCACACAGCTGTCAGTTGCCCCCACTTTCAACTCCTTCCAGCTGCTAATGAACCCATCGCATCCCAGCCCAGAGGGGCCAACTGGTGCTATTTATAGCAGGAACTGACAGCACGTGGACGGCTAAAGAAACGGGCATTAAATGTAGCACTCTAGACTGAGTGATGTTGGATTTGTGTACTGTGACCATCCTGAACGTAGTAGTAGTAGTAGTAGTAGTAGTAGTAGTAGTAGTAGTAGTAGTAGTAGTAGTAGTAGTAGTAGTAGTTGTAGGAGTGGTAGTCGTAGTTATAGTATTGGACTTGATAGTAGTAGTAGTAGTAGTAGTAGTAGTAGTAGTAGTAGTAGTAGTGTAGTGGTAGTGGTAGTGGTAGTAGTAGAAGAAGCATCAACAGCAGCAGTGGGCCGCAGCAGCAGTAGTAGTAGTAGTAGTAGTAGTAGTAGTAGTAGTAGTAGTAGTAGTAGTAGTAGTAGTAGTAGTAGTAGTAGTACTTTTAATTATAATCAATAATTAAATGTTGAGACCCTTGTCATTTCTTCACGTTTCCTTTTCATAAAAATGCTTGGGTTTTCCAATGGTGAACTGAATGTACAATCCATGAATAAATGTCCTATGTACATACATGTTTAATGGTATGGAGAAGTAAATGTGTAACCCATGAATAAATGTGTCTCTGTACATACATGTTTCATGGTATAGAGAAGTGAATGTGTTACCCCTGAATAAATGTGTCTATGTACATACATGTTTCATGGGAGCAGACAGGCCGAATGGTTAGACTCTTAAACTAGTGGTAAGACATCTGTGACATCTTATTTTTGAAAACAAAATTCACAAGAAGATAACGTGTTTGCAATTTAACGTGGATACAGTTATAATGAATACGAACAGTGATGGTGATATCAATGAAGATGACACAGTAGGGGGGGTGGGGGTGTTGAATGTACAGCGGTGGGGGTAGTCATGATAATTCTGAGGATGAATACTGACTGCTGTTATTTTTTTTTTTATTGTTTTAATGGTTTTTATGATTGTGTTTTATGTGGGTGACTGTAATAAACGTTTTAATCAATAAACAGCTGCTGTGGAATCCTTTTAGCTGAGATTGATTGTGAACTGTGTGGTGTAAAGTCTGGCATGCTTGTTTGACTGCTGTGTGTGTGTGTGTCAAGTCAAGTCAAGTCAAGTCAAGTCAAACTTTTATTTCCAGATGGTACATTGAGTAAGCATTCCAATTGCTTTTTTTCATCAAGCCATCCATCTAAAAATAAACAATAAAAAAATAATAATAAAAAAAGGAGAAAAACAGAGAGAATAATCATATTTGAACAAGGAAAATCTTAAAGAAGATATGTGGTACAAATGAAAAGATTAAAAATGAACTTGAATAATATTCACACCAAAAGAAGAAACTACACACACCACACACACACACACACCACACACACACACACACACACACACACACACACACACACACACACGCACTTATATACATATATATATATATATATATATATATATATTATATATATATATATATATATATATATATATATATATATATATATATTATATATATATCACACACAAGGAAAATAATGCATGGTTCCTTAAAAATCATTTTACACACACACATACAAACCTATATCAATTCCCTCCTCCAAAACAAGTACGGTGCATACAAAGAAAAACAATACATTACAAAGCAATGGATTCGAAGCAGAAA
Source organism: Stramonita haemastoma (assembly GCA_030674155.1). Lineage (NCBI taxonomy): Eukaryota > Metazoa > Mollusca > Gastropoda > Neogastropoda > Muricidae > Stramonita > Stramonita haemastoma. Next base: position 27,749,220 of record CM060345.1, read on the forward strand.
GGAAAGACAATCACATTAATTGCCTTCCTTTTTCTCAGTCCTTCACTCCCAAACACTTGTGTTTATAGATTTACACAAAACATGTCAGCATTCTAACAAATAAGTGCATTTAGGTACATAAAAAAATCGCAACTAACTTGAGCACCAGCTCATCAATTGTATGATTAAAAAATCAATCAATAATTTTTTTTAATTAAAAAAAAAAAAAAAAAAAGTATATATATATATATATAATATAATAAAAATAAAAAATATATATATATAACAAACAAACAAAATAATTATAAAAAAAAAAAAAAAAAAAATTATCCCACAAAAGGCACATACAAAAAAAAAAAAAAAAAAAAAAAGCAACATTTCCTATAACTAAATATCTCAATGTACTGTATCAACACACACACACACACACAACCACACACCACACACACACACACACACACACACACACACACACACACACACACACACACCCCACCACACACCAGAACAAACATCCAAACCAAAAAGAAATCAAACAGATAAAATCAGGCAACCCCCCCCCTATAAAATGTTAAAGCCTAACCAAACAACATCAGCATCAACAACAACAATAACCACACACCAACTCACTCACACACACACACACACAACCACACACACACACACACACACACACACACACACACACACACACACACACACACACACACACACACAGTAAAATCAACCATCAAGGTCTAATATCTTATCAAGTCATAGCAGATCAGTATCCCTTAAAAGTAACATCAAGAGATGAATAAAATGACCATATAAACTGTGGTCATACCATATTTATAATGATAATAATGACTATCAGTGATACATTCATCTTTCTGTCCCTCGCACACATGCTACATGTAACATTTTTAATTCAGTTGTAACACTAGGCCACAATACAAGTACGTTGGAATGAAACAGTAAAGAGTGATGTTATATCACAAGCAAATGTACACGTTTACAAGTCTTGTTCTATACACTTATCTATGAAATATTTTTTTAGATGTGCTTTAAAATTATCTTTGTTTTTGATACATTTCAAATTTTTTGGTAGCTTATTCCATAGGTCGCTACCTGAACATAGTAGGCTTGATTTATATAGATTATTTCTGGGTCTTGGAAATGTTAGCAAATGGTTGTGTCTGTGTTGATTGATTTTGAAAGTATTGGTAATCTTGGGAGGTGCAGTTTGGTTAACAACTTTTTGCATAAACATGGCTTTATTGAAGGAAAGTCTGTTTCGAAAAGTCAGGACGTTTATTTTCTTATAATCCTCAACTGTCAGGGTACTTGATTTTAACAGGACAAGTTTTACTGCTCTTTTATATAAACGATGAATGAATTTCAAGTTCGTTTCACTACAGGTATCCCATATAGTTGATGCATAGTCAATAATAGGTAGAATATGACAACAAAAAAACAGTTTTCGAGAGTGATGATTCAAAAAGTGTTTGATTTTCGATAATTGACGTAACCTGTGAGCAATGCGCTTTCCTAGTGACACAATGTGATCAGTCCAAGTCATATTTTTGTCAATGGTGACACCTAAAAGTTTATGAAGTCAACTTCTTCAATTATTCTGCTATCAAGTAACAGAGGTAGGAACTTATCTCTCATTTTTTGTCTTTTCTGTCTTGCTGATACATACATGCACTTTGTTTTTTGTGCATTTAAGGACATATGGTTTAACTGAGTCCAAGTAATCAATTTGTCAATGCTAAATTGAAGTTTGTGAGATAAGCTGCAAGGGTCTGAATAACTACAAAGTAGAGTGGTATCGTCAGCAAACATTTCACAGCTACATTGAATAAAACAGGGTAAGTCATTTACAAAGATTGAAAACAAGAGAGGTCCCAATACTGAGCCTTGTGGTACCCCATAGCTAATAGGTAGTAGTGCTGATGTTTGATTATTAACAGTTACGAGCTGTTGCCTATTTGACAGAAAACTTTTTAGAAGCTGAATAATTTCAGGTGTCAGTTTGTACATTTCTAATTTGCGTAATAACAGAGAATGATCAATCACATCAAATGCTTTTTCAAAGTCAACAAAAAGGAGTCCTGTAAATTTATTGTTATTTATGTTGTGTAAGAGACTTTCAGTAAGCTGAGTTAGAGCAGTGTGGCAGGAATAGTTTTTACGAAACCCCGATTGATCTTCATTTATTAGACTGTTGTTAATAAAGTAAGAATTTAGCGATGTTTGTATGTGTTTTTCTATGGGTTTAGATAATATTGAGAGAATTGAAATTGGCCTATAATTCGAAGGAGAAGAGTATTCCCCTGATTTATGTACTGGAATGATTTTTGCTTGTTTAAACTTGAGAGGAAAACACCTTTTTTCAATACACAAGTTGTATAGATATGTTAGTGTTTCAGCAATGACTGGACTAGATAGTTTTATTATCCTCCATCCAAATTGTCTAAATCACGTGTCCTTGAATTTGTTTGTAATTTTAGACTATTTAATACATCAAAGATTGTCATTGGCTGGAGATCAAATGGAATTTTAATGTGTTTAGAATTAACATGTTGTTCTAAGTAGATAAGATCATTTTCGCTTGACTTGTCACATGTTATAACTTTATCACTACATTTGAAAAATGGTTGCTTAATTCATCAGCTGATATTTCTTTAATGGATTGTTGGCTCTTTGAAATATGTTTATTACATAATGTATTAATGGCTTTCCAAATTTGGCGAGAGTCAGTTGTGGTAGTTAACAACTGTTGGAAGTAGTTTCTCTTCGATCTGCGTTTTAGAGAATTTACTTTATTTCTTTGTTCTCTAAATTGGTCATTTGTACCATGGGTTTTCAGATAGTTTCGTAGGTTTATCTCGGAATCTATGTCCTTTGTTATCCAAGGAGGTTTCATTTTTTCTTTAACTCTTTTTCTTATGAAGGGAGCATGTTTGTCATACACTGAGATAAATGTATTAACCCAAAAATCAGCAGCTTCATTGGGATCTCTTATTTGATAAATATCATGTAAAGGTGAATTCATCAAGTCTGAAAGAAAATGTTTCTCACTAAAGTTTTTGAATCTTCTGTAATATATGGTTTTATGCCCAACTTTAGGAATTTTTATACGATGTTTAAACCAAGTAAAGCAGACAGGATTATGATCACTGCATCCACACGATGGAGTACATACTTCAGTTATGTGTTGTTTTGCATTAGTATATATATGATCAATTAATGTCTCTGAGTTTTCTGTTATACGTGTGGGTTTATCTACTAGTTGGTCTAGTCCAAACATAGTATAGTTGTGATTCCATTTAGGCTTAGGTTTGAGTAAATCTATGTTAAAATCACCAAGGATAACTGTTTCATAGTTTAAAAGTGTAACTTCATCCATTAAAGAATTGAATCGATCAATCCAGTCAGTGGGTTCTGACGGATTTCTGTATATAAATCCTATCAATAGCGGACTACTGTGTTTTAGTTTGATTTCTACCCATATCGATTCAATATCATAGACATCAAAGTTATGTAGCCTTTTACAGCATAATGAAGATGCAAAATATGTTAACAAGCCTGTAGTTTTTGGTTTGTAGGGATCTTGACGAAATATTTGGTATCCTGGAATGTGCATGTCTGCATCAGTTATATTTGAGGAAAGACGAGATTCAGCAAAGCCAAACAGATGAAACTCATTCCCCTCATTAAATAGTATGCTAGCAATATCATCTGTTTTATTCATTGCATTGTTTATGTTGAGGTAGCCTACTCAGAGACCCTGTTTTAATGGCCACTTGTCTGAGGTAAGAGGCATGACATCTAAGGATGAGTGCAGATAGTAATGCTGTGTTAGATCTTTGGGTGTCTATGAGTTTTCACACAAGTAGAAGAAAAACCAAAAAAACAAAACAAAATCAAATAACCAAAACAATTACAAAAGGGAAAAACAAAATGAACAGATGTTGACTAAATCTCAAATAACAAACACGTAAGCCAAATAGAAATGTAATCACAAAAAAGAAGTATAATCACAACTCAAACTAGGATACACGAATATGATATATACAAAGTTCTGTAACAAAAAAGTAATAAGCAAAGAAAAAATACACAATCACACACGAATTTCAGCTGTTATCACCCAAAATTCTCTATAGATCAATCAATGATGATCAAGTTTCTGCTAGATGAACAGATATAAAGTAAAGCAACTTCACTGTGTAAACTTAGCAGAGTACACTGCAGCATGACACCATTAACAATTCAGAGAGAGAGAGAGAGAGAGGAGAGAGAAGAGAGAGAGAGAGAGAAGAGAGGAGAGAGAGAGAGAGAGAGAGAGAGAGAGGAGAAGCCTGTTATAGGAGAAGATAAGACTAGTTTATGTAATGGTACAGACAGAGATAGACTTGTCTTAGGCTAAAAAAGGGTAGGCTATCTGTTGGTCAAGTCATGTTGTGTGAAATAGCACAACATTTGGGGGTGGGGGGTGGGGAGTGAAAAGGTAAAGTTTGGGGGGGGGAGGGGGGGGGAACAAACCGGGGTGAGGAGTGGAAAGGTGAAGTTTAGGGGGGGGGGGGGAGATCCCACCAACCCACAAGGTTCATGAATTCATTTGACCGCCTAAAACTATTAGGTAAAAGAAAAATCATCACATACTAGGTCTAGGTGTGTAAATACATGCATCAACACATTTATCACTTGCATCAACACATTTGTGATTATGCCCTCACAGAGGTGTGTACATGCATGCATCAACACATTTGTGTTTATGACCTCACCCATACACACACACACACATAACGCGCGCGCACACACTCACTCACACACACACACACTCACTCACACACACATACACATACACACACATACACATACACACACATCAACACATTTGTGTTTTATGACCTCACCCATACACACACACACACATAACGCGCGCGCACACACTCACACACACACACACACACTCACTCACACACACATACACATACACACACATACACATACACACACATGCACACACTCACACGCACACGCCACACACACACACACACACACACACCGGACACACACGCACACACACATTCACACACCCCCACACTACAACACACACACACACACACACAACTTCTGTAATTATAGATTAGGGCTGGAGCAATTCCATTAACAGACCTAGGATCTTATCTGTTTTGGTGTTTGGTACAGTCGGTCTACCCAGCATGACAGAGTCATGGGGAACAAGTCTCCTGGGTTGTCTGGGTGGAAAGTGATGGTCATAGTCAGTCACAGGTGGGCATTTAGGCGATGTGGACAGGACAGGGGACACGTTTGAGTCATTAGTGTTTGTTGTAGGTAGAGTCTCCACACTTCTGTACCCCTTCACTGCGTCCACATAACTAGCAGAAGGGGAGTGTGAGTATGTTCGTCGGACGAGTGGACGGTTACCATGGGAACAGAGGTTGTGTGTAAGGACTTCACAACCTCTGTAGCTGGGATGGAGTCTGTCACGGTACATATCTTTCTTGGGTGCGCCTGACTTGGCGAGGAAGTAGGGGGTATTGTCAATGAAAGAAACTCCTTCTTGAATGCAGGTGTTTCTCAGGTTCATTGTGGACCATGAAGCTGCTGCACCGAGTGGGTGTCGTCCAAGGGGGGGAGAAGAGAAGAGGCGTGTAGCGTGGCACGGGGGAACACCCTTCTCAGAAGACGTATCAGCTTGACCCAGTCTGCTGAGGAGACGGCCCTGTGTAGCAGCTGTTGATTCCGACATGGAATACAACACGCTTGATGAGGGGTGAAGGGGGGCGTGATGAGAGCCACTGACACAGGTGGTCGACAGTCAGGCCAGGCACCTGCCAGGTTGCAGACAGGGTGGCTGTGTGTTGGCATTCTTTGGCTGTCCACACCTACCAACACTGAGTCACCCAACAGCAGTGTGTTCACTTGCCGTGGGATTAATTTCTGCTTCAGAGCAGTTAAGGGAGATAGGCGGGGTGGGGGTTGGCTGGTGGCTGGGGACTTGGACTGCTTACGTGTCTGAGTATTATGATGTGTGGTTGTGGAGTGTGAATGAACAGTGTGGGGGGGGTGTGCCAGAATGGGTTGCTTGCTTCTTTGATTGTGAGGGAAGTGGGAGTGAGAAGTCTTAGCATTGTCTGTAGAAGTTGGCTGTTTGTTAGTCTGTGTGTGCATAGATGAAGTGTTGATTTGCTTACATTGTTGCAAGGGTTTTTCTGTAGTGGTTGTTATCGAATCTGCTGCATTGTCTGAAAGAACTTCAAATCTGTTTGAAATATCTACGCTATATTTCTCTGTTTGTGTGCACAGTTCAGGACATTCTTTGCTTGCATTGTCTGTCTGAGTCACTGAATGTTGTGTCTGTTTGTTTGCACAGAGAGTCTGTAGTTGTGTCTTGGTGCTGTTGTTGACATTGCTTTGACTGTCTTTGAATGACTGGAGCTTGCTTGCTGTTTCTTTCAGTTGGCCTTGCTGGGTTTTGTGGCTGTCCTGCAATTCATTGAT
>CM060345.1:27760714-27768214 GCA_030674155.1 Stramonita haemastoma
TGTGTGTGTGTGTGTGTGTGTGTGTGTGTGTGTTTGTGCATGTGCGTATATGTGTACGTGTGTGTTTGCATGAGTGTTCGCTGACACGTACAAAAGCACATGTTTTATTTTTGTTTTGCGTGTGTGTGTGTGTGTGTGTGTGTGTGTGTGTGTGTGTGTGTGTGTGTTGTGTGTGTGTGTGTGTTGTGTGTGTGTGTGTGTGTTGTGCGCGCGCGCGCACGTATGTATGTGTGTTTGTATGAGCATGTGTGTACGGGTGTGGGGGTAGGTGGATGGGTGTATGTGAGTGTGTTTGGGTGTATGTTTGGTGTCTTTTTGTCTGTCTGTCTGTTGTTGTTTGTCTGTCTGTCTGTCTGTGTCTGTGTCTGTGTATTTGTGTGTGGTTGCATGTGGGGTTTTTGTGAGTGTTTGTTTGTGTGTTTGTGTGCCTGCGCCGATGCATACATAAACACATGTTCGTTTTGTGTGTGGTGTGTGTGTGTGTGTGTGTGTGTGTGTGTGTGTGTGTGTGGGTGTGTGTGTGTTGGTGTGTGTGTGTGGTGTGGTGTGTGTGTGTGTGTGTGTGTGTGGTGTTGGATTTGTGTGCGCTTATGTGTTTGTGTGTACTTATGTGTGTGTGTGTGCTTATATTCTTTGTGCTTGTGCATTGCATGTGTATAATGCGTTTGCAAAAGAGACAGACAGATAGGACAGACAGACAGACAGAAGACAGAGAAAGAGAAAAAGAGAGACAAGGAGAGAGGAGAGAGAGAGAGAGAGAGAGAGAGAGAGAGAGAGAGAGAGACAGAGAGAGAGAGAGAGAGACAGACAGACAGACAGACAGACAGAGACAGACAGACAGACAGAAGACAGAACACACACACACAACACACACACACAGACACAGAGACAGAGACAGAGACACAGACAGACAGACAGACAGACAGACAGAAGACGAGAGAGAGAGAGAGAGAGAGAGAGAGAGAGAGAGAGGAGAGAGAGAGAGAGGAGAGAGAGAGAGAGAGGAGAGAAGAAGAGAAGAGACACTAGAACACTGAACACTGAACACTGAACTGATTTAATGTACATTGGTCATAGACCACAATACCTTTGGTGGGCTTGGGATGGAACAAAGGGTTCATTCATATCATTGGCCAAGAAATAGAGAGACATACAAACAGACATACAGATATACAGACATACAGACAAACAGACAGACAGAAAACAGACAAACAACAGAAACAGAGAGTGACAGTACACAGCAATCCTTAAAAAACATCACAAATTACATGGAATGCTCTTTTTGCACATTTTGCTTGAAAGAAAAGATGACATCTACTCAAGCACTCTGTGACTACTTGTATCACACCCATTCCCTATAAGAGAGAAAACCAGCAGTCTTGTCTGCACTGTCATTTCTGGGCAAACTACTGCACAGCAAGGATGGATGAGGTAAATGTGTAGACATCGCTATTCCTTTTCTCTTATTCTCTGTCTGTCTGTCTGTCTGTCTGTCTGTCTGTCTGTCTGTCTGTCTGTCTGTCTGTCTGTCTGTCTGTCTGTCTGTCTCTCTCTTCTCTCTCTCTCTCTCTCTCTCTCTCTCTCTCTCTCTCTCTCTCTCTCTCTCTCTCTCTCTTTCTTTCTTTCTTTCTTTCTGTCTTTCTCTCTCTCTCTCTCTCTCTCTCTCTCTCTCTCTCTCTCTCTCTCTCTCTCTCTCTCTCTCTCTCTCTCTCTCTCTCTCTCTCTCTCTCTCTCTCTTTGTCTCTCTCTCTATGTGTCTCTGTCTCACTCTCTATCTGTGTGTGTGTCTCTATCTCTGTCTCTCTCTGTCTCTCTCTGTCTCTCTCTGTGTCTCTGTGTCTCTGTGTCTCCCTCTGTCCTCTCTGTCCTCTGTCTCTGTCTCTCTCTCTCTCTCTCTCTCTCTCTCTCTCTCTCTCTCTCTCTCTCTCTCTCTCTCTCATGCATACTGAAAAAGTGTTATGGTTTGAAACTACTTAATATGTATGATTTGCAACTTTCCCTAGACATCATTTTTTGTGATTTGGTCATGCTTGATTTAAAGATCATAATCATGACTTAGAGTAAAGTATGTTTTTTTTTTCTTTTATCAGTCATATTTTGTTATGTTTTGTGCATTTGCATTGCCAATGATATGATTAAACCCATTGTGGTCCATGGCCAATGTACATTAAACTAGTCCTGGGTTCAGAGTTCAGAGCTCTCTCTGTCTTTCTGTCTCTCTGTCTCTCTGTCTTCTCTGTCTCTGTCTCTGTCTCTCTCTCTCTCTCTCTCTCTCTGTCTCTGTCTCTTTCTCTTCTCTTTCTCTGTCTCTTTCTGTCTCTCCTGTCTCTGTCTGTCTGTCTGTCTGTCTGTCTGTCTGTCTGTCTGTCTGTCTGTCTCTCTCTCTCTCTCTCTCTCTCTCTCTCTCTCTCTCTCTCTCTCTCTCTCTCTCTCTCTCTCTCTCTCTCTCTCTCTCTCTCTCTCTCACTCTCTCCCTCTCCCTCTCCGTCTCCGTCTCCCTTTCCCTCTCCCTCCCCCGTCTGTCTCTATCTTTCTTTGTAACTCTTTGTTGTCTCTCTGAATCTGTCTTTCTCTCTCTCTCTCTGTCTCTCTCTGTCTCTCTCGTGTGTCTCTCTCTCTCTCTGTCTCTCTCTCTCTTTTCTTTCTCTCTGTCTCTGTCTTTGCCTATCTTCTCAATATTACTGATACATAATATCCTTCATGTAAACCAGGAAACAACATTCAAGCATATGAACTAAACTATTTAGTGTTTCTGTGTAATATTGCTTTTTGTTCTGAAATAGTTGTAAGGAAAGCACCAAGGCATGCCAATCAACATTATCCTTTATTAAAAATTGATATCCTACTGCCACCTTATCATTTTATGGCAGTACTTGGAAGATTGTGAGCAACATCATTTGACCCTCTGTACTGTTTTCTGACCCCATAAAGTGGTATAAAAATAAATAATTAAAAACACCCTCACCCTCAACTAGAATTCACTCAACAAAGTTCAATTCTAACTTGACAACTCACCACCTGTCTCACCTGTTGGCCTGGCAGAGTTCCATGTTAGCCCCCTCACTTAATGGTATTGACGTCAGCCTCTTTCTCTATGTGTTCCCATCTTCACTGGCCCTGCTGACTTCATGACTTCCCATGCCACAGGATTCAGTGATGTTGCTAATGAGAGAAGCTGCTGGTCTACCTGTTTCTCTTTGAGGTCATCACCTCGGTGTCATGTCTGTCAAGGGTCAGCCTCTTTCATGTCTCATGCCCTTTACCACCACACCACTATCTCCTTTATAAATGGATTTGGCCTTCAGGGACTGACAGAGGGTCCTTCACCCTCATGAAATGAAATGCTGGCCCACCATAATAATAATAATAATAATAATATTCTAAAATATTTGTTTTTTGAATCAGTGATACTTTGTTTTTACTTCAAACATTGCAGTTTAATACTTGTCTTATGCATAATAGGACAGACTTTTCCCTTATTCGAAGCAGTTTTTCCTTTTATATGGGAGGTTTAATAATAATAATAATAATATCATGTGTCTTATATCACTATAGATGACTCCTGCAAGTCGAAACTTCCTCATGGAAAACCTTCTAGGCCTGAACAGCTCACAATCCACAGAAGATGAGTTACAAGACAGTGACACAGCAGACAATAACCCTGGTGAAGATGAGAAAAACCAGGACACTTGCCATGACAATCCTGAAACAGCCAGAAATGACTCTGGAACAGCTGAGGACATCTCTGAAGAGCATGGAAACAACTGCACTACAAATACAGACAATACCAGAACCATGGAGATCCCTGACACTTCTGGAAATATTCCATGCCCATCTGAGGCTAGACACAGTACAGGTGACGACAGCGTTGGGGTAAGTAGACCATTATCAGAAACAAGCAAAAAGTCAATAAATAGTTTTATATTAAGGAAAAATACCAGTTCTAGTGAGAAAATATCAATGAAATATGTAAACTATCAACACAGAGGAGAGGTAGAGAGAGAGAGAGATAGGGAGAGGGAGAGAGTGGGGGGGTTCGGGGGGGGGGGGGGGTGGGGGGGAGAGAGGGGGGGTGGGGGGGGGGTGGGAGGAGAGAGAGAGAGAGAGAGGAGTGGATGGAGGAGACAGAGAGAGGAGGAGAGAGAGAGAGAGAGAGGGGGTACACAAATACACAGACAGACAGACAAACAGACACACAGGCAGACTTAAAAACAATCAGAAAGGTATACATAGAGACATACAGGCAGACATGGAAACTTAACAGATTGGAGGCTAAGTATTGAAGAAACATCGAAGTTCACAAACACACACAAAGGCAAGGACAGCTATTTTAGATATTCCTTCAAATATCGGAATCTATTTTTAAAACCATCTATTTTTCTGCATAGTTTTAAACATGTTTTTTTTTAGTATTCAATGATGTTGACACTGAATATAGCATTAAATGAGATAACAGTGATTCATTATTCTATTAAAGCAAAATATGAAACAAGTCAGTGGAAAGAACATCACCTGTTAAAAAGTACAGGAAAAAAACTTCTGTCTCTAAAAACAGATGCAGTTAATTTCTAAATGTCCTGCAACTGTGCCTCTTGTGAGTCATTCTCTGTAGAATATTTCCTGAGGTTTTGGTAATCACCATTGACATATTACTTCGTAAATTATAATTTGAAATAGAATTTTCAAATTGTATACCTATTTCCAGCTTGTGTTATTCTGAAACTAATGGAGTAATCAACTCTACAATTAGGATTTCTCAACTCTTTAAATATGCTCAATTCAGTAATAAAGCTGAAGTTAGTCTCCTTCCCTGCAGAAGATTGCAAGCTACTTTGATGCTGACAATAATCTTGTTTGTGAAGTTCTGCAGCTTGTTTCTGGATTCATTTTAAAGTCCAAGTTCATGCACTGCACCTGTCTGGTTAGTGGCTTAGGCAGCAACTTGCTTGTTTAAATATTAGCTGAAGGTCTGTGATATTTTGCTTGATGCCTGGATTTATTAATGGGGTGCATTGATGCCTCCTTTTCCTTATTTAAATTTGGCTTTTAAAATAATGGTGCCTTGACCGACTGAGGTTTTTTATGACTGCCTATGTGCTGTGTGCTTAATGTTCTCTATATATTTACATACCTACATCATCTTAAATCATAAGAGACTGTGATGAAAGAAAGCACAGTGTTACACAGCATGCCGAACATACAGAGACTGAAATCGTTTCCTTACTTTGTTATTTTACAGACAAAGCCTGGTGTTCATGGTTTGCTCGGCAGAAACCATCAACAGCAAAGTTGTACAGATGAATCCAATTCAACTGATGGACACGGGTACTTTTCTGCAAACTCAGTTGAAGCAAAAGTAAATGACTCTCACACAATTGATCTCATTTCCACCACTACAACAGGTAACATCCATGACATAGGTGAAAGCAGCCATGATACTGCTGAGGACAGTAGTGATACATGTCACAACCTTGTGCAGCATGCTCTTGTCCAAGAAGACACAATTCTTCAAAACTACAAAGTTGGTAGAAAATCACCACCAACAGCACAGATAGGACTCTCACAGCCAGATCTCTTGAAAAGAAACTTGCAAACCAACACAGAAAAAAAGACCTATGCATGCAAAGTTTGTGGAAGAAAATGTTTCTGGCCATCTAAATTACAATGGCACATGCGGATCCACACAGGTGAAAAGCCATATAAATGCCAGGAGTGTGGGAAACAGTTTACACTGTCAGGTAACTTACAAAAACACTTGCGGATCCACACAGGTGAAAAGCCATATAAATGCCAGGTGTGTGGGAAACAGTTTACACTGTCAGGTAACTTACAAAAACACTTGCGGATCCACACAGGAGAAAAGCCATTTAACTGTAATGTCTGTGGGAAACAATATTCAGCGAAACATAACTTAAAAAGGCACTTGCAAACCCACACTGAAGAAAAGCCCTACCAATGTACAGTGTGTGCAAAACAATGTACACGGCAAGATGACTTAGAAACACACTTGCTGACCCACACAGGAGAAACGTCCTAATGTGCAGATTGTTTCGGGAACAATTATTACACAAAGATGAAGTAAGTAAACACATTGAAATATACCAAAAAACGGAGAAGTCTAGTGATAAACATGGTGCACATGATAACAATCAACAGAGGTCATAGTTCACAGTGTACTGAATATGCCATCCTGAACATAGTTTAGTAGTAGTAGTAGTAGTAGCAGCAGCAGCAGCAGCAGCAGCAGCAGCAGCAGCAGCAGCAGCAGCAGCAGTAGTAGTATGTAGTAGTAGTAGTAGATGATGACGCAGGATCAGCAGCAGCAGCAGCAGTAGCAGTAGTAGTAGTAGTAGTAGTAGTATAGTAGTAGTAGTAGTAGTAGTAGTAGTGTAGTGGTAGAGGTAGTAGTAGTAGTAGTGAGGAGGAGGAGGAGGAGGAGGAGGAGGAGGAGGAGGAGGAGGAGGAGGAGGAGAGTAGGAGCAGTAGTAGTAGTAGTAGTAGTAGTAGTAGTAGTAGTAGTAGTAGTAGTAGTAGTAGTAGTAGTAGTAGTAGTAGTATCATCATTATATAGTAACATCACTACTACTTCCACTACTGTACTATAGATCTGCAGATCTTTACACCAAAACACTCTATGACTGTGTCTGTTATTGCAAGAGTAAGGTTTGGGAGAGCATACATTTTTATATTTCTTCTTTTTCTCATGAAAATATTGTGCCACACAAAAACAAAATAAGTACTTGCCCTTTTACTGATGGCATTGATATTCATTCTTTGATAGCTAAAACACAGTGTTGAAAATCCACTATAAGATGTACATAGTTCTCACAACACTACTGTGGAAGACCTACCTGAAATGTTAAAATGGTTCATAGGGGAGAAATCACATGCTGGGTAGAATAATAACTGATTTAATTGGCGTTTGTATTTCAATGACATAAAGAATAATATAATAATGTAATCGTTTTGATATATGTTCCATGTTGGTTTTTGCAGCATCTTCATTCAATGTCATAACGTAACTTTTTATTTATGTATTGAACTTGTTAATTAAGATCAGTAATGAAATATTGAGAACCTGGTCCTTTTCTCATGTTTCATTTTCATAACCATACTCAGATTTTGCAATGATAAACTAAATGTGTGATCCACGAATAAATGTGTCTATGTACATTCATTTTTCATGGTAAGGAGAAGTGAATGTATGATCCATGAATGAATGGGTCTATGTACATACATGTTTAATGGGAGTAGACAGGCCGAGTGGTTAGACCATTAAAATGATCAGACATCTCTGACATCTCCATTTTTGATAGAAAATATTTTAAAAACCTCACCAGAAGGTATGTCTTTTCAATCAAATGTCAACACAGTAATAATCAATAAAACAGTGATGATGATAACGATGAAGATAACACAGTATTGGGGGGGGGGGGGGGTGTTGAATGTATTGTTGTGGGGGTAGTCATGATAATACTAAGGGTGAATACTGACTGCTGT
>CM060345.1:27773214-27778214 GCA_030674155.1 Stramonita haemastoma
AATCTTGTTTGTAAAGTCCTGCAGCTTGTTTCTGGATTCATTTTAAAGTCCAAGTTTTATACACTGCCCCTGTCTGGTGAGTGGCTTAGGCAGGTGCTTACTTGTTTAAATATTAGCTGAAAGTCTGTTATATTTTGCTTGATACGTGGATTTATTAATTGGGTGCATTGATGCCTCCTTTTCTAAATTTGGCTTTTAAAATGATGGTACCTTGACCGACTGGGTTTTTTATGGCTGCCTGTGTGCTGTGTGCTTAATGTTCTCTATATATTTACATACCTATATCATCCTAAATCATATGACACTGTGATGAATGAAAGCACACGGTTACACAGAATGCCGAACTTACAAAGACTGAAATCGTTTCCTTACTGGATTATTTTACAGACAAAGCCTGGTGACCATGGTTTGCTCGGCAGAAACCATCAACAGCTAAGTTGTACAGATGAATTCCATTCAACTGATGGACACAGGTACTTTTCTGCAAACTCCCTTGAAGCAAAAGTAAATGACTCTCACACAATTGATCCCATTTCCACCACTACAACAGGTAACATCCCTGACACAGATGAAAGCAGCCATTATACTGCTGAGGACAGCAGTGATACATGTCACAACCTTGTGCAGCATGCTCTGGTCCAAGCAGGCGAAATTCTTCAAAACTACAAAGTTGGTACAAAATCACCACCAACAGCAGAGACAGGGCTCTCACAGCCAGATCTCTTAAAAAGATACTTGCAAACCTACACAGGAAAAATGACCTATGCATGTGAGGTCTGTGGGAAAGAATTTTCCTGGCCATCTTACTTACAGAGGCACATGCGGATCCACACAGGAGAAAAGCCGTATAAGTGTAAAGTCTGTGGGAAACAGTGTTCACATGTAAGCAATTTTCACAGACACATGCGAACCCACACAGGAGAAAAGCCACATCAGTGTACAATGTGTGGGAAACAATATTCACGGAAAGATACCTTAAAAAGGCACTTGCAAACCCACACTAAAGAAAAGCCATATCAATGTACAGTGTGTGGAAAACAATATTCACAGCAAGATGACTTAGAAACGCACTTGCAAGCCCACACAGGAGAAACGCCCTATATGTGCACATTGTGTGGGGAACAATTATTACAGAAAGATGAATTAAGTAAACACATTGAAATATACCACACAGCCCAGAAGTCTGGTGATAAACACAGTGCTGATGATAACAATCAACAGAGGTCATAGTTCACAGTGTACTGAATATGCCATCCTGAACACTAGTGTAGTAGTAGTTAGTAGTAGTGAGTAGTAGTAGTAGTAGTGTAGTAGTAGTAGTAGTAGTAGTAGTAGTAGTGTAGTAGTGATAGATGTAATGATGATGATGTGATGATGATGATGGATGATGATGATGATTGATGATGATGATGTTTGGGATGATGAATATATGATTATGATATGATGAATGATATATATATATAATATAAATGATGATGATGAATAATTAATAATAATAATAATAATAATAATAATAATAATAATAATAATGATGATGATGATGATGATGATGATGATAATGATAATGATAATGATAATATAATAATAATAATAAAATAATAATAATAATAATAATAATAATAATAATAATAATAATAATATATATATATATATACTACTATACTACTACTACTACTATCTACTACTACTACTACTACTACTATACTACGAAGAAGAAGAAGAAGAAGAAGAAGAAGAAGAAGAAGAAGAAGAAGAAGAAGAAGAAGAGAAGAAGAAGAAGAAAAGTAGTAGCAGTAGCAGCAGCAACAGCAGCAGTGGTAGTAGTAGTAGTAGTAGTAGTAGTAGTAGTAGTAGTAGTAGTAGTAGTAGTAGTAGTAGTAGTGTAGTAGTAGTAGTAGTAGTGGTGGTGGTGGTGTTTGTGGTGGTGGTAGTGGTGGTGGTGGTGGTGATGGTGGTGGAGGTGGTGGTAATAGTAGTAGTAGTAGTAGTAGTAGTAGTAGTAGTAGTAGTAGTAGTAGTAGTAGTAGTAGTAGTAGTAGTAGTAGTAGTAGTAGTAGTAGATTGGTCAATATGTAATCATATCAATACTACCAGCACTACTATTCTATAGGTCTTGAGATCTTTACACCAAAACACTCTGTGACTGTGTCTGTTTTTGCAAGAGTAAGGGTGGAGAGAGCTTACATTTATTTATTTCTTCTTTGTCTCATGAAAATAATGTGGTGCGGGAAATCGAAATAAACACTATCTTTTTTTGATACTGATGATACAAATAATCATTACCAATAGCTAAAAAATCAGTGTTGAAAATCTACTATAAAATCTACATGTTTCTCAAAAGACAGCTGGGCAAGGCCTACCTGAAATAAGTTACAATGATTTATACAGGATAAATAACATGAACAGGTAAGATAGATATCATGATGTAGTCATCATTTTTAGTTGAATAGCATTATGCGTACAATGATATTTTTAATCAATCTGATGTATGTCAGTTTTTGTAATATCATCTTTCAAATCCGTAGGTTTTCTTGTAACAACTTTTTAATCATCTTTGGAACTTTCACTTTAAAGTTAAATCAATGTACAATATTGATACTCTAATCATTTTTTTTAAAGTTTTCTTTAATAACTATGCTCAGATTTTGCAAAGGTGAACTGAACGTAGGAACCATGAATAAATATGTCTATGTATATATGCATGTTTAATGGTATGGAGAAATGAATGTATAATCCATGAGTAAATTTGTCTATGTGCATACGTGTTTAATGGTATGGAGAAATAAATGCGTGATCCCTGAATAAATATGTCTATGTACATACATGTTTAATGGTATGGAAAAGTGAATGTTTGAACCATGAATAAATGTGTCTATGTACATACATGTTTCATGGGAGCAGACAGGCCGAGTGGTTAAACCATTAAGCTCGTGATCAAACATCTGTAACATCTTTTTTGAAAAAAAAAAAAGTCTTCAGAATAGGATGTGTTTGCAATCAGACGTCAATGCCGTTGTAATCAATAGAAACAGTGATGATGATAACGATAAAGATGACACAGTATGGGCGGGGGTGCTGAATGTACTGTGGTGGGGGTAGTCATGATAATACTGAGGATGAATGCTGACTGCTGTTATTTTTAACATTATGTTCGTTTTCATTCTTTGTAATGGTTTTTATGATTGTGTTTTAAATGGGTGACTGTAATAAACGATTTTGTCAAATAAACAGATGTGCGAAATCATTTTAGCTGAGATTCATTGTGCAATGTGTGATGTAAAGCCTGGATTTTTAAAAATGTTTTATTGATTCTTATAACAGTATAATCATGTGTGTATGTGTGTGTGATTATGTGTGCGTGCGTGAGTGCGTGTGTCTGTATTTTTTTTTATGTATTTATTTATTTATGTATTTATTTTATTCTTTTATATGAGGATAATGGGATAAGCACTCTTGTGCTTTTTTACGTCCAGTCCCTGTGTGTATGCAGTCTTGTAAATTTCATCTGTTCCCACCGGCACACGATGGCCTACACCTGTTGTGGGTGTGTTCACACAGGGGTCTAGGTTTATAGTTTCATCTGAAGGATGTGTGTGGGGTGGTGTGTGTGTGTGTGTGTGTGTGTGTGTGTGTGTGTGTGTGTGTGTGTGTGTGTGTGTGTGTGTGTGTGTGTGTGTGTGTGTGTTTATTTTTATTTATTCTTTTATATCGAGGATAACAGAATAAGCAATCAAGTGCTTTTTTCATCCGATCCCCGTGTGTATGCGGTTTTGTAAATATTGTCATCTGTTCCCACCGGCACACAATGGCCTACTCTCACGAAAAGCGGAACAGGAGTTAACGTGTGCGCAAGATGTTCTGCGTGCGTTCGCACACGGGCTTTGGTTTATAGTCTCATCCGAAGGACCTTTGGGGAGAGTGTCTGTCGGTGGGTGCATGTGTGTGTGTGTGTGGTGTGTGTGTGTGTTGTGTGTGTGTGTGGTGTGTGTGTGTGTGTGTGTGTGTGTGTGTGGTCGTGTGTGTGTGTATGTTGTGTGTGTGTGTGTGTGTGTGTGTGCGCGCATGCGCGTGCATGTATGTTTAAGTATTATATCAATAAATTGTTTTTTGTATTTTGTACCACTTTATGTCACAGCAGATTTCTCTGCGTTAAATTCGGGCTGATCTCCCCGGGGAGAGCACGTCGCCACAAATTCAGCGCATACCCATTTTTTTTTCTTTTTCCTGCATGCAAGTGAATTTGTTTTCTTTTCTCAGTGGCTTTTTTCTACAAAATTTTGCCAGGGTCAACCCCTTTCTTGCCTGGGTTCTTTTACGTGCGCTTAATAGTGATGCGTAACACATGGGACCTCGGTTTATCGTCTCATCCGAAAGACTAGCGCCCATACCACCACTCAGGGTCTAATGGATGGGGAAAAGTTGTGGACCAAATGGGGTACCACCGCACACTCCGAACCAGACATTTTGCTTTCTAGCGAAGGCGTGTTACCACATAGACCACAGATCCACCAATGTGGAAAAGATGAAACATGCATTTTATTACTTTAATTTTCTTTTTCACAATCTCTACAATTTATTCAATGAAACAAGAGTCTGTGATGATTAAAATGGCTGCAGTCACAACTATTTTTTGCAATCAATAACATTGATCAGCACCATTTGTGAATTCGTATGCAGGGGAATTCTACGCAACTTGCTTTCTTTCTTTCTTTCTTTCTTTCTTTCTTTCTTTCTTTCTTTCTTTCTTTCTTTCTTTCTTTTTTTCTTTCTTTCTCTCTTTCTTTCTTTTCTCCTGTCTGTCTGTCGATTTGTCTGTCTGTCTGTTGATTTTATCTGTATGTCTGTCTGTCTGTCTGTCTGTCTGTCTTTCTTTCTTTTCTGTCTTTTCTCTCTGTCCGTCTGTCTGTCTATCTGACTGTGTGTCTGTCTGTTTGTCTGTCTGTCTGTCTACCTGTCTGTCTGTCTGTCTGACTTTCTTTCTTTCTTCAACTTAATTTTTC
>CM060345.1:27780714-27783214 GCA_030674155.1 Stramonita haemastoma
AGCTGCACACCAGTATCCAGCAGACTCATCTCAATCAGAGTTTCTGCAAAACCCCAGAATCTCACCATCATCCAAGTGTATGCTCCAACATCTGACTACAATGACGATCAGATAGAAGATTTCTATGAAGAACTTGAAAACGTCATCTCCAAAACGCCCAAAAAAGACATCCTTATTGTGGAAGGCGACTGGAATGCTAAGGTGGGACCTGATACCTATGACACCTGGGCAGGAACCACAGGACGATTTGGACTGGGAGAAACAAATGACAGAGGACAGCGGCTGCTGGAATTCGCAAAAAAGCACAAACTGACTTTGGCTAACACACTCCACCCTCAAAAGCCATCCAAAACATCAACCTGGCACTCACCAAATGGTCTGATTCATAATCAAATTGATTACATTCTGTCACCCCAAAGATTCAAATCCAGTATAAACAAGGCAAACACAAGAACATTCCCAGGAGCTGACATTGGCAGTGACCACGACCTTGTACTTACCACCATCAGGCTGAAACTGAAAACAAAACAACAGCCAAAAAGCCCACGCATAAGATTCGACCTGGAAAATCTCAAAGACCCAACAGTGGTTGAGATCTTCCAAGCCAACATTGGAGGAAAGTTCGCTGCACTCACAGCCATCGACAATGATGTGGACACATTGGCCAACAACATCAAAGAAGTGCTAACGACAGCAGCAGAAGAAACATTAGGAAGAAGCAGAACAAAGAAACAACCCTGGGTGTCAAATGAGGTTCTTGACCTCTGCGACAAAAGAAGAGAACTTAAGAAACAAAAGTTCACAAGTCAAGAAGCTTACAAGAAGTACATGGATAGCCACAGAGAAGTGAGGAAAAAGATGAGAGAAGCCAAAGAAGCGTGGATAGAAGAACAATGCAACAACATCGAAGCTGGAATGACTAAGGGAAACAGCAAAACAGCTTACGACACTTTGAAACACTAACGAAAACCACACAGCCTAAAGCCTCTGTTATTGAAGACAAAGAAGGAAATCTTTTAACGGAAAACAATGCCATCCTCCAAGGCTGGACAGAATACTGTGAGGGATTGTACAACTACCCACTACGCCCAGATACCAACATGGTTTTTGACAAACCCCCTGAACACCAAGATAAAGACCCACCAATACTAAGGTGTGAAATAGATGCAGCTATTAGACAATTGAAGAAGGGGAAGTCCCCTGAAATCGATAACATCCCAGCTGAACTCATAAAAAATGGAGGGAATGAAACAGCAAGGCGATTCACAGAACTTTGTCAGAAGATCCACGACACCAAAGAATGGTCAAAAGAATGGACACAGTCTCTTGTAATACCCCTGCCAAAGAAAGGAAACCTCAAACAATGCCAGAACTACAGAACCATCAGTCTCATAAGACATCCTAGCAAGATCATGCTGCAGGTAGTCCTCAACAGACTGAAAAACCAAGCGGAAAAGCTCCTGGCAGAAGAACAAGCGGGCTTTAGACCAAAACGCAGCACAATGGAACAAATTTTCAATCTGAGAATTCTGATAGAGAACCATCTCCAACACCAAAAAGACTTGTACCACAATTTCATAGACTTCAAAAAGGCCTTTGACAGGGTATGGCATGACGGCCTCTGGCAAGTACTCAGGCACTTCAACATTGACAGCTGCCTAATTGAAGTCATCAAGGCTCTGTACGAGAACGCAAAAAGTGCAGTTTTCATGAACAATCACGTGGGCGATTTCTTCAAGACCACGGTTGGGGTTCGCCAGGGCTGCCTTCTCTCACCTGTACTCTTCAACCTCTTCCTCGGAAACATCATGACAGAGACACTGCAAAAACACCACACTTCCATCTCCATTGGTGGAAGACCCCTTTGCAACCTCAGATTTGCAGATGACATTGACCTCATGGGCAGCAGCAAACAAGAACTGCAAATCCTCACAGACAATTTAACAGATCGAGCGAGCGCATACGGCATGGAGGTCAAACCCATGAGGTCTCAAATTGCAAGGGCAATGTTCTGACCACTAGGCTATCCCATGTGTGTGTGTGTGTTTGTGTGTGTGTGTTTCTATTTTTTTTTTTTTATTATTATTCTTTTATATCGAGGATAAAGGAATAAGCACCCATGTGCTGTTTACATCCAGTCCCTATGTGTATACGGTTTTTGTAAACAGTGTCATCTGTTCCCAGCGGCACACGATGGCCTACGCTTACGAAAAGCGGAACATGATTTAATGTGTGCGAAAGATTCTCTGCATGTGTTGGCGCATGGGCCTCGATTTATAGTTTCATTCAAAGGACTTTTTGAGGGAGTGGAGTCAGCACTGTGTGTGTGTGTGTGTGTGTGTGTGTGTGTGTGTGTGTGTGTGTGTGTGTGTGTGTGTGTGTGTGTGTGTGTGTGTGGTGTGTGTGTGTGAGTGTTCTGTGGTGGTGAGTGAGTAAGTGTGTGAGGGAGTGAGTGCGTGTGTGTGTGGTGAGTAAGTGTGTGAGTGAGTAAGTGTGTGTG
>CM060345.1:27788214-27790714 GCA_030674155.1 Stramonita haemastoma
ATAAAGATTATCAGCTCCGCTGAAGTCCTACCCCGAGTGAGTGTGCTGTTGGCTCAATGGAAGACTGAGACCCCACAGTCAAGCTTCATCCACTTTACCAATGCAAGTTTGAGAGTGTTGCTTAAATTTCCTGACCAGCACTGCACTCTCGGGACGGGTCGACGCCGGGATATAATTATTATAATAGTAAGCGAAGAGTACAGCCCTGTCAAGTAGTCTCAAAGCACATGCACTTCCATAGCAGCAGCATTATAATTGTCATCATCATTCTAATCAAACACCATGCAATGAAAAAGTTTTTTTCTGATTCCGTGGCCCCAGTTGCTCTGGTCTCATGGTGACCTCAGGTTTGGTTTCCGCATACCCTTCTGTACCTATGGTGAGTTTGTGTCAAAGCCCCTGGGGTTGGAGGTTCGAGGGGGGGTGGTCGTTGGAAGGAGGTTGTGGGGGTCGCCACCTCGGGAGGGCATCTCACTTAGTATGGCTCCACGACTGAGCTAATACTGTCGTTAGTAGGGGGCTTAGTAGGTGGTGTCCTGTGTATGTAAGTTCAGAACAGGCACCACTGTACACCACTAGTAACCCGCAGCCCTGCAGGGTCCCTCTGGCTGGGGGCCCTATGGCAACCTAATATTGATGAGGTCCCAGTGGACTTCTGATCCTGAGGATGAGACATAGCGAACGTGTGGTATGCCAGTGGCGGGGAGATTAAAACAAGCGGCGTGGGAACAGCAGTGATAAGAACATCATGGAAGATGAGTCAGCAAAAAAAAATGTACAGAGAAACTTCTGTCGCTAAAAACAGACGCATTTAATTTCTAAAGTTCCTTCAGCTGTGCCTCTTGTGAGTCATTCTCCATTGATCATTTCCTGAGGCTTTGGCAATCACCATTGATATAATTATTTCCTGAATGAACGTTTCTGATAGAATTTTCAAACTGTAACCCTATGTCCAGCTTATGCTCTTCTAAAACTAATTGGCTGATCAACTCTACAATTATGATCTTTCAACTCTTTAAATATGCTCATATCAGTCATAAAGCTGAACTTACCCTCCTTCCCTGTTAAGATTTCAAGCTACTTCAATGCTGACAACAATCTTGTATGTGAAGTCCTGCAGCTTGTTTCTGGATTCATTTTCAAGTCCAAGTTTTATACACTGCCCCTGTCTGGTGAGTGGCTTAGGCAGCTACTTGCTTGCTTAACTGCTGGCTGGGGGTCTGTGATATTTTGTTTGGTACGTTGTTTTATTGATGAATTGGGTGCACTGATGCCTCCTTTTGGCTTTTAAAATAATGGTATCTTGACCGCCTTAGTTTTTATGACCATCTATGAGCTGTGTGCTTAATGTTCTCTATATATTTACATACCTATATCATCTTAAATCAAAATACACTGTAATGAATGAAAGCACACAGTTACACAGCATGCACAATATACAGAGACTGAAATAATTTCCTAATTTTGCTATTTTACAGACAAAGCCTGGTATTCATGGTTTGATCAACAGAAACCATCAACAGCAAAGTTGCACAGATGCCTCCACAGACAGTACTCTAAAGGACACAATTGGGAAACAGGCTAACAGCATCACTGTCACCAGGGACCAGAATGGTGCAAGACATCACAGCAGTGCCGTAGTTGATGTGAACATTGATGCTAATGGAGACCATGCTACTACAACACCAGACTGTAAGAACAGAGCTGTTAACAAAATTGATGCAGATGGAAGACAGGAGTATACAACCCAGGACATCTATACTCATACATATCATACAGCAAAAACATTACAAAACAGCCAGCATTCAACTGATGAACACAGTTACTTTTCTGCAAACTCAAGTGAAGCAAAAGGAAATGACTCTGACACAATTGATCCTATTTCCACCACTGCCACAGGTGACATCCATGACACAGATGAAAGCAGCCATGATATTGCTGAGAACAGCAGTGATACAAGTCACAACCTTGTGCAGCATACTCTGGTCCAGGCAGGCACAATTCTTCAAAACTACAAAGTCCGTACAAAATCACCACCAACAGCAAGATAAGACTCTCACAGCCAGATCTCTTTAAAGGACACTTGCAAACCCACACAGGAAAAAAGACCTGTGCATGTGAGGTCTGTGGGAAAGAATGTTTCTGGCCATCTAAATTACAAAGGCACATGCGGATCCACACGGGTGAAAAGCCATATAAATGCCAAGTGTGTGAAAAACAGTTTACACAGTCAGGTAGCTTACAAACACACTTGCGGATCCACACAGGAGAAAAGCCCAATGAGTGTAAAGTCTGTGGGAAGCAGTTTTCATATTCAAGTAATTTACAACAACACATGCGAACCCAACAGGAGAAAAGCCATATGGGTGTAATGTCTGTGGAAAACAGTTTTCACAGTCAGGTACCTTAGGAAAACACAAGCGGACCCACGAAGAAAAGCCATATAAATGTCCAGTGTGTGGGAAACAATATTCAGGGCAAGGAGAAGTAGAAACGCACC
>CM060345.1:27808214-27818214 GCA_030674155.1 Stramonita haemastoma
CTTAACAGATTTGGAGGCTAAGTATTGAAGAAACATCGAAGTTCACAAACACACACAAAGGCAAGGACAGCTATTTTAGATATTCCTTCAATTATCGGAATTTATTTTTAAAACCCTCTATTTTTCTGCATAGTTTTAAATATGTTTTTTTTAGTATTCAATACTGTTGACACTGAATTTAGTATTAAATGAGATAACAGTTGTTCATTATTTTATCAAAGCAAAATAGGAACCAAGTCAGTGGAAATAATATCATCTGTTAAAAAGTACAGGAAAAAACTTCTGTCTCTAAATACAGATGCAGTTAATTTCTAAATTTTCTGCAACTGTGCCTCTTGTGAGTCATTCTCTATCGAATATTTCCTGAGGTTTTGTAATCACCATTGACATATTACCTCGTGAATTATAATTTGAAATAGAATTTTCAAATTGTATACCTATTTCCAGCTTGTGTTATTCTGAAACTAATTGATTAATCAACTCTACAATTATGATTTGTGAACTCTTTAAATATTCTCAATTCAGTAAAAAAAAAAAAAAAAAAAAAAAAAAAAAAAAATGAAAAAAAATGAAAAGCTGAAGTTAGTCTCCTTCCCTCCTGATGATTGCAAGCTACTATGATGCTGACAATAATCTTGTTTGTGAAGTCCTGCAGCTTGTTTCTGGATCCATTTTAAAGTCCAAGTTTTATATACACTGCACCTGTCTGGTTTGTGGCTTAGGCAGCAACTTGCTTGTTTAAATATTAGCTGAAGGTCTGTGATATTTTGCTTGATGCCTGGATTTATTAATGGGGTGCATTGATGACTCCTTTTCCTTTTCTAAATTTGGCTTTTAAAATGATGGTACCTTGGCCGACTGAGATTTTTTATGATTGCCTATATGCTGTGTGCTTAATGTTCTCTATACATTTACATACCTATATCATCCTAAATCATAAGACACTGTGATGAATGAAAGCACACGATTACACAGCATGCCGAACATACAGAGACTGAAATCGTTTCCTTACTGTGTTATTTTACAGACAAAGCCTGGTGACCATGGTTTGCTCGGCAGAAATTATCAACAGCAAAGTTGTACAGATGAACTCAATTCAACTGATGGGAGCAGGTACTTTTCTGCAAACTCAGTTGAAGCAAAAGTAAATGACTCTCAAACAATTGATCCCATTTCCACCACTGCAACAGGTAACATCCCTGACACAGGTGAAAGCAGCCATGATATTGCTGAGGACAGCAGTGATACATGTCACAACCTTGTGCAGCATACTCAGGTCCAAGCAGACGCAATTCTTCAAAACTACACAGTCCGTACAAAATCACCACCAACAGCAGAGATAGGACTCTCACAGTCGGATCTCTTAAAAAGAAACTTGCAAACCCCCACAGGAAAAAAGAAATATGCATGTGAGGTCTGTGGGAAAGAATGTTTCTGGCCATCTAAATTACAAAGGCACATGCGGATTCACACAGGTGAAAAGCCATATAAATGCCGGGTGTGTGGGAAACAGTTTAGAATGTCATGTAAGTTACAACAACACTTGCGAATCCACACAGGTGAAAAGCCATATAAATGCCAAGTGTGTGGAAAACAGTTTACACAGTCAGGTACCTTAGGAAGACACAAGTGGACCCACGAAGAAAAGCCATATAAATGTCCAGTGTGTGGGAAACAATATTCAGGGCAAGAAGAAGTAGAAACGCACCTGCAAACCCACACAGGAGAAACACCCTACAAGTGCACAGTGTGTGGGAAGCAATTTTCACAGAAATATGAACTAAGTAAACACATTGAAATATCCCACACAGCCGAGGAGTCTGGTGATAAACAGTGTGCTGATGACAACAATCAACATAGGTCATAGTTCACAGTGTACTAAATATGCCATCCTGAACGTAGTAGTAGTAGTAGTAGTAGTAGTAGTAGTAGTAGTAGTAGTAGTAGTAGTAGTAGTGGTGGTGGTGGTGGTGGTGGCTGTAGTGGTGGCTGTAGTCATTGTTGTAGTAGTAGTAGTAGTAGCAGCAGCAGCAGCAGCAGTAGTAGTAGTAGTAGTAGTAGTAGTAGTAGTAGTAGTAGTAGTAGTAGTAGTAGTAGTAGTAGTAGTTTCATCATTATGTAGTAATATCGCTACTACTTCCTCTACTAAACTACAGATCTACAGATCTTTACACCATAACACTCTCTGACTGTGTCTGTTATTGCAAGAGTAAGGGCGGGGAGAGATTACATTTTTTAAATTTCTTCTTTGACTCATGAAAATAATGCGGCACAGGAAATCAAAATAAACACGTATCATTTTTTGTTACCTGATGATACAGATAATCAAGATTCAAATGCTGAAAAAGCAGTGTTTAAAATCTACTATAAAATGTACATGGTTCTCAAAAGACAGCTTTGAAAGACCTGCCTGAAATAAGTTACAATAGTTTATGCAGGAGAAATAAAATGAACAGGTAGGGTAGATATGATGTATTCAGCATTTGTAATTCAATAACATTAGGTGTAATATAATATTTTTGATCATTCTGATGTATGTCAGTTTTTATAATATAATCTTTGAAATCAGTATATTTTCTTGTAACAAATTTTTAATTATCTTTGGAATTTAAATTTAAAGTTACATTAATGTACAATATTGAGACTCTAGTCATTTTTTAAAGTTTCCTTTTAATAACTATGCTCAGCTTTTGCAAAGGTGAACTGAACGTATGATCTATGAATAAATATGCCTATGTATATACATGTTTTATGGTATGGAGAAATAAATGTGTAATCCATGAATAAATCTGTCTATTCACATACATATTTAATGGTATGGAGAAATAAATGCGTGATCCCTGAATAAAGGTGTATATGTACATACATGTTTAATGATATGGAAAAGTACATTTTTGAACCATGAATAAATGTGTCTATGTACACACATGTTTCATGGGAGCATACAGTCCGAGTGGTTAAACCATTAAACTCGTGATCAAACATCTGTAACATCTTCATTTTTGAAAAAAAAAGTCACCAGAATATGATATGTTTGCAATCAGACGTCAATACAGTTGCAACCAATAGAAACAGTGATGATTATAACGATGAAGATGACACAGTATGGGTGGGGGTGCTGTATATAATGTGATGGGGGTAGTCATGATAATACTGAGGATGAATACTGACTGCTGTTATTTTTAACATTATTTCGTTTTCATTCTTTGTAATGGTTTTTATGATTGTGTTTTAAATGGGTGACTGTAATAAACGGTTTTGTCTAATAAACAGATGTGCAAAATCATTTTAGCTGAGATTCATTGTGCAGTGTGTGTTGTAGAGTCTGGCTTTATAAAAAAAAAATATTGATTCTTATAACAGTATAATCGTGTGGGTACGTGTGTGTGTGATCATGCTTGCGAGCGTGCGTGCGTATGTTTGTGTGTATGTGTGTGTTTATTTCTTTTTTTTTTTAATTATATCGAGGATAATGGAATAAGCACACTTGTGCTTTTTTGCATCCAGTCCCCGTGTGTATGCAGTTTTGTAAATGTCATCTGTTCCCACGGCACACAATGGCCTACTCTTACGAAAAGCGGAACAGGATTTAATGCCTGCCCAAGATGTTCTGCTTGCTTTAACACAGGTGTTTCTGTTTATGGTTTTATCCGAAGGGTGCATGTGTGCGTGTGCGTGTGCGTGTGTGTGTGTGTGTGTGTGTGTGTGTGTGTGTGTGTGTGTGTGTCTATGTGTGCGTGTGTGCGTGTGTGCGCGTATTTTTAAGCGTGTAATTAATAATGTGGAAAAGATGAAACATGCATTTTATGACTTTAAATTTGTTTTTAACAATCTCTACAACTTATTCAATGAAACAAGAGTCTGTGATGGTTAAAATGGCTGCAGTCGCAATTATATTTTAGAAATCAATATCATTGATCAGCACCATTTATGAAGTTTATGCAGAGGCATTCTAGGGAACTTGCTTTTCTTCTTTCTTTCTTTCTTTCTTTCTTTCTTTCTTTCTTTCTTTTCTTTCTTTCTTTCTTCTTTCTTTTCTTTCTTTCTTTCTTTCTTTCTTCTTTCTTTCTTTCTTCTTTCTTCTTCTCTTGCTGTCTGTCTTCTAGCTGTCTGTCTTCTGTCTTCTTCTTTCTTTCTTTCTTTCTTTCTTTCTTTCTTCTACTTTATTTTTCAAAGGAAACAGGGGAAGTATTCGCATACTTCTTTTTCATCCAGCCCTTGCCCTGATTAGGGAATAGCAAAACAAAACAAAACAAAGAAAACTAAAGTGAAAAAAAACAAAAGAGAGAGAGAGAGAGAGGAGAGAGAGAGAGAGAGAGAGAGAGAGAGAGAGAGAGAGAGAGAGAGAGAGAGAGAGAACACTGAACACTGAACACTGAACATGAACACTGAACACTGACCACTGAAATGATTTAATGTACATTGGCCTTGGGCCACAATACATTTGATGGGCTTGGGATTTAGCAATAGGTTCATTCTTCATTGGCAAAACAAATGCATAAACAAACAACGACTATGTCTGATTAAAGAGGAAAAACCACCATTGCTCCATTTCATGGTTATAAACCCGAAATCACAATAACCCAGTCACAATAACCCAGCCATAGAAATACAATGATTTCGCAGAAAAATCATACATATTAAATAGTTATCAACTTGTAACAGTATTTCAAGAAAGTGCTAATGTCAACATTGTTTTTCTTTTGTTGATAGCATGAAAAATATACCTAGACTATGCATGTACTCATTATTTGTTACTTTTAGCAGATTTCGCATTGGTACATTGATACATTTGCTTAAAAACTTATCTCTCAAGCTTGTGTACATATAACATTCCATTAGAAAGTGAACTTCATTTTCAATTTTCGTTTCACAAAATGGACACAATTTGTCTCGAATACTATCACTATATCTATACACATTATTATTAAAAGGTAAAACATTAAATCTTGCTTGCGCAATAGCCACACGAAAGCAGTAAATATCAATGGAGTTTAAATACTGCTCTTTTGCAAAAATACTTTTAAATGATCTATAAATATCATACCTCTCTTTATCTCTTACAGTCCCATCCCATTCTTGTATAAACATATCCACTAATCTTTGTTTAAATATACCTAAGAAAACTTTTATATCCCCAACACTTTGTTGCATCCAAACAATGTTAAAGCCTGTTTCACACAAAATTTCTCTTATTTTTTGAAATCCAGCAATATCTACCACTTCTATCTAGCTCTAATTGCATGCAGTAAGCATTATATGATATTCTACTTTGATCCATTTGCAATAACTTGAACCAATACTTGATAGTGCGTGTACAAGAGTTGACATAAAGTGGATACCTACCTAAATCGCCATAAACCATCTTATTAGGTGTTCTTACTGGCACACCTAAGAATCTTTTGTATGCCATTAAATGAATTTTCTCAATATGTTCTAGTCTATTTGATCCCCATATTTCTGATGAATACAACAAAATTGGCTGGATCTTAGTGTCAAAAATCTTGAAAAAAGTTCTAACGTTCATTTCTGTATACCTATGAAATACTTTGTTTAACTGGACCACTGCCTTCTTTCCTTTAGTGACTAAATGATCTGTACCCAGCTTGCAGCTCAACTTTGTTGTAAAACTGAAACCTAAATAACAATACTGATTTACAGCTTCTAACCAGATTCCATTGTAATACCATTGTTCTTGCTTTGAAAGAAACCCCCCTCTTCTAAATACCATCACTTTAGTTTTATTGATATTAACACTTAACTGCAGATCATTACAGCAGTCTTTCAAAATGTTTAATTGGTGTTGTAAACCTCCAGGAGTTGTTGAAAATAGTGCAACGTCATCTGCGAATAGTAGAATAAAGATATCAATAATATTAGGTAATAACTGAACACCATGTTTTCCTTTTTCATTTATATCATTTGCTAGCTGGTTAATGAATATTGAAAACAATGTAGGACTTAAAACACAGCCTTGCCTGACTCCCAATGGACATTCAAAAAACTCTGATAACTGGCTATCTATTCGGATACACGAAAGCAATGACTTATACATGGCTGTTAATGAAGCAAGAAATTTTCCTTGTATCCCCTGGTTTTTAATACAGGTCAAAAGTTTCTCATGTCCAATAGAGTCAAAGGCTTTTTTAAAGTCCACAAAAAGCAACATACAATTTTTTGCCTTTCTTGGACATACACTTTTTAGACAATTTGAATACAAATTAAAAATCTAATCTACTGTAGAATATCTGTTTCTAAAACCTGCTTGGTTTTTACAGATCAATCGATTACCTTCTAGCCATGAATATAATCTTGTGTTCAATATAGAAGTATATCATTTAGTTAAGATGCTCAGTAGTGAGACACCCCTATAATTATCTACAAGCTCTGGATTTCCTTTCTTATAAATTGAAATAATAATGGCTTTAGACCAAATCAGTGGATATATACCTTTATTGAAGATAGCATTAAAAAGCTTGAATACAAACTGCTTGACTTCACTACTTCCATTTTTTAGCATTTCTGCAGTGACTCCATCAACGCAACATGCCTTACCAGATTTTAG
The DNA here is from genome assembly GCA_030674155.1 of Stramonita haemastoma. Classification (NCBI taxonomy): domain Eukaryota; kingdom Metazoa; phylum Mollusca; class Gastropoda; order Neogastropoda; family Muricidae; genus Stramonita; species Stramonita haemastoma. The sequence continues at coordinate 27,814,780 of CM060345.1, forward strand.
TTTATGAATAGCTGCATTTATTTATCCTTCTGTGATCCCTCTGTTTAATTCATGATCATTTTCTTCTAACAGATCCACTTATGTGTACATATGGTTATTAAATACAACTTCGTTGATTTGAAATACCTCTCTAAAATACAAAACCCACTCTGTAGAACTTATACTATTTGTCACTCTATCTTTATTGACACATCCCACACTTCTGAGCTCTTTCCAGAACAGTGCTGAATTTGAAATATTATTTGCCAGATATTCTACCTTTTGTCTTCTAAATGTTTGACGTTTGGTTTTTAATAACTGTCTATATTTTTTCCGTGCTGTAACATAAGTTAGTCTGTCTTTTTTGTCTTTCGTTTTTCTAAATACATTCAAGGCTCTTCTACTCTCTTTCTTACCCTGATGGCATTCATCATCAAACCATCTTGATTGTTTACTCTTACAGGTATGTTGTCTTGTGAGCATACAACTGCCTGCATCCTTTAGGCATTGTGTAAATTGCTCCAGAGCATTATCTAAGTCACTGTCAAGTAAATTTAAAGCACTAACAATTCTATTCTGCTTGGTAAGGCTGTTAAGTGTTTCAATAAATTCTTCTTTTTTATCATTTTTCCATACAAGTTTTTCCATTACCCTATGTTCGTCTTTGTCTGTTTGTTCCACACTTTGTTTGATCACATCAGTTTCCAAGTCAATCCTCATAACAACAGGCAGATGATCTGACTCTGTAATGCTTTTTATATCTACAGCTACAATATCCACAGATGCATACCATTCACAAGACATGATAAAATAGTCAACAGTGCTGGCTCCTGAAGGTGAAATGTATGTATATCCGTCATCAAAGGCATGTTCACACAGACCATTCAAAATTAAAAAGTCAAACATATTACATATTTCAAGCAGCTGATTGCCAAACACATTTCTTTGTTTATCTTGTGAATTTCTAAAATAAGCACTTGCAACATACACTGTTTTAAACTCCCAATCAAGTTCATCATCAGAAAAAGAATGTTTTCACATGCTGTTCTTGCATTCAAATCTCCAGTTAGTAAAACATAAAAATCATCATTCGAATCCTGCAAGTCCAATATGCACTGCTCTAGCATTTCCATACCATAGCCATTTTGGTGATGGTTCCAAAACATAGAATCATACGGAGGAATGTAAGCACAGATAAGCAGTACATTTTTATTAGTATGTAATAGATCCTTTTGAATGTTAAGCACAACCATATTATCATATCTTACATCAACCTTTTCAACATAGCAGGCATACTTCTTTCTCACCATAGCAATCACTCCACCAGAATAACGGCCCTGATGTGACAATTTCTTGGCCTTTGATGTAAATATAACAAAATCACTGAAAAGTGGTGATTCGAAATCAAAACTTACAAATGTTTCTGTTAAACATATGAAATCATGTAGCAAGAGGAAATTAACAAAATCATTATTTTCTAACTTTTGTAATAAGCCATTAAAATTATAATTGACAAAAATCAATATGTTGTTTATGTACATTATTTACAAGCGTATTTGTCTGCTTTTCAATGGCTTTATTAACGCAGCCAAAAAGCTGTCTTTCATTAGTTTTAAATGGAGATGATCTTCCTGTGGCCCGGCCAATGTCCTATTTTTTTTGGAAACAGGGGCTCCCGATTGAGCAGGCTTTCTTTTGTCACGCGAGGCCACTCCACTCTCATGGGGATGTTCCCCCACTGAAACTCTCCTGAGAGAGTTCAGGATGCTCGATTGGCTCATTGACCTGCGTGATTCTACGTGCGTGCTTTGTGCTCCTGCTTGTTTCTGAGAGGCAGCACACCTGGTAGGCCTCGGCTGCCTCCCTTTTCCTGATGTCTGGGCGTTACAGAGGCTTTCAGGTCCTGCCTTACCCTGCTCTGTTGCTTCCACCTCTCTCTGTGAGTCTGTTTCCTGACTATTGCTGAGGTCTGACTGCCTATGGACTGTTTTGCCATCATTACCTTTGCTTTTTACAAACAGTGAAACCTCATTGTCACCCTGGTTTTCTACACCCTCCACTCTGTCACTTTGGTCTACAGTATCAGTCAGTCTGTCAACGTTATCTTCAGTCAGTTCTTTTGACTCATTAATCTTCGTTGTGTCTTGGTCAGAGTCTCTAATGTTTGGTCCATGTTCGTGATTGTCAGGATCATGTTGGTGAGAGGTTTCCATGTCACACGTCACCTTTTCTTCAGTCTCGTCATCTGTAGTTTTGTCATCAGCAGTCTGTTCTTCATTCCTGAATGAGAGAGAAAAACTGCTATCTTTATCCCCAATTTCTTCCTCATTTCCATCATTTTCACACCTGTCTGCATGTTTCTATGAGTCATTATGACTGCTATAACACTCCCCAGCAGCCCCATAGATTGTGTGTACGTCACGTTCTTGCATTTTATTGCGATGATCTCGACGACTAATTGTCCCACTCTCAGAGTTATGCCTTAATTTATCATGAGTTGCTCCAGTTCCTTTAAGGCACTGGTCTTTGAAAAACACAATCCGTTTGTGTTCAGGTGCTGGAAAGTTCTTTTCCTCCTCACTGTATACTTGAGGGGCTGGTATAACTGGTCTCTGATCAGAATTATGGAAATGTCTTTGTTGATTCTTGACATGGAAAGAGTCTCTGGAATTGGCTGAACCTCTGTATTCTGCATCATCACTCCTTGAGACAGCGTACCCAGGTTTCTGTTGAGAAGCCCTGCCAGAGTAAGATTGCCACTGACTTCTGGCATTTGGTGGAGGAGCCTCAGACTTGTCTTCCCTTGATTGAAGTGGAGATGGCCTGTAGAGTCTGGCTGGCTGGCTCCTGCTAGAGTTTGCAGTTGACTGGTTGTTGAACCAGCTTCTGTCACGTCCTCTCTGCTTGCTGTGTTGGGGATGTGGCCAGTCTTCTGTTTGCTGAGCTGATCTTGCTGAACTCCGTTTCTTCTCAGGAAACCTTTGTCTTGGCTCTTGTCTGTCCCTGATCTGTAGTTTTCCATTATAGAAATAGGCGATTTTGCCCTGACTGCGATAAAAGTCAATCAGCTCTTTTTGCTGTGAGGTGAGGTCAGATGCGACACAAACCCCATTTTGTCTGAGGTCATCTCTAAGACATGAATCTCCCAGTATAGCCATTTTGTCAGACCACCGAGTGAACTGCACCCGGATTGGTCGAGGTTCACTTCCTTGCTGCCGAGGTTTCCCAAGTCGAAATGCTTTTACAATATCATCTGGATGCCAGTAGGTTGCTGGGTTAAAGGAATTTAGAAGGTCTACAATGATTTGGGTTGTAGAAGTCCTGTCCTCATGTCGATGTTCTTCTATATTGAAGAACACTACATTGCAGGCTTTTGCATCTTGTTCGATCACTTCTAGGTTTCTTTCAAGCTTGTCCAGTCTATCAAGTATAGTGCGCCTGTCTTCCATGAGGTCT
>CM060345.1:27823214-27838214 GCA_030674155.1 Stramonita haemastoma
ATTTGATTTGAAAGTTGGTGCATTTTCGTATCACTGACACCCTGCATTGCATTCAATTCTTGGTGCATTTTCTTATCAGTGATAGGACGGTGGCAGAATGGTTAAGACGTTCGCCTGCCAATATGTAAATCATGAGTTTCTGGGTTCGAACCCAGCCTCGCCCTTTCTTCCCAGTTTGACGAAAAAATCGAACTGAATGTCAAAGTCATTCGGATGAGACTCGAAACCGGGGCCCCGTGTGCGAATGCACGCAGAACATCTTGCGCACACGTTTAAAACCCCGTTCCACCTTTCGGAAGAGTAGGCCATCGTGTGCCGGTAGGAGCGGATGACAAAATTATAACAAACCAGCATGCACACAGGTGTCGTGTTTAGACACCATCCCTGAGGAAAAATCGGGGAGTTGGAGTTGGGGATCTTTGCGCCTGGTGGCAGCATGATCTGTGGCTCTGTAGGTCAAATGCAAGCGCTTTGATTTGTCTTTACAAGAGATAGCGCTATACAAATTCTATGTATTATTATTATTATTATTATTGCATTCAATATTTGATGCAACTTTGTGTCACTGTCATCCTACTCAGATTTCCAAGCAAAGTTGACAAACTGTGGCCAGAGAGAACAAAGCAGCCTATCTGTCACAGTCACTCCCTGGGCAAAGTACTGCACAGCAAGAATGGATTAGGTAAATATCTAAACATCATTGTCTCTCTCTCTCTCTCCTCTCTCCTCTCTCGCTCTCGCGCTCTCTCTCTCACAAGCTTGTGAATTTTTTTGATCCATGTGTCTTAGTATGTCCTTGTGTATTGTCTTCATCATTCCTTGCTTAGGAACTGAGCTTGGTATTACGTATTTTCTTTGGATTTTTGACCACGATGGGGTGTTGTCAATTTCTCCTACGCCAACCATGTATTATGGCCCAAGGCCGAAGTGCATTAAATTTCAGAGTTCAGAGTTCAAAGTTCTCTCTCTCTCTCTCTCTCTCTCTCTCTCTCTCTCTCTCTCTCTCTCTCTCTCTCTCTCTCTCTCTCTCTCTCTCTCTCTCTCTCTCTCTCTCTCTCTCTCTCTCACAAGCTTGTGAATTTTTTCTCCATTTGAATATTGAAATGTGTTTTCATATAGTCTTTTGTGTTTAAAGGATTTTATGTTGTTGTTGTTTTTTTAATCTGTTTTGTTTTTCCCCTTTTATGCCTACTTTGCTTGTTTTTCCCGCTTACACACACACACACGCACGCACAACCACACACACACACACACACACACACACACACACACATACACACACACACACACACACACACATACACACACACACACACGCACACACGCACACACGCACACACACACACTCACACACTCACACAACTCACGCATTATATATTTGTAATGCCTTCTGTTTCATGGTCCTGAATATTTGCTATTTTTAAACTGTTTTTTTGCTATGTTATTTTTTGTTTAAATAATTATTAGTGTATCCAGTTGGGATGTCGCGTTTTGTTGAATGTATTCTGTTTTCTTTTTTAAAATATTGTTTGAACTGCTGCTGGTTGTGATGCTGGTATGTAGAGGTAGGGAGGGGGTTTCTTAGCTTTATTCCCTGATCAGGGCAAGGGCCGAATGAAAAAAAGTATGTAATGCTTACTTACTCTGTTACCCTTGAAAAATAAAGATTATTCATTCATTCATTCATTCTCTCTCTGTCTGTCTGTCTGTCTGTCTGTCTGTCTGTCTGTCTGTCTGTCTGTCTGTCTGTCTGTCTGTCTGTCTGTCTGTCTGTCTCTCTCTCTCTCTCTCTCTCTCTCTCTCTCTCTCTCTCTCTCTCTCTCTCTCTCTCTCTCTCTCTCTCTCGAACCATGTCATGAAGATCCTATGGGCTGCAACCAAATTTTGTTTCTTGTTTTGTTCAATATGGTTATTTGTGTTGTGCCCAATCCCCTTCCCACTGTCCCCTTGTGAATGGGCTGAAAAAGCTTCAATCACAATAAAATATAAAAAAATATTGTCATTGTCTCCTCTCTCTCTCTCTCTCTCTCTCTCTCTCTCTCTCTCTCTCTCTCTCTCTCTCTCTCTCTCTCTCTCTCTCTCTCTCTCTCTCTCTCTCTCTCTCTGTCTGTCTGTCTGTCTGTCTGTCTGTGTATTTTTCTGTTAAAACATGTTCACCTTTGTTTATATCACAAAATTTTAAGAATTCCTAGCTTAAGATGATTATCATTTTCTTTATCTTCCCCTTTTATCTGATGTCTCTGAATTTGATTAGTACAGTATAAGTGAAATGTAAATTATGGTTACACAGCTATATTGAAAATTTAAACTGTACTAGATATGAGGTATATATGAGCATAAGTTATCCACTGCTCGCAGAATACCGATAGGTGCTGCTGGTCTGTCAGGTGTTTTACAATTTTCTTGTTTATATTGTATTGTGGCCTAAGGCCCATGTTCAATTAAAGCATTTCACTATCCCAGTCTCTGTCTCTGTCTGTGTGTCTGTGTGTCTGTGTGTCTGTCTGTCAGTCAGTCAGTCAGTCAGTCAGTCAGTCAGTCAGTCTGTCTGTCTGTCTGTCTGTCTGTCTGTCTGTCTGTCTGTCTGTCTGTCTGTCTGTCTGTCTGTCTGTCTGTCTCTCTCTCTCTCTCTTCTCTCTCTCTCTCTCTCTCTCTCTCTCTCTCTCTCTCTCTCTCTCTCTCTCTCTCTCTCTCTCTCTTCTCTCTCTCTCTCTCTCTCTGTATGTATGAACCATATCCATGGAAAGTATTTATATTCTCGCTTTGTCAAAATTATGTCTTATCATGTCTGATTATGTTTTCAACTAAATGTGTCCTGTAAGATAATCCCTTTCCACAGTGTTCCAACCTTCTGTGACAAACAGCTAAGACATTCATCAATGTGGAAGGGGATTTAAAGTAAGGATTTTTACTGCACCCCCTCCTGACTTACTTCTCTGATGAACAGACATACCTGTGCCTTACATCCATCCATAAACTCATACCTAAACACTACAGCAGCCTATTATCGTTAGGACAAAACATAAACCACTGCTGGATTATTTCCCTGGTGCTTAATGGCGTCTGTTGTGATCTAACCTGCATAGAACATGACCTGGTCAGCCCAACATTGACCACGATGATATCTAGTTTATAGAAAGAGTAAAACAGCAGCCTCTGTTGCTGACATTAGCACATCTCTCCAAAGACAGTCTCCTATGGTCCTCAAGATTTCTTTTTCTTTTCATATTTGACATGGCTTCATTAATATGATGCACATTTGTATGTCGCGTTAACATTTAGAAGTTTCTAACAGAGGTAATCTTCTACACCATTTTGATGAACGTTGACTTGACTATTATGAAGGTGTGTTATTAAAAACATTGTTTCACTGTGCACCTGGCTTATACTGTGACAGATAACTCCTGCCATTCGCGACAGCTTTCCAAACCCAGACAGCATGGAACCAGTGTGCCATGGATCAGCCTCTTTCATGTTTCATGCCTTTACCACCACACCACTATCTCCTTTATAAATGGATCATGGCCTTCAGGGACTGACAGAGGGTCCTTAACCCTCATGAAAAGAAATGATCAACCAATCCTATTGTATCTTGAAATATTTTTCTTTAAATAAGTGTAGTTTAGTTCTAGTCTTATGAATAATACCACACGCTTTTCCAAGATTTGATCCAGGTTTTTCTTGTATGTGGGATGTTTCTAAAAAATAAAAAAAAACATGTGTCTTATACCACTACAGATGACTCTTGCAAGTCGAAACTTCCTCATCAAAAACCTTCTCCGCCTGAACAGCTCAGAATCCAAAGAAGATGATCCACAAGACAGTGACACAGAAGACAATAACCCTGGTGAAGATGAGAAAAACCAGGACACTTGCACGGACAATCCTGAAACAGCCAGAAATGTTTCTGGAACAGCTGAGGACATCTCTGAAGAACGTGGAAACAACTGTGTTACAAATACAGACAATACCAGAACCATGGATATGCGTGATACATCTGGAAATATCCCATGCCCATCTGAGACTAGAGACACTGCAGGTGACCACAGCTCTGGGGTAAGTAGACCATTATCAGAAACAAGCAATAGGTAAATAAATACGTTTTATATTAAGGAAAAATAACAATTTCTAGTGAGAAACCCTCACTGAAAATTTCAAACTATCAACACACAGAGAGAGACAGAGAGAGAGAGAGACTGAGAGACAGAAAGACAGAGGGAGATAGAGACAGAGACAGACAGACAGACAGACACACAGACACACAGAAAGACTTACAGAGAAACATACAGACAGACTAAGTATTGAAGAAACATCGAAGTTCACAAACGGACACAAAGACAAGGACAGCTATTTTAAATATTCTTTCATACATTTCTTTTTTTTTTAACCCTGCCTTTCTCTGCATAGTTTTAATATGTTTTGTGTTTTTTTCTATAATTTAACAATACCGAAACCGAATTTAGCATTAAATGAGATGAGTCCGTGTTTTGTTATTTCATTAAAGCAAAATAGAAACCAAGTCAGGGTTATTAAGAATATCATCTGTTAACAGTACAGAAAAAAAAACTTCTGTCACTCAAAACAGATGCAGTTAATTTCTAAAGTCCCTCCAACTGTGCCTCTTGTGAGTCACTCCCCATATAATATTTCATGAGACTGAAATCGTTTCCTTACTGTGTTATTTTACAGACAAAGCATGGTGACCATGGTTTGCTCGGCAGAAATTATCAACAGCTAAGTTGTACAGATGAATTCAATTCAACTGATGGACACAGGTACTTTTCTGCAAACTCCGTTGAAGCAAAAGTAAATGACTCTCACACAATTGATTCCATTTCTACCACTACAACAGGTAACATCCCTGACACAGGTGAAAGCAGCCATGATACTGCTGAGAACAGCAGTGATACATGTCACAACCTTGTACAGCATGCTCTGGTCCAAGCAGGCGAAATTCTTCAAAACTACAAAGTCGGTACAAAATCACCACCAACAGCAGAGATAGGACTCTCACAGTCGGATCTCTTAAAAAGACACTTGCAAACCCACACAGGAAAAAAGAACTATGCATGCAAAGTTTGTGGAAGAGAATGTTTCCGGCCATCTTAATTACAAATGCACATGCGGATCCACACAGGTGAAAAGCCATATAAATGCCAAGTGTGTGGGAAACAGTTTTCATTGTCACATGTATTAAAAAGACACATGCGGATCCACACAGGAGAAAAGCCTTATCAGTGTAAAGTCTGTGGGAAACAATATTCACGGACAGAAACCTTTAAAACTCACTTGCGAACCCACACAGGAGAAAAACCATATGACTGTAAGGTCTGTGGGAAACAGTTTTCAGATTCAAGCAACTTTAGAAAACACTTGCAAACCCACACAGGAGAAACGCCCTACAAGTGCACAGTGTGTGGGAAACAATTTTCACAGAAAGATGAATTAATTAAACACATTGAAATATCCCACACAGTCTGGTGATAAACATGGTGCTGATGATAACAATCAACAGAGGTCATAGTTCACAGTGTACTGAATATGTCATCCTGAGCATAGCAGTGGCAATAGTAGAAGTAGAAGTAGTTCTGATAGCAGAAGCAGCAGTAGCAGCAGTAGCAGCAGCAGTTGCAGCAGCAGCAGCAGCAGTTGCAGCAGAAGCAGCAGCAGCAGCAGTAGTAGTAGTAGTATAGTAGTAGTAGTAGTAGTAGTAGTAGTAGTAGTAGTAGTAGTAGTAGTATGGTTGTAATTGTAGTTGTAGTTGTAGCAGCAGCAGCAGCAGCAGCAGCAGTAGTAGTAGTAGTAGTAGTAGTAGTAGTAGTAGTAGTAGTAGTAGTATAGTAGTAGTAGTAGTAGCTAAACATTATTTACTAACATCACTACTACTGCCACTACTGTACTATAGATCTACAGATATTTACACCAAAAACATTGTATGACTCTGTTATTGCAAGTATAAGGGTGGGGAGAGCTTTCATTTATTTCTGTCTTCTTTGACTCATGAAAATATTGGGGCACACGAAATCAAAGAGATACGTGCCATTTTTACTGATGACACTAATATTCCTTATTTGGTAGCTAAAAAACAGTTTTGAAAATTCACCATACAATGTACATGATTCTCAAAACACAGCTGGGCAAAACCTGCCTGAAATAAATTATAATGATTCATGGAGGAGGAATATCTGGATAGATTACTGATGTAGTCAGCATTTGTACTTTAATAGCATGAAGCATTGTACACTATTCGTTTTAATCATTATGATAACAGTTAGTATGTGTAGTATCTTTATTCAAACTCATATCCTTTGTTTAACAACTTTCTATCTATTTTTGGATCTTTTTAATTAAAATCAATAATGAAATGTTGAGACCCTTGTCATTTCTTCACGTTTCCTTTTCATAAAAATGCTTGGATTTTGCAACGGTGAATTGAATGTATAATCCATGAATAAATGTGTCTATGTACATACATGTTTAATGGTATAGAGAAATTAATGTGTGACCCCTGAACAAATGTGTCTATGTACATACATGTTTCATGGGAGCAGACAGGCCGAGTGGTTAAACCATCAACCTCGTGATCAGACATCTGTTACATCCTTTTTTGAAACCAAAAGTCACCAGAATATGATGTGTTTGGAATCAGACGTCAATACAGTTATAATCAATAGAAACAGTGATGATGATAACGATGAAGATGACACAATATGGCTGGGGGTGCTGAATGTACTGTGGTGGGGGTAGTCATGATAATACAGAGGATGAATGCTGACTGCCGTTATTTTTAACATTTTGTTGTTTATTGTGCTTTGTGTGAGTGACTGTAATAAACGGTTTTATTCAATAAACAGCTGCTGTGAAATTATTTTAGCTGATATTTTTTGTGCACTGTGTGATATAAAGTCTGGCATGTTTGTTTGACTGCTTCTTATAATCCTGTGTGTGTGTGTGTGTGGTGTGTGTGTGTGTGTGTGTGTGTGTGTGTGTGTGTGTGTGTGTGTGTGTGTGTGTGTGTGTGTGTAGGCCTAATTTTGAGATCAGTAGTGTGTGGAAATGTGCAATCAATTCAATTCAATCTTTGAATTCTTTGCATTCCTCTTCTTCTTTTCCATTTTCACTTTCTTCACATTTTTTCTTCTCCTTCGTAGTTCTTTTCCTTCTTCGTAATTTTTTTTGGCAATTCTTCTTGGCGATTTTTTTCTTTTTCTTTTTTTTTTAAATTCTTGTTCTTGTTGTTGTCCTTCTTCTCCTCCTCCTCCACTTCTTCCTCCTCCTCTTTCTTCGCAATTCTTCTTTGCAATTCTTTGCAGTTCTTCTCCGAAAGTTTTCTTCTTCTTCTTCTTCTTCTTGCATCTCTAGGTTTTTCTTTCCATTCTCCTTCTTTGAGTTCTTCTTTGCTTTTCCTTTTTCACATTCTTCACATTTTGTTTCTTCTTCTCCTTCTTCGCAGTTTCTTTTTCTTCTCCTTCTCTGCTGTTCTTTTTCTTCTTTGTAATATCTTTTCCATTCTTCTTCGCAGTTTTTTTTCCTCTCTCTCTCTCTCTCTCTCTCTCTCTCTCTCTCTCTCTCTCTCTCTCTCTCTCTCTCTCTCTCTCTCTCTCTCTCTCTCTCTCTCTCTCCTCTCTCTCTCTCTCTCTCTACTTATCTTACTTACTCTTTCTCTCTCTCTTCTCTCTCTCTCTCTCTCTCCTCTCTCTCTCTCTCTCTCTCTCTCTCTCTCTCTCTCTCTCTCTCTCTCTCTCTCTCTCTCTCTCTCTCTCTCTCTCTCTCTCACAATTCTCCTTCTTTGCAATTCTTCGTTATTTTTGTTCTTCGCAATTCTTCATCGCAATTTTCAAATCCTTCTTCCTTGAAAGTCTTCTTCAAACTCTTCTCTTTCTTCTCGCCTCTTTCTACCTCAAATCTTCTTTGCTTTCTTATGTTTGTCTTCATCCGAATTTTTCTACTCCTTTTGAAATTTGTCTTCAAATCATCGTCTTCTTTTTTACCAGCCGCCATGGCGCAGTGGTTAGCGCCTTGGATTCAGGACTGGAAGGTCGCAGGTTCAGTTCCCATAAGAGTCATATGGATTTTTCGGGCTCCGGCCGGCTCCTACCCGGAGTGAGTGTGCTGTGGGTTCAATGGGAAGACTGGAACCACAGAGTTAAGCTTATCCACTTTACGGATGTGAGTTTGAGAGTGTTGATCAAATTACCTGACCAACACTGCAAGTGTCTGTATCTCTCGGGCCGGATGACGCCGGGATATATTATGATAGTAAGCGTAGAGTACAACCCTGTCAAGTAGTCTCCAAGCACATGCACCTCCATAGCAGCATCATTATATCATCTTCATTCTCATCGACCATCATGCATTGACAAAAATGCCTCTGATTCCGTGGCCCCGGTAGCTCTGGGCTCATGGTGACCCCAGGTTCGGTTTTGGTGAATTTGTGTCAAAGCCTTCGGGGTTGAAGGTTCGAGGGGGGCGGTCGTTGGAGAGACGTTGTGGTGGTTGCCACCTCGGGTGGGCGTCTCACTCAGTCTGGCTCCGCGACTGAGCTAATACTGTCGTTAGTAGGAGGCTTAGTAGGCGGTATCCTGCGTATGTTAGCTCAGAACAGGCACCACTGAACACCCCTAAAGTGACCCAGCAGTTGTGCAGTGCCCCTCTCGTTGGTGGCCCCACGGTGGCCTAATATTGATGAACTCCCGGTGGCTTCCGACCCTGAGGATAAGACATAACGAACCTGGGGTATGGCTGTGGCGGGGAGATTGAAACGAGCGACGTGGGAACAGCAGGGATAGGAACGTCACAGAAGATGAGGCAGCCAAAAAATTCGTCTTCTTCTTTAAATTCTTCTTCTTCTTCAAATTCTAATTCATTTTCTTATTCTTCAAAGTCTTCTTCTGCTTTCTCCCGTCTTCTCTCCCATTTATTTATTTATTTATTTATTTTATTTTATTTATTCTTCTATATTGAGGATAACAGAATAAGCAATCATGTGCTTTTTTTCATCCGGTCCCCGTGTGTATGCAGTTTTTGAAAATATTGTCATCTGTTCCCACCGGCACATGATGGCCTATTCTTACGAAAAGCGGAACAGGATTTAACGTGTGCGCAAGATGTTCTGCGTATGTTCCCATAACTCTTATGTTGTGTTTTTGAGGCACTGCACGGAATTTTCCAGTCTATGTCTACCAGGAAAGTTAGATCTGCCAGTACCCAGCCCTATAGACACATAATGCATGCTAGGTAGGCCTATCTACCTCATCTTGCGCACACGTTAAATCCTGTTCCACTTTTCGTAAGAGTAGGCCTTCGTGTGCCGGTGGGAACAGATGGCATTTACAAAACTGCATACACACGGGACTGGATGTAAAAGAGTGCTTATTCCATTCGGATAGCCTAGTGGTCAGAACATTGCGCTGGCAATTTGAAGACCCGGGTTCGAGTCCGGTCGAGGAAATTTTCTTCCTGGAGTTAACATCAGTGCTGACTCCACTCTCCCCAAAAGTCCTTCGGATGAGACTTTAAACCGAGGCCCCGTGTGCGAACGCACGCAGAACATCTTGCGCACACGTTAAATCCTGCTCCGCTTTTCGTAAGAGTGGGCCATCGTGTGCCGGTGGGAACAGATGACAATGTTTACAGGGCTGCATGCACACGGGGACCGGATGAAAAAAGCACATGATTGCTTATTCTGTTATCCTCGATATAAAAGAATAAATGAATAAATAAATAAATAAATTCTTGATATAAAAAATCAATCAATTAATCAATCTCTATAGTTTTCCATAGCCCCCGAACGTTGACCAGAAATACGGGGTCTTTAAACTCCAGGAGTAGCCGCCGCTGTAGTCTAGTGTTAGGGCGTTGGACTCGTAATCTGAAGGTTGCGGGTTCGATCCCAGCTTTCCGCTATGGCGTTGTGCCCTTGGAAAAGGCACTTTACAGCTATTTCTCACCCCACCCAGGTGTAAAAGGGGTACCAACCTTGTGTTGGGGTTAACCCTGCGATAGACTGGCGTCCTATCCAGGGGGAGTCTATGAGTATGACTCTCAGTCGCTTAACGCCACAGAAACCGGGATAAGTACCGGCCTGAAGAGCCTTAGGCTCGGGACAGACTTTCACTTTTTAACTAAACTCCAGGAGTATGAACATTGAATATGAGGACTTATCTTTTATTTTATTTTAATTTTATTTTTTGTTTTTTTTTATTTTATTTATTTATTTTTTTTATTTGATTGATTTATTTATTATTTATCTATCTATTCTTTTATATCGAGGATAATGGAGTAAGCACTCTTGTGCTTTTTTACGTCCAGTCCCCGTGTGCGTGCAGTTTTGTAATAGTCATCTGTTCCCACCGACTTTATACTCTTAGTGGATCGGTGGTGTCTAGACGTAACGCACCTGCCTTGAAAGCGAAAAGTCAGGATTCGAAGTGTGCCGTAGTTTGATCCCCGTTTGTGCCCGAAACTTTTCCTCCCATCCACAAGACTGCGAGTATTGGTCTGGGTGCTAGTCTTTAGGATGAGACGAGAAATCATGGTCCTGTGTACAACACACGTTTAGTGCGCGTAAAAACCCCCACAGCAACAAGAAAGTTGTCTGTGGCAAATTCTGTAGAAAAAAGCCACTCTGGTGGGGAAACAAATACACAGCAGCCAGGCAGAGCAAACAAAAATTGTGGGTGGCGCTGCTCTTGTGGCGACGCGCTCTCCACGGGAAGAACATCCTGAATTTCACGCAATGAAATCTATTGTGACTTAAAAGTGGTATACAAATTTGTCATTTCAAAAACAGAAAATCAGCGGTCTTTAGTTGTGTGTGTATAAGAAACTCGAGTCAGGTCAGGCCCAAAACATGGTCTTTACTCAATAATTCCCCAAATGCTGCCTTCAAAGACTTTTATCTTATAGGGGTTTTTGGTGTGTGTTTTTTTTTAATCTTTGAATAGCATCAATTCTATGATGAGAATGAAGTTGTATTGGTTACCTGCACTTGATACTTTAAATCCTCAATAACCACCTCTTCCCCCCCCCCCCCCCCCTATCCCATTCCCCCCTCCCCTACCCCCCTATCCCATCCCCCCTCCCCCTCCCCTATCCCATCCCCCCCCCCTAACCCATCCCCCACCCCCCTTCCTCCCCCCCTATCCCCCCTCATTCCACCCCCCCCCCTATCCCATCCCCCCCACCCCCCCGTCCACCCTCCTCCCCCATCCCATCCTCCCCCCTATCCCCAATCCCCCCTCCTATCCCCCCTCCCCCACCTCCACATCCCCCCCCCCACCCCCCTCCACCCTCCCCTCCCCCCCCCCCTCACCCCTATCCCCCCCCTCCACCCCCCCCCCTATCCCCCCCCCTCACCCCCTCCTATCCCCCCCCTACCCCCCCCTCCCCCTTACCCCCCCCTCCCCCCCCCTCCCTCCCCCCTCCTTACCCTCCCTCCTCATCCCCCTCCTTACCCTCCCTCCCCCCTATCCCCCTCCTTACCCTCCCTCCCTCCCCCCTATCCCCCTCCTCCCCCCATCCCTCCTCCCTCCCCCCCTCCCCCCTCCCTCCCCCCTCCTTACCCCCCCCCTCCCTCTCCCCCCTCCCCCCTCCTCTCCCCCCTCCCCATCCCCTCCTCCTCCCCCCATCCCCTCCTCCTCCCCCCATCCCCTCCTCCTCCCCCCCCTCTCTCTATTCACCCTCTCCTCCCTCTCCCACTCTCCTAAACACAAACATGGGAAGATAGACAACACATCTCCTCCAAAGTTCGGAGGATTAGAAGTTATAGGGCGATCCCGTACAGATCTGCCATTCCTAATTCTAAGCTTAAGTTGTTGCCTTCATAATTTTGCAACATATAACTACACTAACAATTCTACACTTTAAAAGGTTCTTTTCCCATGTCTGCTCAGAAATTGAAAGAAACATTTTAATCTTAAACATTTCTCATCACCATGCCTTGAAAAAGGTAAAACAGCACAATTTACAATTTTATTAAAAAAAAGATTGCTGCTTCATTTACATTAGATACAAATTTTCCTCTGAACTTCTGAGTTACTTCAAACAATAAAAAGGAACATAACTGTTATGACAGCCTTTGAAGGGGGGTAATATTGCCTTAAAAAATAAACGTTTTATAATGCATATATAATGTGTCAGAAGTTCTAAGTACATGCAACATAAATTAACACAGGTAAAACCATTTACAGTTTTTTATGGGGCAATGCAGGGATAGATAAATGAAACAGGAGGGGAAAATTTTATTTTTGAAATAAGTATATCTGGAGACTGGATTGAAAACTGTCATAAATAGGCTTTTTTTTTTTAATTTATTTATTTATATCGAGGATAACAGAATAAGCAATCATGTGCTTTTTTCATCCGGTCCCCGTGTGTATGCAGTTTTTGTAAATATTGTCATCTGTTCCCACCGGCACACGATGGCCTACTCTTACGAAAAGCGGAACAGGATTTAACGTGTGCGCAAGATGTTCTGCGTGCGTTCGCACACGGGGCCTCGGTTTGTAGTCTCATCTGAAGGACTTTTGGGGAGAGTGGAGTCGGCACTGATGTTAACTCCAGGAGGAGTTTTTAGCTTTTAGCTGTGAGAGAGAGTGAGGGGGGGGGGGGTGTCATTGCAGACCAATGGACCAGAAATAGACAAAGAGAAACACACACACACACACACACACACACACACACACACACACACACACACACACACACACACACACACACACACACACACACACACACACACACACACACACTTCAAGATTTAATTCCTTTTACCCCTTTTGGGGCATGGAAGATAATAAACCAAATCAACAAAACAATACTGATACTAGTATTATCAATACTAACAGGAACTGAAAAGCAACATGATAAGCAAACGATATTACAGACTCCAAACATTTTAAAGTATATCAATTTCTGTAAAGGACACAATCTACACTTGTGAAAGACAACAAAATGAAATTTCAAGAAAAATCTTCAAATGTTATGAGCTTTGAGGGAGACAGGAGAACTTTTCAAGATTTACATTTCCACAGACTGCAAAAATGATAACTGGACATGGGTTGAAGAAAATGCTGAGGAATAAAATATTGTCGTAAATGTTTAAAGTAGGAAACATTCCATGGTAAAAAATAAATTTCTCCCCTAAAACAGACATATTGCATTTTAAACATACTCTTTCTTCCTGTGGTATGTTATGAAAACATCCAATCTCAATAGAAAGCTTGTGACAACTGCAACTAAATTTCACAAGAGTGTAAACATATACATCTGGCAAACAAGTTATATATTTTTCCATACTAAAATTACTTTTATAGTTTTTGTACTAACTGCATCTTCTATTATCCCACAGCTCAGCTCTCCATTCATTAACAAACTTTTCTATTAAGAAGGTTTTCATAATTACATGAACTAGTAGAATTGATAGTTGAACAAAACTGTCTATCCCACAAAGTCAAAATCTGCTTTGCACTAAAATGTTCTGTATCTTATTTAGCCATGCTGATTGAATCAGAGATTTTCTTGTAAATCTTTCATCCTCTGGTAAACATGTGACCATAGCTTTCCAGGATGAAAGTCAAGCACCTGCATCCAGAAACAAACCATTGGAACAGAAATAGACAAGGACTTTATGCCCCCTTCTCCATATACTAACGAATTTGACATCATACGCTTTAAACGAAAATATATTTAAAAAAGAATTAACATGAACTTTTAATTATTACTATATTTTCATAACCCCAAATTTCACACCTATACAACAAAATGGGTAAAACAATTTTATGAAGAAATCAAGTGTCACATGCATAAGTAGTTCTTTTTGCCATGCAGTCCTTATCAGACTAAACATGACTTTAGTAGCTTGATTAAGCATTTTCCTTATATTTTGCAAAACTGCCACTCTTACTGAAAATAATTCCTAAATGTTTAAAATAGTTAACAACTTCCAAAGTTTTTCCAACATATTAAACATGCTACAAGATCTTTTTTTGCAAAATATCATGATTTTCTCACCACACAACACACACACATCACACACACACACACACACACCACACACGCACACACACACACACACACACACACTCACACTCACACTCACACACACACACCACACACATGCTGTGTGGCTATTTCATGTCAATATTACTTCCCCTTCACAGACTATCTTAAACAATTCAATCCCTTTTAATTGTTTAATGTTGCTTAGTAGTCCGCATAAAACTTGCCATATTATGGAAGAGATGCAACAACTTTTATATTGAATTTGTAGGAGTTGCTGTTTACCTATCTTGAACAAGTACAAGATGAAGTAAATGATTGTAAATATATATCTTTTTTTTCTTTTTAAACTAATACAGGAAAACACCTTCAAAGTTTGGAATTGTTTGTTTGATAACATGCCCTAAAAAATTAGATTGCAAGTAACTTAAGCCGAGTTAGAAATGGCAGATCTGTGAAGATCTCCCCCTAACTTCTAATCCTCTGAGCTTTGGAGGAGATGTGTTGTCTATCTTCGTGTTCGTGCCTGGATGAGGGGAAGGGGGGGATTGTGGAGGAGGAGGAGGGGGAGGGAAGCAGGATGGAGGGGGATAGGGGAGGGAGGGGGATAGGTGGAGGGAGGGGGATGGGAGGGGAGGGGAGGAGGGGGATAGGGGAGTGAGGGGAAGGAGAGATAGGAGGGGGGATAGGGGGGGGAGGGGAAGAGGAGAGAGGGAGAGAGAGGGGAGGGGTGGGGGGGAGGGAAGGGGAGGGGTGGGGGGGAGGGAGGGGGGAGGGGGGGAGGAGTGGGGAGGTGGAGGGGGGGAGGGGGGGGGGGCAGAGGGGGGGGGGGGTGAAATTCTGTCAAAAGAAGCCACTCTAATAGGGAAACAAATACAGTTGCATGCAGGAAAACGAAAAAAAAAGGTAAGTGCTGCACTTGTGGCAATGCGCTCTCCCTGGGGAGAGCAGCCCGAATTTCCGCAGAAAAATCTTCTTCTTCTCATTGGTTTAATGTCG
>CM060345.1:27845714-27870714 GCA_030674155.1 Stramonita haemastoma
GACAGACAGAGAGAGAGATAGACAGAGACAGACAGAGACAGACAGATAGACAGATAGAAGATAGATAGATAGATAGATAGATAGATAGATAGATAGATAGATAGATAGATAGATAGACAGACAGACAGACAGACAGACAGAGACAGAGATAGACAGAGATAGACAGAGACAGACAGACAGATAGATAGATAGATAGATAGACAGACAGACAGACAGACAGACAGACAGACAGACAGACAGACAGACAGAGAGAGAGAGAGAGAGAGAGAGAGAGAGAGAGAGAGGAGAGAGGAGAGAGAGAGAGAGAGAGAGAGAGAGAGAGGAGAGAGAGAGAAGAGAGAAGAGAGACAGACAGACAGACAGAGACAGACAGAGACAGACAGACAGAGACAGAGAGACCGAGAGAGACAGAGACAGAGAGAGAGAACCTTCACTCTTCAAGCACTAAACAAAAAATGCTGAGCTCTGAACTAATTCCCCATGGCCACCTCATCAGTTCTCTCAACGTCAGCACAGTGAAGGCTGGTGCTGGCATCCGCATCCCATCTTCTAAATACTGCTTAGCGGATGCACTGCAAGTTTTATCACCAGTTTCTTGGTTCATAACTTATAAAAGTCGCCACATCTTCAGGGTAAGGGTATAAGGCTGCCTTAACGGATCGTTAGAAGAAAAAAAAAAGAAACAAAAACAAACTCACAGCTATATGCTCAATACTCTATTCTGTGGGCTGGTTTGTTGCAAATGTATGTGTGTGCTTAGATTAAGGGGCAGCCAATAATGGTGAAGAAAAAACCGAAACAAACAAAAACATGTGTGGGAGATATTTTTTTGCGCTTATCCTTGCCATGCTGTGAGGGTGCGTGTGAATGTGTGTGTGTGTGTGTGTGTGTGGTGTGTGCGTGCGTGCGTGCGTGCGTGCGTGCGTGCGTGCGTGCATGCATGCATGCATGCATGCATGCATGTATGTATGTATGTATGTATGTATGTATGTATGTATGTATGTATGTATGTATGTATGTATGTGAGCATGCATGCGTGAGTGTATGCATGCGTGAGTGCATACGTGCGTGCGTGCATGCATGATGATATTCACTTTTTATTTACCTTTTTGCTTTGTGGACTGAGAGTCAAACATAAACACATTTGTTTCTCTATGGCCATGTCCCTTCTCTATGGCCATGTCACTTCTCTATGGCCATGTCACTTCTCTATGGCCATGTCACTTCTCTATGGCCATGTCACTTCTATATAGCCATGCCACTTCTATATAGCCACGTCACTTCTTTATGGCCATTTCGCTTTATGGCCATAACACTCCAATACGACCATGTCACTTTTATATGGTCATAGCACTCCCATGTGGTTATATCACTTCTGTATGCCCGTAACACTCTTATGGGGCCATGTCACTTCTATAAAGCTATGCCATTTTTATATAAAAATGTCACTTCTATATGGCCATAGCACTCCTATATGGCCTTGTCACTTCTCTATGGCTATGACACTTCTTTATGGCCATAATGCTTCTATATGGTCATGTCACTTCTATATGGTTAGGTCACTTTATGGCCATGCACACTTCTATATGGCCATGTTACTTCTCTATGACCATGGCACTTCTCTATGGCCACAACAACTCCTATATGGCCAAGACACTTCTGTGTAGCCGGGTGACTGGCAATTTTAAGAAAGAATTTGTGCGTTAGAACCTATGCACACACACAGAATCTCTCCGATGTCCCCCCCTTGCGATGTAAACAAAATTAGTGAGCTTGTGCTGGATTACGTTAAGTCACATATGGGCAGGAGTAACATCACACATTATTTCAGAAAGAAAAGATAACATAACCACTGAGAGAAACTTGTCTGCCTGTAACTTCTTGTTTGAGGGAATTTTTCCCCTGGAGTTAACATCAGTGCTGACTCCACTCTCCCCCAAAGTCCTTCGGATGAGACTTTAAACTGAGGCCCCGTGTGTGAAAGCACGCAGAACATAAGTTGCGCACACAATAAACACTGTTCCGCTTTTCGTAGAAGTAGCTATTGTGTGCTGGTGGGAACAGATGACATGATTTACAAAATTGCATACGCACAGGGACTGGATGTAAAAAAGCTCATGAGTGCTTATTTCATTATCCTCAACATAAAAAGAATAAATAGAAAAATAATTAAATAAAATATTGTAATTATGTAGTGACTGGAAAAAGCTTAAGGAGCTAGCTGTCTTTACTTTTTGTATTTTTTTGTTCCTCGGCTAGAGCTCCAAGGTGTGTGCAACCATTTGCCCAACACAAAGTTGGCCACATTCCAACTGTGGGCATGATATCAGTGTATATGAGTTGCGGGGTTTTTTTTTTTTTTTTTTTTTCAAATCTAATTTCATCATCTGTTACTACCAGCACACATAACATATACTTGTGAAAGCTGAAACGGTTTTTAATGTGTGTGCAAGATGTTCCACATGATTCCGCACTAGGGACCCGACTTTTGGATTTTATCTGAAGGACCTTTGGAGAGGAGAGGGGGGGGGATTGAAGGGAGGATGAGTGGAGTCAATATTGATATAAAGCTATGGGGAAAAAATCCCCTTGAATGGATGCCTTGCTCAGTGGTGGATTAAACCCAGACCATCAAGATTGTAAGCTTAAAGCTTTAACCACTAACTGACTAAGCCCTCCTGCTCGCAGCGTCTTCCCAAATACTGATCCATGATTATTAGTATCTTTGATGCAGTCTCTATCGCTGGCTGGACTCTTTGAGTGACACAGATTTTTTGTGGCAATGACTTTTGGAAAAAAACCACAACCAACTGATGATAAACAGGCTCTTAGTTTTCCTTTCGTTTGGTCACAGTATGTGTCATTGTTGTTTCGTAATTGAAAAAGTCTTGATAAATTTTCATGTGACACACTATCCTGACTTAACCTTCTACAAAGCATGACCATGAGCAGATATTTACCACTCAACAATGTTCAAACTGTACTCACCGACGTAACAAAGACCATGGTTTTATATCAGCAGCAGGGAATATACATAATTACACAAAAAAGGCACAACATAATGGCTTCGGATTCAAATGGTATCACAAACATGTAAAAAAATTACCCCCTCCCCCCCCCCCCCCCCCCCCCCCCACGACACGAAGCCCTGTATCAATAAATACACACACACACAACACACACACACACACACACGCACACACACACACACACACACACACACATATATGTATATATATATATATATATATATATATATATATATATATATATATATATATATATATATATATATATTATATATATATATAACACCATTTTTTAAACACATATATAAATATATATATACATACACCAAACAATATATAGAAAAATGATAGAAGGCTGCATCAAAAAAAAAAAAGTGCCACTGATACCCTCCCCCACCCCCCCCCCTTCCCCCACACATACCGTTACATTCCCAAATCAAACTAAATGGGCATGACCTCCTGAATAACTCTCTTCCATGTGACCAGTCTGTCATCTAAGCTATGATGGCATCAAATCAGTGTTGTCCACACAGTATCCTGAGGCAGCACAGCACATGACATGACATGACAATCATAACAGCTGTGTCTGCATAAACTTCCAGAAGCTTTCTCTATGAGAAGAAAGAAAACCCAACCGGATTTAACTCCAGGGCTTCATAGTCTAGATGGACGCATTACCTGCAAAAAGTGTATTTTCCCCAGTATTGATGAACAGGGAGAAAAACCTGTTGACACAGGCTACACTACCTAACATTTCGCAGCCTCTAACAGAAACAGTGCACATATCCATCACACAACATGACAAAAACGTTTCCAACTCTAGTCAAGGTGTCCCATAACCTAGGTGGTCGTAGGGGAGCAAGGTGTCAGAGACCTCAGCTTCTCCAGGGGGCCAACATGTTGAGAGTGGTGCCCATCTCATCTCCCTTGCTGCTTTACCTTCCCTGACCCTAAAGAGGGCAGGTGCCCATTTACAGCTAGGTGAACTGGGGGATCTGTACTGAAGCCAAGGCACGCAAACGGTCACCCATCCAACTGGTAAGCATGCTGGACACTGATTAACTTGACTGGGGGAAAGCGAGCGCTCTGACCACTGAGCTATCCCGCCCCCTTAAACTCTAGGGTAGATCTGAATGAATCACACAAACCAAACATGTCACGCCAACCTCATCTGTTTTTATGCTGATACAACAGAAATGATTTTGTTCTCCTTTCATCTTCCATCCCTCTAATGCCCCCCTCAACCCCCCCCCCCTCCTTCCCCTGCCACACCTGATTTAACAATACAAAATAACAACATCCCCAGGTGAGTTAAACATCAGATAGTAACAACATTTTTTTTGTTTGTTTTTTTTTCTCTCATACAGACTCTGTTTCACCTCTGTTACTGAATACTGATATGGGTCATGTTTAGTGTTAGTTCCATTATTCTCAGTTATTTCATTACCGTGATGACACTTCATTATATCACTAACAACTGTCTTAACAAACATAAATGATATCTTTACAATGACACTGACATGTCAGCAAATTCTCATCAAAGTACTTGTTCACTGACACACTAAAAAAAAAAAAAAAAAAAAAAAAAAAATGTATCTATCTATATATATATATATATATATATATATATTTATATATATATATATATATATATATATTAATGCATATATTTTCTTCACTTAATAACCTGATGAATCCACAGATTGTACATACACATCAATATTGTTTTAATATACACTCTAACAATGTCAGAACAACGTGAATTCGATTACATACAACATCAATAGTGTCTTTATAACAAACCCATGACAAAGCAAGAGTAAAGTAATATCATTTGTTTTTAACAACACGACCCATGAAAATAAACCAAAACATATTTGTCTAACAAGAAACCATGAAAATAAACACAAGGTGTCAAAACGACATACTCATTACGGTCTAACAACAAACCATGAAAAAAACCATGACAGTGTCAAAATTGATTCTAATTGTCTAACAAGTCTCAGACACCAAAAAAATATTCCAGTACAATTTACAATTCCCCAGTTACTGATAAAAACAAACAAAATTCAGTAAATTCATACTATAAAACAGCAAACAATAAAACAATTTTTAAAAAACAATTATTTATAAAAAAATGCAGATCATGAATCTGTTCTCCCCTGTGGGGATGCCGTGGGTCTGTCATATAAATAGCAAACCCACTTCTGGAAATTCTGTGCTAGGGATTCCCTCTTTTCTATCCCTCTCTTGGTTTCTGCCTTGTTCCTTTTCTTCCTGTCAACTCCTTCTTGTCTATTTTCTACCTTCTTGGTCCATTCTCCTATATTTTTTTCCAGGAAGACTATAGATATAACCATTCTACCCCATCCCAAAATTGGATGGACTGAGCCTGACTTGTCAGGAACCTAACGGGAGAGAGATGCATTTTCCCTCATTGACTGACAACAATAGAATGCTGTCAGAGTGTTCAAGGAAGCAGAAAAGAAACAAAATATAAACAGTAACCCACTAAAAAAGTAGTCAAGCCTCCAGTTCCTTCCCAAAACATATTTCTCCCAGTCTGCATTCACAAACACAGTACTGTTTCCTAACTTCTTTCCAGAAAAAAATAGTTTTGCAACACGACCTACAACCATTTTGTTTCAAGGATTCTTGACAGCAAAACATAGAAATCATTTCAAAAACGCTCTGTACAGAAAATAAAACTGGAACTGTCAAAGCAAAATAATACCACACAAACTATATAGTTTTGTATTCAAAAGGAGACATAACAATAAATGACAAGTTGGTCAAAGCATACTGTCTCCTCTGACACATATATCATATGTTTTGGGTTAGGGTTTTGGGTGTTTTTTTTTTATCCTTGACGAGCTCCAAGGTTCACCAATGGTGAGATTTTGCATGTGAGACAGTCTAGCCCACCATGAAAGTAGCTCCATTCCAACTTTGGATGATGTCTAACACTAAACCAGTGTGCACACATTTAAAAAAAAATGTCATCTGTTCCTACCAGCATGCAATAGCCTTCTGAAAAGCGGAACAAGATTGACCATGCACACAAAATGTTCTCTGCTTGTTTCGACACGCAAGACTTGCAAAGGACTTTCAAGGCATGGCGTCAGTCCTGATGTTAAAACCTTTTTTTCTTTTCCTTTCTACATTTATTTGTTTCCTATCAGAGTGGCTTTTTTCCCCCCGACAGAATTTGGCCAGGGACAGCTCTCTTCTTAACGTGGGTTCTTTTACATGCACTGTTATAGAGACCAACATGTCACTTGACCGTACATTCTCCTTTATGTGGGACTCGACTTAAAACAACATTCACTGAGTTAATGACAGCTTCTCCAAAACCGTGTTAGTACAAATATCACATCAAGCTTTGAGTTGGTCACTTGCTGTGGAGCTCTAAACAACTGCCTCCAAACTTCTGATATAACAACAAAAAAAGGACGGGTTATGCTTTTTCATGGAAGGAATATTGTAAAAAATATACATATATATTCATATATGCGGATTTCACATCAAAACATGAGGACAGAAGACAAAACAAGGACTGAAATCAGCAATAGGTTGTACTCATCACAATGACATGGATAAAAACATTTAAAGACTGAACAGCATGTATTTCAATATGCCCCCTTAAAAAACACAGTTTACAAAACACACCACACACACACACACACACACAACACACACATACACATACACACACACACACACACACACACACACACACACACACACACACACACCACGAAACACAAAAAGAAAGAAAAAAAAAATCATTCATACACACTCGGTTTTATGAAAAACTTGATACCAACTGTCAACTTTTGGTTTTTTTCTTGTTTGAATGGGGTTTTTATCTCCATGTTTTCCCACTAAAGCTCAGACAACTCCGAGCAAGACTCAAAGCCAAGAGGAAGATTACCATATTTCATTTACCATAAATGATAAACATGACAGAATGTGTGTTTGTTGTTGTTGTTGTTGTTTACTCCTTACAGGCACATATATAGAACTGAAGATCTGTAAAAACTGTAAAAAAAAAAAAAAACAAAAAAAAATAACATAAACGTGTTGGTGGGATTTTTTTCTGCTTATCATATCCAGCAATAACAGTTTTACTAGTATGTGTGGTGTGTGGTGTGTGTGTGTGTGTGTGTGTGTGTGTGTGTGTGTGTGTGTGTGTGTGTGTGTGTTGTGTGTGTGTGTGTGTGTGTGTGTGTGAGAGAGAGAGAACACACACAGAAGAATGTGAGAGATGTGAGTGAGGATGAGACTGGTGAGAGAGAAGCAACGACGAGAGAGAAGAAGAAGAGAGAGAGAGAGAGAGAGAGAGAGAGAGAGAGAGAGAGAGAGAGAGAGAGAGACAGAAGAGAGAAGAGCAGAGAGACAGAAGACAGACGACAGAAGACAGAGAGACAGAGAGACAGAGAGACAGAGAGAGAAAAAGCAACAAAGAGACAAAGGCAGAGACAGAGACAGAGAGACAAAATAACACTGGTTTTCTTTTAACTCATGAAAGGCACAAACTGGCTGGTCCTTCAATTCATGATTTCCAAAAAAAAATCACATGTAAGTAAATGCTTTTAAGTCCATAATACCCAATCATTTCATCTGATCAAAAATATGGCGGAAGAAATCTTACATCTTTAAACTCTGCAACATTTTCATACATCTCTCCAACCAAAACAAACATGCAGATAACTAAAAAAAAAAAAAAAAAAAAAACCAAACCAAACCAAACCAACAAACAACGATGAGAAGAGATCGAGGGGAGTCAGTTTAGTGAAGAGGTAAGTGTTTGTATGAGATTCTTAACAAGGGTAACAAGAGAGAGAGAGAGGAGAGAGAGAGAGAGAGAGAGAGAGAGAGAGAGAGAGAGAGAGGAGAGAGAGAGAGAGAGAGAGAGAGAGAGAGAGGAGAGAGAGAAGAGAGAGAGAGAGAGAGGCAGACAGACAGACAGACAGACAGGCAGACAGACAGACAGACAGACAGACAGACAGAGACACAGAGAGACAGACAGACAGACAGACAGACAGAAGCAGACAGAGGCAGGCAGACAGACAGACAGAGACAGACAGTGACAGACAGAGAAAGAAAGAAAGAAGGGGGAAGTAACTGTGAAAGCGACTTGAATGGAATCTGTTAAGTACACAGTTGGAAATAACTTCACGAAAAAGCAGTAAGAGTAAAAAAAAAAAAAAAAAGAAAAAAAAAAAGTTTTGTTTTTAATTAAAAGGTGGATGAGGAAGAGGATTTTTTATTCTCGCTCGTCAGCTAGAGCTAAAAAAAAATGGTGAGATTTATGCAAATGTGACTGTTCTTACCCACCATGAAGGTAGCCACAATCCAACTTTAGGAATGTATGCTGAGTAGGTTTGTGCTTCTGTAACCCATTGAATTACTGACATGAATCACAGGACATCTAACGTGCATATTCGATCGTCTGTGTGTGTGTGTATATATACATAAAGGGAATTCAGGAATTTGCAAGCGTGCAATTGAAGTTGACCTAGGAGATTGTAGAAAATCCCACACCCTTAATCAACCAGACACCACAGAGATTCGAACCCACACTTCATGGACCCATGGGATTGAAGTCAAATGGTCCTTAACCACTCAGCTATAGCATCTGTTGGAAGAGGTTCTGAAGAGATCAGTTTTATTTTTGAAAAGAAAACACACACCAACCAACTCCCCCCCCCCCCCCCCCCACCCACACACACATGACACACTGTACACACACACACACAACACACACACACACACACACACACACACACACACACACACACACACACACACACACACACACAAGCTAAAACAAACAATACAAAACAAGGTAAAGAAAGGAAAAAAAACACACACAGAAGAAAATGATTTTTTTCTCTCTCAAAACATTAAAGGCAAGAGGAATGCATAGGCAGCTTCAGACGAAAAGAGAAAAGTCAATATAGAAAGTAAAAAAAAAAAGTCAATAGACAAAAGTTCAGATCATCATCAGAATCTATATGTAAGTTTCACATAATTCTTTGTCAAAAATGAACCACTATACCACTTTCACACTGATAACATACTTAACACTGCATCCATCCACATGAATCTTTGTCAAATGCTTAAACAGTGTTTCACATCAACCTTATCATCTATCTAGTCAACACTACATCAATTTCACATTTAACTACTTAACAATGTATCAGTTTCATACTGTTTATTATCAAATTTACAGTTTCACACCTATCACATTCTTAACACTGTATATTTCACATCTAACACCTACTTAACACTATAGATTTCACAGTTCACACCTACTTAACGCTATATCAGTTTCACAGTTATCACCTACTTAACACTATATCAGTTTCACAGTTATCACCTACTTAACACTAGATCAGTTTGACAGTTATCTACTTAACACTATCAGTTTCACAGTTTATTAACACTAATCAGTTTCATCCTACTTAACACTACATCAGTTTCACAGTTATCACCTACTTAACACTACATCAGTTTCACAGTTATCACCTACTTAACACTACATCAGTTTCATCACCTACTTAACACTACATCAGTTTCACAGTTATCACCTACTTAACACTACATCAGTTTCATCACCTACTTAACACTACATCAGTTTCACAGTTATCCCTACTTAACACTACTCAGTTTCATCACCTACTTAACACTACATCAGTTTCACAGTTATCGCCTACTTAACACTACATCAGTTTGACATTACTACTTAACATACATCAGTTTCACAGTTATCACCTACTTAACACTACATCAGTTTCATCACCTACTTACACTACATCAGTTTCACAGTTATCACCTACTTAACACTACATCAGTTATCACCTACTTAACACTACATCATTCATCACTACTTAACACTACACATTTATCAGTACTTAACACTACATCGTTTCACAGCTTCACCTACTTAACACTACATAGTTTATCACCTACTTTCACTACATCATTTCACCGTTATCACCTTTTAACAATGCATCAGTTTCATATATTTCATTAAATTACAGTGTCACACCTTCACCTTCTAACACTGTATATTTCACATCTAACACCTACTCAACATTACAGATTTCACATCTAACACCTACTTCACACTACATATTTCACATTTAACGTCTATTAACACCGTACCAGGTTCACATGTCTCACCTACTTTACACTCTATAGTTCACATTTTCTTGTATCTACTTAACACTGTACCAGTTACACATATAACTTTTTCTCATCATCTACAGAACAGGGGAAAAAAAATCACAGACACATGACAATATCTTTCGTCACCATAGCAATGCCCTTGGACGCCATGGCAGTGTCCCCGATCACTATGGCAACACTCCAGGGTCGCCAGAGAAACAATACAGGGGTGCACAGGGTACCTGGAACGACCTTTCAAAAACACACACACACACACACACACACACACACACACAATACACACACACACACACACACACACACACAGACGACTGGTCAACGCGTAATACTTTCAGGGAGGCCACACACCGCTGGGAAAGGTCAGGACTGGCCGGCCGACATGGAAGGGGAAGAGGTCATGCCTAAGAGGTCAAGGTCGGGGCTGCGGAAGCTGGGTCGCTTGAGCTGCGAGGAGGACTGGGCCTTGAGGCTGGCCTGGGTGTGACTGCGGGGCACGACTCCGGGCGTCGCCCATGGGACCCTGAAACAGAGCTGTAAGTCAAGTGACAAGTCAAGTCACAAGTTAAGTCAAAATGATCTTTATTGAGGGTAAAAGATTCAGTTAAAACAATTTGTTTTCACCCTGTAACAGGAGCTGTCGAGTTAAGTCACAAGTCAAGTCAAAATGATCTTTATTGAGGGTAAAATTAAGTAACAATTGTTTACCTGTAACGAGCTTTAGTACAAGTCAAGTCAAGATCTGTTTTGTAGATTTGTTTTACGTTATTCACCTGTAACAGGAGGCGTGCAAGTCAAGTCAAAATTATCTTTATTGATGGTAAAAGATTCAGTTGTTTTCATCCTGTAACAGGAGCTTTCAAGTCACAAGTCAAGTCAAAATGATCTTATTGAGGGTAAAAGATTAAGTTTACACATTTGTTTTCACCTTTATAACAGGAGCTGTCAAGTCAAATCAAAAGGATTTTTATTGAGGGTAAAAGATTAAGTTTACACAACTTGTTTTTCATCCTGTAACAGGAGCTGTCAAGTCAAGTCACAAGTCAAGTCAAAAGAATATCTATTGTATCTTGTATTTGCATTTTGTATTTTGTACCACTTTATGTCACAGCAGATTTCTCTGCATGAAATTTGGGCTGTTCTCCCCGGGGAAATAGAAATAGAAGTAGTAGAAGAAGTTGTAGTATACGTCTTTATTTAACAGCATATTTCTCTGTGTGAAATTTGGGTTACTCTTCCCAGGGAGAGCATGTGCCACAAGTGCAGTGCCTACCCATTTTTTTTTCTTTTTCCTGCATGTGACTGTATTTGTTTCCCTATCAGAGTGGCTTTTTTTCTACAGAATTTTGCCAGGGTCAACCCCCTTGAGGGTAAAAGATCAAGTTTACACAACTCGTTTTCATCCTGTAACAGGAGCCAAGTCAACAGGATCTTTATTGATGGATAAGTGATTCAGTTTACACAACTTGTTTTCATCCGTAACAGGAGCTGTCAAGTCAAGTCAAGTCAAAAGGATCTTTATCGAGGGTAAAAGAGTCAGTTTATGCAACTTGTTTTTATCCTGTAACAGGAGTTTTAAGTCACAAGCCAAGTCAAAATGATCTTTCCTGACGGTAAAAGATTCAGTTTACATGGCTTGTTTTCATCCTTTAACAGGAGCTGTCAAATCAAATCAAGTCAAAATGATCTTTATTGAGGGTAAAAGATTTGTTTACACAACTTGTTTCAATCCTACCCTCACATGAAAGCATCTGTTTCCAGAGTTCAAAACCAGACTTTGTTGTTTCTGTACAACACCAGCGCCAACCTGTTTCCACCAAACTAGCAAGTCTCCTACCACCCACCTACTCCACACAGACATACAAATACTTATATGCATACATGCACATGCACACACACACATGCGCACACACACACACACACACACACACGGGGACAGGATAGCTGAGTGGTCAGAACATTGTGCTTGCAATCTGACAACCCGGGTTCGATTCCCATTCAAGGGGATTTTCCCCCTGGAGTTAACATCAGTGCAGACTCCGCTCTCCACAAAAGTTAAATCCTGTTCCGCTTTTTGTATAAGTAGGCCATAGTGTGTAGGTAGGAACAGATGACAAAATTTACAAAACTGCTTACACATGGGGGGGTGGATGTAAAAAAGCACATGGGTGCTTATTCCATTTTTCCTCGATATAAAAGAATAAATAAATGAATAAATAATAAATAATAAATAAATAAACATAGTAGCACATCATCTGGAAGACTATGGAGTTGCACTCTAGTCTTTAGAGCGCAAAGCCTGGGTAAGTAAGTATGGAGTGAAGCTTAATAAATAAATAAATAAATAAATAAATAATGAATAATAAATAAATAAATAAACAAACAAACAAACAAACCTCTGGTGGGCTCCAGGATGGTGGTGTTGACGCGCTGCAGGTGCCCGGGGAGAGGTTGGAGGGCTGGGTTCGAAGCTGCATGGGCACGAACTTGTTCTGCAGGAGCGGGGGGCGGGCCTGCGCGTTCAGCCCCTCCCCCAGCCCCCCGCCCTTCCCCCCCCACTGCCCACCAGCTGGATGGGGACGCTGGTGTACTGCACCTTGCCTTGCCGCACCGAGCCGGCCTGTGAGGGAGTTTTGGGTTTTTGGTGAGTTGGTTTTTTTGGTTAAGAAAGTTCTATGGTTTGAATGATGAGATAGAAAAACAGAACATTTTTTTAGGGGAGGCAATGGTTTTTTAGGAAATGTAACAAATTAAAACATGAGGAATGAGAACATTTTATAAGGAAATTTGTTAGGTCTTGTAAGTTGGTTGGTTTTTAAGAATGAAAACAGTCATGAATTATGGAAAGGTAAAACAAGAACTATTTTTAAGGAAAGTTTAGGTCTGTAGGTGAGTTTTGGTTTGGGAAAAAACAGGTGGTAATTAAGACAAAGACGAATGAGAACATTTTTAGGAAAGTTTAGGTCTGTGAGGGAGTTTTGGGCGTTTTTGAAAATGAAACAGTCCATAATTATGGAAAGGATATAAACAAGAACATTTTTAAGGAAGTTTAGGTCTGTAAGATATTTTTCTAAGAACAAAAGACAGACCATTGACAATGAAACAAAATGTACAAACGAAAACGTTTTTTTTTAGGAAAGTTTAGGTCTGTAGCGTTTGGGTTTTCAGAATGAAACTGTTGATAATTAAGTTACAAACGTGAACATTTTTTTAGGAGTGTTTAGGTCTGTAAGGGTTTGAGTTTTTCAGAACGAAACAGTCCATGATTAAAGACAGAAGACAAATCAGAACATTTTTAGGAAAGTTTAGGTCAGTTGGGTTTTTCAACAGTTGACAATTTTTTTTTAATGTATAAACAAAAACATTTTTATGAAAGATTAGGTCTGTAGGGTTTGCATGAAAAAAAAAAAGGAATGAGGTTGAAACAGTCTATTATAAAAACTTTTTTTTTTTAAACCTTAGAGGCCCAAAACATTTTAAAGAGACACAAAAGGAAATTCAAAAGATTTTGACACAACTGGAAATTTTAAAGAGACACACCTGAAAAATCAAAGACGCACAACTGAAAAATTTAAAGAGACACAATAAGAAATTTTAACGAGGTACAATGGAAATTTTAAAGAGACATAACAGAAGATTTTAAAGAGACACAACTAAAAATGTTCGAGACACAAACTGAAAACTTTAAAGAAACTCACATGGAAATTTTAAAGAGATGCAATTGAAAACTTGAAGAGACACAATAAGAAATACTTTGAAACTTAAAATCCTGATGGAGATTGTTAAAAAATCAGAGAATTTACTACAAAAAAAAGAGTTGGCTGTCAAAATTCAAAAATGCATAGTTCAAAGCACAAAATGGTGACACTGAGACAGGGAACACTAAATGAGTCTTCAACACACACGCACAGGAAAGAATTTAAAAACTTCATTACCTATGCACAGAAATAAACTTACTGTCTTTGTTACACATGCAAATGACTAAACGCACAGTCTTTGTTACACGTGCAAATGAATAAACTTACAATGTTTGACAGATGTGCCAATGAATGAACTCACAATCTTTGTCACACATGCACATGATGAACTTACAACTTTTGCAAGTATTGTACTTTATGGCTTTAGGTGGACACTTAAAATTAATATGTGATAAGTTATTGTCACACATGTGCACATAACAATGCATGTTACCTTTTTCTTTCCTTATGTTGGCAGGAGTACACACACACACATGCACGCACAATGAAAAAAAAAATTATTGCTTACTCAATGTACCATCGGGAAATAATATTTTGACTTTGACTTTTGACTTTGACACACACAGGCACACACGCATGCATACACACACAAAACCACACACACAAAACCACACACACACACACACACACACACACACACACACACACACACACACACACACACACACACAAAGGGGGGAAAAAAGCACTCCACACATACTCAGCTCTGTCAAACACATGTGACATACTAAGAAACACTAACAACTTAAGTAATTAGCAAGTTAAACTATATCACTAGGCAATGACAAAAAAATCATGAATAAAAATCTAACCTTCTGACTGGCAAAACAGGCTACGTAGCATCATTCATGATATATAAAAAAAAACTAAGATGAGGTGAGACAAACAAAAAAGCAAAAAGAATTCAATATTTTCCAGACAACAGTTAAAGGTATTGCATTATGCTTTGAACAAACAGCAACAACAAATACAAACTAAATAACTGATCCCTGAAGACAGCTCAAAACTGCGCAACAACATAAAACAATTAAAAACTCTAAAATATAAAAACAATATCAAAACACCAGGAACAAGGGGATATAACTGCCAACAACACGTGATTTTTTGGAAAGGGGAACTACTTGATAATAGCAACATACAAACCAAAAAAAGTAGCTGGTAACGATATAAGATATCAACTAAAAATCTTACAACTTCCAAGCAAACAAAACCATACATGTAAATTGTATAACACTTGCAAATTTCAGACAAGTTCATCACCATTGCTATCCATTAGTCAATTTCTGCTACTGTCTTCATACTACAACTCATCATTAAGAACTGTTTAAAGATGCATATTCTGCTACATTCTTCATACTAAAACTCATCATCAAGGACAGTTTACATACACACCATCTCTTCAAATCATTAAAATGGCAAACTGCCTTCTTTTTTACCTTCTTTTTTTAAAACAACATAGTTGCACAAAACACCAGACTTTATTCGGTTTCCTGTGTTGAAAGGTCATGTAATAGACACTAATATACAAACACCCATATGGGGGGAGGGGGGGGGGGGGGGGTGCGTGTGTGTCTGTGTGTGTGTGTGTGTGCGTGAGTGTATCTGTGTCTGGGTGTATCTCTGTGTGTCTGTGTGTGTGTGCATGCATGTGTGCATATGTGTGTGTGTGTGTATTTCATCACTACTCTGAAGTGAACAGCTGGCACAAGACTACCTGTGACTTTTCATGAAGGTGTGAGCACGATGTAGAAACACCTGTTGTGACTCCGTATAGCACGACGCATCTGGGTTCAAGGTGCGAAGGTCAGAGGCCAAGACAGGGTTTGAGCTAGCCCTGAAGGTCAAGGTAAGGTCAAGCACACAGCAAGGTCAAATTTCAAAAATAAAAGCCACATTGCACGAGTATGTTAGAAGCATGAATTGATGTATCACTACAGAACCTCACTTTTGGATGATCGTGTTTTTTCACACTGATATTTCCATAAGTTTTCTCAATTAAAATAGAATGCACACACACACACACACACACACACACACACACACACACACAAACACACACACACACACACACACACACACACACACTCCCCTCTCTCTCTCACACTTTTTCTTTTCATTAAAAATGCAAATAACATTTTTTTTTTTTGGTTCTTTACCTAAAGCTCCACTGTTCACCATAGGTGAGTGAGAGAGAGAGAGAGAGACAGAGACACAGAGAGACAGAGAGATAGAGAGAGAGAGTGTGTGTTGCGTGCGTGCATGCGTGCGTGCGTGCGTGTGTGAGTGAGTGTGTGTGTGTGTATGTGTGCATCTGTGTGTGATCATTTTGCCCATCATTAAGGCAGCCACATTCTGACTTCAGGGAAGATGTCTAAACACCACACCTGTGTGCATGCATTTAAAAAAACAAACAGTTTTGTCGTCCATTCCTACAGCACACAATTGTCTCCTACTCTTCCAAAAGATGGAATAGGTTTTAATGAGTGTGTGAGATATTCTGCGTGTATCTGTACTACATGGGACCTCAGTTTATAGCCTCATCCCAAGGAATTTTTAGGAGGAGTGGAGTCAGTACTGATGTTAACTCCAGAGGAAAATATCCCCTCAAATGGGTGACTGAGTGGAGACTCAAATCTGCGCCATCAGATTGTGAGCTCAAAGTTTTAACCACTTTTCTGTCTCCCCCATCCCCAAATCAACATTTAAATCCAGTTAAGTGCAGATACCTTTGTTTTATTTATCTATATAGTTGATATGTTCCATTGATAGCAAGATGAGAGAAGAGAGAAAAGATACATCAGAAATTTTTGCATGTAAACAGCATTAACCATATCAAGTTTTACATTGTTTGACATGATTGAAATCTAAGGTGACAAAAAATCCAAAACAACATTTGATAGAAATTTTATTTTAAAAAAAGAAGGAATCCAAACACACACAAAAACTTACACAAAAGTGAGGCTCTGCCCTAAAAGTGTGTGCACTCACCACTTGATATGTAAAAACAGAAAGACTAGCTAATATGCATTCACTACAAAGAGCACAACATGTTAAAACAAACAAATAAGAAACAGAACAAACAAACCAGCAATCAACTAATTGAAAACCAACAAAGAAAAATCATCTGGAATGTAGAATTTGCCAGATATTTCAAAGCAAATTACTCTAACCATGAAAAACTGCATTTCACAGATTGAGATGGCTTCTTACTTGTTATTCTGATAATTTTTTCTTGTTAATTTTTTTTTTATTATTTTTTTTTTACTCCTGTTGCTTCTTCACAGATGATAGGAAACAAAATATTTTTTAATGACACCCTCAAAAGATAGTTATGACATCAACATTAACTACAACAACAATAAACATCTGATTAATATTTTTACAAAAGACAGATTGTAAAAAATAAATTAACATTTATAAATGTAACACTGATCAAACAAATTTTGCATAAAACTGCAACTTCTAGCAAAAACACTTTAAAAGAAAATAAAAAAACAACATGAACAACTCAATGGTTATGTATGTGTATAGTCTTAAATATAAATGTATATTTCACAACATTAAACTTAACCTAATGTGACCTGGGAGAAGTGGGGGGGGGGGGGGGAGGGGAGGAAAGAAAAGACAACTGTTGCCAATTTTGATAAGAGTCATTTACCATCAACAAGTGATCTAAAGCTACACTAAAATACAAGATGTTTCCGTACAACAGGTTCCATATCAGTACCACCTTAGTTCTTCAAAGACATGTACAAAAGAGACGTGCACAAACTAAAAAGCATGGATACTAACTTAAGTATGGCCTGGTGGCTGGATGATTTCAGCATGACCAAACTCTCCCAAAAGGTCTGGGATTCGACGCTATGTAAAACTAATGTAATAAGAGTCAAAATAAACTGCAATGGCTCTTTAACAGAAAGTAGACAGCAAGGACAAAATGCCTGCCTAAGTTTTTGTGCCAAAGCAAGAACAAAAACGGATGACTACATAGCAATAAACAGAATTATGATATAAATTGTTCAATAATAAAAGACAGTTTTAGAGGACTATTATTTCCTTGACTATTCAAATTTGAAACCATACGCAAAAATCAATTTAAAAAAAAAAAAAGTCTGAAGTTAGATTTTTCAATCTATACTAAACTAGTTTAAAAGACTAATACTTGCTTAACTATTCAAAATCAAAAAGCAAAACAAAAATTTTTTAAATGCAAAAAAAAAACACAACACGATAAGTTTCAACTTTTACAACAATTCAATACATTTTTCTCGAATCAAATGACCATAACACTGCTCGCTTCATCCAACATAAAACCTTTCCATTTCAGGAAAACAAAAAAAAACAGGGGAGAAAACTACTCACTGAATAAATGGATTGGTGAGAACAACAGCCATGCAACACGTGCAGTTAGTAATCAGACCAGACAACACTGACACACACACACACACAACAAACACCAAACACACACACACACACACACACACACACACACACACACACACACAAACACACACACACACACACACACACACACACACACACACACACACAACACACACACACAAACACACACAAACACACCCCCAACCCACACACCAAACCCACTCACTTCTTAAGCCGATGGTGCGGCACCAGCTCCGGCGAGGGGTCAAGGTCGGACGAGCGAGGGGTAAGGGAAGGGTGGGGGGAGCGGGAAACAACCTCCGCACTCGCACTCACCCCCTTCATCCCTCCAAATACGACTGACTGGGCATGGCCGGTTTAGGCAAATTAAGCGCGTGCCCACCCAACCCCTCAGGAGCCAGGGTATGAGAATGCTGCGACGTAGGAGGCGGCAGACTCCCGTTAGGGTGCCCCGCAGTGAAAGAAGAACCCACATTCATACCCAGATCGGTATCCCGCCTCCCCAACCGAGGTCTCGCAGCAGCGGCAGGCTTGGGGGCGAGGAAAGTGGTTTTGGACCGGTCGAAACGGATGCCGCCTCGGCCGGGAGAGTCCAAGAGCGTGGGGGTGCGGATGAGGGCCTTCTTGTGGATGACGTCCACTCCTAGGGTGTCCAGCTCGAAGCGAGCATCGTCCCCACCCTGGATGGAGACGTAGCTGACCGTGACAGGGAAGGCGGCCTTGACGTGGCTCGTGCGGTCCGTACGGTGCGGGCGGTGTGCGGAGGAGGTGCCGGGGGTGGCGTCTTTGAGGGTGACGGGGGAGGGGGTGGTGCGGGAGGAGTGTTCCTTGTGGGTGTTGGGGCGGCTGTCGCGGCGGCCCTGACTGCCGCTGCCTTTGGCTGCTACCGCCGCTGCTGTCCTTGCTTTCTGTGGGAGACACGGTAGCATTGAGGATTGGCTCACACTTACCAGCTGTTGTTGGCAGTGGTGAATGATTAGTTAAAGTTAAAGTCTGTCCTGAGCCTAAAGGCTCATCAGGCCGGTGCTTATCCCGGTTTCTGTGGCGTTAAGCGACTGAGAGTCATAGACTCCCCCCTGGATAAGATGCCAGTCTATCGCAGGGTTAACCCCCAACACAAGGTTGGTACCCCTTTTACACCTGGGTGGGGTGAGAAAATAGCCGTAAAGTGCCTTTTCCAAGGGCACAACGCCATAGCCGAAAGCTGGGATCGAACCCGCAACCTTTAGATTACGAGTCCAACGCCCTAACCACTAGACTACAGCGGCGGCGGCTGGTGAATGATTATGTGATAGAAAAAAAAAAACCTAAAAAATGTATTCAGAAACACAGTGGCACTGAGGATTGGCTCACAGATACCATCCGTTGTTGGCGCTGGCGAATGATTATGCCATAGAAAAAAAACAAAAAATACCAAACCCGACAAAAAATGTATTGTGTGCTAGTGGGAACAGTTGACAGAATTTACAAACCTGCCTGCACATGGAGCAGATGTAAAAGAAAGACTAGCACCCAGACCACCACTCATGGTGTAATGGATGGGGGAAAAGTTTTGGGCCCAAACGCCACACTGAGGATTGCCTCACAGTTGCAGCTGTTGTTGGCGCTGATAAATACATATGTGATAGAAAAAAACAAAACCCAATCCTAAAAAAATGTATTCAAAACACCTTTGTGCTCATATGCATGCACCTTACAGGAACAAGCACCATGTGCAGTCATGCATGCACACAAAACAAACACTCACACAACACAGAGCATCTTGCGCACATATCAAAAACCTGTTCTGCCTTTCAAAAGAGCAGGCCATTGTGTGCTGGTGGGAACAGTTGACCAAATCTACAAACCTGCCTGCACATGGAGATTGGATGTAAAAAAAAAAAATTTAAAAAGCACATTTAATTTTTTTTTTTATACCACTTTATGTCACAGCAGGAAACCGGGGAAACCAACTGCTGTGCACCATGCATCCCCCTCACCCATCACTTCTCCTCTCTTGCCCCTCTCCCCTCACTCTCCCAAAAAGTCTTTTGGATGAGACCATTAAACCAAGGCCCCCTGTGCAAACGCACACATTAAATCCTGTTCTGCTTTTCAAAAGAGTAGGCCATCGTGTGCTGGTGGAAAGAGATGACAAGATTTACAAAACTGCATACACACAGGGGAACTGGATGTAAAAAAATAAAGCACGTGAGAGCTTATTCCATTATCCCCAATATAAAATACATAAATACCAAATAAAGAAATAGATAAATAAAAAAAGAAAGACAGACAGAAATTAATTAATTAATTAATTAAATGAATAAAGAAATAAAGAAAGAAATAAATAAATGAATGAATAACTAAATAAATAAATAAATGAAAGGCCTTGCCTGTGGGGAAGGTGCTGAGGGCTGCTTGCCCTCCTCCTTCTCCTCCCCCCCCTGCTCAGGCCCTGTGGGGGAGGCAGGCTGGGGGTGAGACCCTGAACTGCTGCTGGCTGTAGAGGGAGGGATGGTTACATCATCACTAGTGTTACTGTTGTTGTTGTTGTTTTTGTTGTTGTCATTATTACCACCATACCACCATCACCATTGTTATTATTAAGACCACCAAGCACCACCACACAACTGTCGTCATTGTCATTGTTGAGATCGCAAAAACGCTACGACCATGACTATAATCATCAAAACCATCACTACTCTTTTATCATCATCCTCATCACTATCACCACCCCCATCAACCCATTATCATCTTCTTCTTCTTCCTCTTCTTCTTCACCACCACCACTGCCGCCGCCGCCGCCACTGCCGCCGCCGCCACCACCACCACCACCACCCTATCATCATTACATAACCCTCCCCCTCACAATCCTCCTCCTCCTCCTCCACCTCCTCCTCCTCCTCCTCCTCCTCCTCCTCATTATCATCATCACAATCATAATCATAGCATAATCATTATCACCATTACCATCTCCAAACCATCATTAACACTACTACCACCACACCACCAATCATCACCACCACCACCACCATCACATCATTATCATCATCTTAATAATGGATACTGTATTTGTCAATGCACCTACTTCACCCTCTCTTGTTCCATTATCCTTGAAATAAAAGATTAAAATTAAAATTAAAATTAATAATAATAATAATAATAATAATAATAAT
Organism: Stramonita haemastoma; assembly: GCA_030674155.1. Lineage (NCBI taxonomy): Eukaryota > Metazoa > Mollusca > Gastropoda > Neogastropoda > Muricidae > Stramonita > Stramonita haemastoma. The sequence goes on from CM060345.1 coordinate 27,867,255, forward strand.
AATAATAATAATAATAATAATTAAAAAAAATAATTAAAAAAAAAATAATAATAATAGAATACACAAAAGCAATACACAGAAAAAGAGAGCAAAGCAACAAGTTACATATGCTAGTAATAGGCTGCTGAGAATATACACATGCACAATCACATGCATGCATTTTAATATCACTCTTCACACACACACACACACACACACACACACACACACACACACACACACACACACACACACACACGCACACACACACACACACACACACACACACACACACGCACACACACACACACACACACACACACACACACACACACACACACACACACACACACCACATATACATGTCTAATATCACTTATTGTGAACAGACGTTAAATTGAAGAACATCAACAACACACACACACACACACATCCCTACACACACACGCACACACACAAAACACATATACATGTCTAATATCACTTATTGTGAACAGACGTTAAATTGAAGAAGAAGAAGAAGAAGAAGAAGAAGAAGAAGAAGAAGAAGAAGAAGAAGAAGAAGAAGAAGAAGAAGAAGAAGAAGAAGAACAACAACAACAACAACAACAACAACAACAACAACAACACCACACACACACACACACACACACACACACACACACACACACACACACACACACACACACACACACATACGCAGACACACACACTACACACACACTACACACACACAAACACACATGCACAACACACACACACACACACATACACACATCCCAACATACACTCACATCACCCCCACCCCTACCCCCCTATTTACCCCAGACACACACACATCTTTTCCCCCAAATAAAAACCAGGTGTCAAATAAAGAGACACACAACCAACAGACCAACAAGAAAACAGAAAAACAGACAAAGGGACAGAGAGAGAGACACAAAGACATAGACAGAAGCACACAGACAGAAGCACACTGACTCAACATACCTGATTTAGGACGATCACCGTCACTACGCTGCCCCTGCACACATACAGGCAGGTAAAGTCAAGTCAGTCACTTCAGAAAAAAAACAGCCTCCCTCCCCCCCCCCCCCCCCCCCCCCCCTCCCTTTTTCAAATCAAGCAAACAATTAACCTCTTTACTGCACTGTTGACGAATAGCATTCTGTCATAGAAACTGTTGCCAGCAATGCTCAGTTGACGATTGCTGTTCATCATGATTCAACGCTCTCTCTGTTTTGTCCAGCATGTGCCTGAGCAAAATAGGATAGCAGCAAAAGGGTTAAACAAACAGAACTGAAGGGTTATACCCCACTTTGCCTTTCGATTCTAATTCTTGCTAATAAATTTGTCAGTATCCATGTGCATATGGAGATATATATGGATATGGATATGCGTGTCTGTGTGTGTGTTGTGCATGTGTGTGCCATAGGTGACTTTAGTCGACACTACCATTCACGCCATCATTACTAAAATTATCACTCCACTATTACCACAACTACCATCATTGCTAAAATGCCACACCCTACCACCACCATCATTACTAAAATCATCACACCACTACCACTACCACCACCATCATCAATACAAGAATCATCATACTACTACCACCACAACCATCATCAATACTGAAACCACACCACACCACACACAAACCATTATGAAACCATCACACCCTACCACCACCATTCCTACATAAATCAATGCCACCACACACATAATTTCACACATCCATTCAAAACCACACCATCCACTCAAGTATCACACCACACCAGCGTGTCATCCATGTCACTTTCACTGCTGCTCGGTGTCCTTGTCACCATTCTGGCTTCGACACCGACTTCCGCTTTTTGGTATACCACTCCTTCATTGCTACTGCCCTCCTCTCTACGTGGAGGCATGGTACGTAGATCGATGGCACCGTCTGCTCGCGCCACAAAGATAGACATTTTTACCTAGCTAGTTTTTTGTTTTGCTTTTTTGAACATCCTTGGCTAAAACACTACCATACCAACGCCACCGTTCAACACAATATATGTTGTTGTATTTATCCACACGACCGCGTAAGCACTAATCCAATCATCACTCGTCAAGAGTTGTTATTTTAGGCACCAACTCCCTTCCCATTTTACCTACGACCAATTGGATTGAAAACCTGTGGCATATGCAAGGAAGATAACTCTGTATGCATGTTTGCTTGAGCGTGTGTTTGTGTAAGGCTGTGTGTTTGTGCACATATGTATAAACGCAATAGGTAATAGGTAATTTTATGTGAATCTGAAAGTATATGTCATGTTTCTACTGTTGTTGGGGTTGGTTTTTATTTAAAATTCCTTTTCTTGTTTCTTCTTTTCCATGTTTTGTGGAGTGTCATGTATATGATACACATGATGTTGAAAAATTCTGAATAAAAATATTTATTACAACAACAAAAAACCTCCAGCAAGGCTGCCTGTACATCACTTGTATTAAGGTGATTAAAGGCACTGCAATATTATATCTGCATGTGAGTACACTTCAGAAACAGTAAGAATATAAATGAATACTGTAATTATCATTCACACACACACACACACACACACACACACACGCACGCACGCACGCACGCACGCACGCACACACACACGCACGCACACACGCGCACGCACGCACACACACACACACACACACACACACACACACACACACACAAACACACACACACACACATACAAAACCAAAGAAAAATCCTCTACTTACATTCATCTTTTGATGTCTTCTTCTTGGTGGTCTTGCTCTCAAACCTGCCTTCATTGGTCAGAGCTGTCACCTGTTGACCAATCAAAAAGAGTTACACATTTCATTTTGCTACACATCTCTTTTCTGCTGTTGCACAATCTTGTTACAGGGTCTGCCATGTCTTTATTTATTTATCATATTCTTTGATTTATTCTTTTATTTCGAGGACGATGGAATAAGCACTCAAGTGCGTTTTTTACATCCAGTCCCCATGTGCATGAAGTTTTTTTAAGTTTTGTCACCCGTTCCCACAGGCACACAATGTGCTTCACCAGCCAGACATCCCTCCTTTATAATCTTACATTATCTTCTGTACCATCATTAATTCTTAAGTGAAAATCTCTCCCCTCCCCCCACCCAACACACACAGACACAGACACACACATACACACCCCCTTTCAGATGGGATATCCTGCTTGGTTAGAGCATCGCACTCATGATCTGCTGACCTGGGTTTTGAATTCCATTCAAGGGGATATTTTCCCCCTGGAGCTAACATCAGTGCTGATTCCACTACCCCCAAAAGTTCTTCAGTTGAGACTATAAACTGAGTTCCTGTGTGCGAACGCACACAGAAAACCTTGCGCACATGTTAAAATCTGTTCTACTTTTCAGAAGAGTGCTGGTGGGAACAGAAGACAACAATTACAACACTGCATACACATGGGGACTGGATGTAAAAAAGAAAAAAAAAGCATAC
>CM060345.1:27883214-27888214 GCA_030674155.1 Stramonita haemastoma
AATAAATTACATACATGTCCCTATATATAGAGAAAATGAATTACATACCTGTCCTATATATAGAAAATGAATTACGTACATGTCCCTGTGAGACTCCATTTAACATCAGTACTGATTCTACTCCCCCTTTCACCTTTTGGATGAGACTATAAGCCAAGGTCATGTGTGTGAATGCATGCATACAGAACATTGTGTGCATGTGTTAAAACTTGTTCCACTAATAAAACAAATACGCCATTGAACGCCAGTGGGAATGGCTGAGAGCATTTTCAAAACCACATACACATGGGTTCTAAGACAGCACATAGGAGCTTATTCATTATCCTCAAAATATTCAAAAAATTGGGAAAGAAATTTTAATTTGAAAAGATGAGCTTTATAAAAATGTAAATATTCACAAGCTAACTAGTTTCACCGATGCATAGCCTAAATTGTAATCATCAGTTATGATCCCATGTACTTGCATATTGTCACCATAAGAAAATGTACAGATCAATTCTATCTTTTAACAAATGTGCTTCATGCCAATATGTAACACACTATACTTAATCAATCATCTATTTCTACTGTCACTAGCCTATTACCAATGCAGACATCTAGTTCAATAGATTAACAGCTCACTAGCCACAGGAAACTTGCTACAGATTGTTCTTAGAAACTAGTTATATTTTCATATACAAGCAATAATGATGCATGCATGCACAAATGTACGCACACACGCACGCACGCACACACACGCACACACGCGCGCGCGCGCCACACACACACACACACACACACACACACACACACACACACACACACACACACACACAACATACTATATACACACACACACACACACACACACACACATCACACACACACACACACACACACACACACACACACACACACACACATGGTCTCACACACATGGTCTCACACACACACACACACACACACACACACACACACACACACACACACACACACACACATACACACACACACGGTCATACACACACAGAGTCTCACACACACACATACACACACACACACACACACACACACACACACACACACACACACACACACACACAATGTGCGCACCCCCACTCACACAAGCACCAACAGGCAGATAAGCATTCCCACAGACATATGTACATATAAGTTTTCACTTCACTATATTGTTCTTTAACTCCTTTTTACAATATGGAGGATTTCAACATGAACTTACATGCAACATGCAGAGTCATGAAATATGAAAAGGTCAGTTGCACAGATTCAACACACAAAAACAACATTTCTAAACATGACTGGTTTGCTCACATTTCTACTTGTACTTGACCCAGTGTAGAAATTGCAAACTGAAGTTTAAAGAAAATGTACACATGTTGAATAAATGCTTTATTTTCTTTCTTTAATAAGGATCAGCATACTTACAACATTCCAAAACAAAAACTGAAAAAATAAATGTACCTCCAATTACCAAACTCTGCATTCAGTGCACCAACAGGTTGTAAGAGTTCAATGTCTAAGTTAAGACTGTGTAATATGGACGTTAACACAAAAAATTACAGTCGTGTGGTATTTCCAATCTATGTATGTATATTTCTTTCTCTCAAAACAAATTAATTTTTTAGATAGAACTTATATTTTGTAAGTAGCTTAGAAGTTTTCTAGATATCAAATGTCACTCAGCAGAAAAAAAGTGAGTGAGATGATACAACAGTTGTGATTGGTCAAGTGTTCACCAAAAACACTGACACTTTTTCTGGACCTAGGTCAGATGTATACAATGACTAGCTCTATTTGCAGATAATCATGGTTCACACACATGCACACACACACATGCACACACACACACACACACACAAACCACTTAGCCTTACTATTTCAGTAGCACAAGCAGTTTTGAGAGTACTCTTTTCATAGCACTATCATTTAACTCATTGAAGTTGTCACAAAATAACATGCTGTGTGCTTAGCCATAACCATGCATGTTTCAAAATCTTCTTCTTATAAAAGCAAAATCTACTTCACATTTTTTGTTACCATTTTTTTAAATGGTGTTCAACCAAAGGGAAACAACTCATGCCATTAACTCAACTATTTCCCTTGAGAGAATTAATTTTCTTTAACTGTTTTAAGTGAGCGGTGATAAACAGCAGAGGTGTTTATTTCTACTTCTGGTTTATGAGAGTTTCTCAAAAAGGATGCCAGCACAGAAGGAGTTCATGATTTTTCAGTGAAGATGGAAAGTTTTGACTTTAAAACTGATTCTGTAGGCTGCAGAAAATTTGCAGAGTGTAAAATTGAATAAGAAATAAAAACAGATAAATATATATATATATATATATATATACCCATGAAAAAAAATCTTTGCAAATATCGGGACATAAAAAAACAACCCTAGATCTAATAAATGTCTGGTTTTAATGGTTTGTTTGCCAAAACTTCCAACAAAAGTAAGAATAGCTCATCACATAAAAGCTGTAGTATAGATTTGAGCACAACTCCAATGAGTTAAGTAGTATATGCACAAATAGCTCTATGAACCCAGATGAAAACTGAGATAGCCATCTAAACCTCCGAGCCAAACAGACTTACGAACAAAGAGTGGAAGAGCGAGATCGAGAGAGGACGGACAGAGGAGAGGTCGAAAAACAGCAGCCGACACTATATCATATGCAGGAGGGGAAAGAGATTGTTAGTAAGCTTACAACAGTGCAAATGCTCTGAGAAGGTGAGTACATTCAGTAGTTTGGCTCAGAAAGGAGACCCAAGACATAAAGCATCACTGTCATTCTTAAGAAAAAATAAAAAATAAAATGGGGGAGATGGTAAAAAACAACAACAACCCAACACTGACACTATCTATTGACACAGGTGGTGAAGAGTTTCCTCATCATAATACATCACAAACAAGATGAGGAAAACACCAAACTCCCACAAGCAAAAACAAAAACAAAAAAAAACTGCTGCAACAGCAGCAGCAGCTACTGTCCCATCAACAGCAGCAATGACAACATCAGCAGCAACAACAGCAACAGTAACAACAACTTATGCTTTTGTGCCAAAGCTTTTATACACTGTCACAGACAACCTTGGTTTACACAACAACAACACAAGCACAACAACACATGACAAGAATCCAAAGAACAAGACAACATCCAACAACAAATAAGCCATATAGAACGAAGCACACAATGACGACACATTAAGTCCAGGCAAGCAACAACTATACGAAACACACACATGCACACATGCATGCACACACACATGCACGCATGCACGCACGCACACACACACACACATATATATATATATATTTTTATATATATATATATTAGTCACACAAGTTACAAGCACTACAACCATGTAAAAAAAAAATTCTTTATTTTCAAATGTGACTTAACAACTGAAACAAACCATGACAAACAAAACAAAAGGACTGAAGCAAAATGACAAAATGTTAGTAAAAATCAGACACAAGCTATTCAAAAAAAAATGAGAGAAAGAAAGAAAGAAAGAAAGAAAGAAAGAAAGAAAGAAAGAAAGAAAGAAAGAAAGAAAGAAAGAAAGAAAGAAAGAGCCCAAGGACCAAAATCCCTCACCTGCAAAAGAAAGAAAGAAAGAAAGAAACAAACAAACAAACAAACAAACAAACAAATAAAGAAACAAAGGAACAAAGAAAGAAAGAAAAAAACAAGTAAAAAAACCCTTCACCTGTTACAAAAAAAAGAAAGAAAGAAAGAATGAAAGAAAGAAAGAAAAAAAGAAAGAAAGAAAGAAAGAAAGAAAGAAAGAAAGAAAGAAAGAAAGATAAAAAGAAAAAAAACAAACAAAAAAAACAACAAAGAGACAAACAAACAAAGAAAAAAAACTAAGGACCAAAACCCCTCACAAAGAAACAAACAAACAAAACAAAGAGACAAACAAACAAACAAACAAATAAAGCAAAAAAAACCCTAAGGACCAACACCCCTCACCTGCTTCATCCACCCCCAATGCCTGAACCAGGCGTGACAGGATGGACTGTGTCTGAGGGTGTGACAGGATAGCATTGCACCCGTCTTCAGAGATACACAACCTGTCAACAACACCACATATGCATGTCAGTAAGGGGGGGACGGGATAGCCTAGTGGTCACAATATTGAGCTTGCAATTTCAAATTCAAAATACTTTTGATAATTTGACAACCTGGGTTCAATTCCCATTCAAGGGATTTTTCCCCCGGAGCTAACATCAGTGCTGACTCCACTCTCCCTCAAAGTCGTTCAGATGAGACTATAAACTGAGGCCCCGTGTGCGAATGCACGCAGAACATCTTGCGCACACGTTAAAACCTGTTCCGCTAGAGCAGCGTTGCTGGCAGTCCAGAGGTTGTCATTGTTGAGGAGGGTGGTGATGCACAACACAACACAACACAACACACAACACACACACCACACCACACCACAACATACCACAACACACACACACACACACACACACACACACACACACACACACACACACACACACACACACACAATGTGTGCATATATGTACGAGTATATGAGCTGAGTGGATGAGCGCAAACCGTGTGTGTGTGTGTGTGTGTGTGTGTGTGTGTGTGTGTGTGTGTGTGTGTGTGTGTGTGTGTGTGTGTGTGTTTGTGCGTGTAGGTGTAGGTGTAGGTGTAGGGGTGTGTGTGTGTGTGTGTGTGTGTGGGTGTGGGTGTGGGTGGGTGGGTGTGTGGGTGTATGTGCATATGTGTGTATGGCTTTTGAGTGGGATTTTTTTTTTTTTTTTTTTTTTGTTATTGTAGTTGCTTGTATTATTTATAGGCATATTTTATTTTAAAGTTGTTGAAATCATGTTAGCAAATTAATGTTGGTGAAATGTTTGTTGTTGTTTTATTTGTTTGTTTGCTTTTTCCCCTTATCTTTCTTTTGTTGGCTTTATTGTTTGCTAGGGATTTTCTGCTTTGTTTTTTGTTGGTTTTTTGTTTTGTTTTGATTTGATTTTTGCT
>CM060345.1:27895714-27913214 GCA_030674155.1 Stramonita haemastoma
TCTCTCTCTCTCTTCTCTCTCTCTCTCTCTCTCTCTCTCTTCTCTCTCTCTCTCTCTCTCTCTCTCTCTCTCTCTCTCTGCCTCTCTCTCTCTCTCTCTCTCATCTGCCTCTCTCTCTCTCTTTATCTTCTCCCACTGGTTTCAGCTGTGTGTGTGTGTGTGTGTGTGTGTGTGTGTGTGTGTGTGTGTGTGTGTGTGTGTCTGTGTGTGTGTGTGTGTGTGTGTGTGTGTGTGTGTGTGTGTGTGTGTGTGTGTGTGTGTGTGTGTCTGTCTGTCTGTCTGTCTGTCTGTCTGTCTGTCTGTCTGTCTGTCTGTCTGTCTGTCTGTCTGTCTGTCTTCTCTCTCTCTCTCTCTCTCTCTCTCTCTCTCTCTCTCTCTCTCTCTCTCTCTCTCTCTCTCTCTCTCCCCCTCCCTCCTTGCATAATGCATATGATATTATGGTTTGGGTTTTTTTTTATCTGTCTCTTATTCTCTTAATTTTCTTTATTATCTCCTTTCTCATCACAATACTGAGCCATGTTGTCATACCACTGACATAGTTTAAATTTGTTTACTATCGGCTGTACAAGGGTGTGTGTGGGAAGTGGGGGGGGGGGGGGGGGGGTATCTTCAATTTAACATCTATTCACATCTAGTGCAAAAATCCTAGTAACCATTCATGACAATTTAAACAAGAACAGAAAACAAGGTCAGAAAACAGTGTGTGTGTGTGTGTGTGTGTGTGTGTGTGTGTGTGTGTGTGTGTGTGTGTGTGTGTGTGTGTGTGTGTGTGTGTGTGTGTACATATGTATGTTTGTGAGTGTGCAGGTCTGTGTGCAGGTGTGTCTGTGTGATTGTATACCTGTCTGTCTGTCAATCTGTGCACAAGCCTACATGTGTACAGTGTGCACATACCTGACTTAGTCATTGTCTGTATCTACACTTTAATCATAATGCATGTGTGTACATAGATCTATACATAAGCACCGATGTATAAAGTATAAGTTGAATAATCGAGGATACTTACAAAGACCTACACAAGCAAATATCCACACATTTCTTCTGTGTGTGTTTTCTTCTCCTCGTTTTCATGTTTCTTTATTTTGTTTTTTCCCTCTCTCATTTTTGTAATGTAATATCCTTCTTTGTTTGTTTTTTCTCTGTTTCAAAAGAAAAAAAAAGCGTGCTGTCATGATGTTCTTTTTTTTAAGAGTGATGAACTTGAATAAAAATGGCTTGTGCACACAATTTTATTCCAAGATTTTAAATTTCGTGAGGTGACAGCCCCAGTATGATCTCTGAGGTTGGCGGGGCTATTCATAAACAACATCATTGCATTGGAATGGATTGTATTGGATTGGATTGAATTGGATTGGCTTAAAAAAGAATATATCCACATTTTTTTTTCAAAGGCCTGTTACATACATGTACAGAGATGTAGCCATAACACAAAACAACATCCGTGGATTGGATTGGATTGGATTGGCTTAAACATTAGTATATCTGCACATTTTTTTTCAAAGGCCTGTATGTGTGTGTATAGAGATGTAGCCATAACACAAAACAACATCATTGTGCACATTGGATTGGATTCGATTGGCTTAAACATGAATTATACCCGCACTTTTTTTTTTTCAAAGGCCTGTTACATACATATATGTATACAGTATAGAGATGTAGCCACAACACTGGTTGACAGGTAAACCACAGGAAAGCTGACCTCCCTGCTAAAGGTGAGTGGGCGCTTCAGCTGATTACACCATTCCACTACAGCAGTGCTCGCTTTCGTGCCGCAAACATGCCACGCTTCAGTTACTACCCTTTCTGTGCCCACCCAGCGGAGCGTGAAAAAAGGGGCTCTCATTCCGTTCAACTGTGACAGACTGAGTTATCGCTCCTTTCAAAAACCCTGCACTTGACGAGGCAGAAAAAGTCAAATTGATTTTTTTTTTTTTTTTGGGGGGGTGGGGGTGGTTGTTATTTTTAATGAGTGAGAGAGGGTTTCATGTGAGTTAGGGCCAATACTGGTTAGTGACTGTGGGTTATGATCTTGTTATCTTAGCTCTTTTTTCAGGGCCTTTCTCAATGATTAGACTACAGTTAAATTTAAACTCATCATTTACAACTGTGTCTATGTCATAATGTGTGCATTTATGTGCTTACCTAATGAAGTACACATAGGCATGTCCCTCTCTCTCTCTCTCTCTCTCTCTCTCTCTCTCTCTCTCTCTCTCTCTCTCGATCTCTCTCTCTCTCTCTCTCTCTCTCTCTCTCCACACACACACACACACACACACACACACACACAAACACACACATACACACACACACACACACACACACACGTGTACACACACACACATGTGTACACACACACACTCACACACACGCACACACGCACACACACACACACACACACACACACACATATGCCTGCACACACACACGCAAACACACACAAACACACTCACACATGCACGCACACACGCATGCACACACACAGAAGCATGTATATATATATATATATATTATATATATATATATATATATATATATATATATATATATATATATATCTCTCTCTCTCTCTCTCTCTCTCTCTCTCTCTCATGATTTTAAATAGTAAAAGTAGTTTTAAAAACTTTGTTACAAATCTCTGATATTTAATCAACCATCATTGAAAAACAAACTTTACAAACCCACCAACAACAACAATAACACACTGTAGTTAAAAATAAAATGTAACATAAATAGCTGCAGCAGAGTCTTGTGGACTCGCTCATCTACTACCAACTCCCTCGCAGACAGATAAGACATTTATATCTTATTGACAAAATAGAACCATAGACCTAGGAAATTGTCAGAGTGTTTGTCATGCCTCTTACTCCACTTTAACTTAGCAAACAAACTATTCCTAGTTCTACTGACCAGTAGTATTCAGTTTCTGGCCCAAGCCAAAAGCTTAGTCATTTACTGATATCTAGATCAGATACACAACAGGTATGCAGGTGCCAAGGTCAACATCAAAATTTTTTTTCGGCTTTGATAATGCTAAGGTTGCCTTCATTCATCCCTGACATGGTGACAAGCTCTTAACATTAACAACCAGAACCAGCTGCTGAGTTGGTCAATAGTCAATACTCATGAATCTCATGAAAATGACAGGATGAGATTATTCAACCAGCCCACTTTTTCCTTCAAACTAATTTAAATACTGAGTAAGAACACTCATGCTCTTGGAAAGCACTGCCAACGTTTTGCTTGTCATTCCTGGGTTTTTTTGTGGGGGGTTATTTTTGTTGGTTTTTTTTTTAGAGGGGGGGGGGGGGGGGGGCTTCATTTTTTTCTCTCCACAATTTCTACAGGGTGTTGCATCTGCAGAATCACTCTGAACCATAATGGGCCATTTTCCATCAAAACAGCATCAGCTGTGATTCAGGTCTAGGCCTAATGAGGGCTTTGTGGTCAGATGAGCGAAGAGAGAGAAGTGGAATTTTTAAAAACTTGACACTCAGACAGGTACTGACTTAGTGACTGATCACAAAGTTAACCACAAGGATCATTGGAAAAAAAAAGCAGGGGGGGGGTCTCAACTTTCCACCCTTCATCAACCAGAAGGCAGCTAAAATGAGAATATATGTGATCTTAGAAGTAAGATCAGAACCAGAAAACTCACACTGCTTTTCTCAGCAGACTGATTTTGATTAAAACATGAAAACATGTGACAAAAATTAATCTAGAATAAAAACATACATAAAACAGAAATTCCAGAGCATGGACTGCATGCTAAATCAGGTCATAGCTAAAATTACTTAATTAGTGTTTTAAAAAACTACATGTTACTAGTTAATGTTAGTCAGATCATTGAACATTCCAGTATGCAGCATACAGACTACAGTAAAAAAAATAAAAATAAAAAATAAAAAAACCCTAGCCTGGATATAATAATAATCTTTAAATGTGCATTTTGTTAAAAATTAAGTCTAGTGTCACTTTCTCTACAATAAATGAATAATTAAAGCTTGGAGATTAAACAAGCACTTCTCATATCCTTCTAATCAAGTTAGCAACAACTGTTTTATACTTTTCTAATGGATCGTTTGAAAAAAAAAGAAGAACTATTGTCATATGATTTGTATTAGATTTTTCAATGAATCTGTGGTTGCAATGAGTTTATTTATTTATTTCTTCTTTTATATGGAGGATAACAGAATAAGCAATCATGTGCTTTTTTTCATCCGGTCCCCGTGTGTATGCAGTTTTTGTAAATATTGTCATCTGTTCCCACCGGCACACGATGGCCTACTCTTACGAAAAGCGGAACAGGATTTAACATGTGCGCAAGATGTTCTGTGTGCGTTCGCACACGGGGCCTCGGTTTAAAGTCTCATCCGAAGGACTTTTGGGGAGAGTGGAGTTGACTGCAGGAGCCTGTTGATATTTTACTAGCACCATCTTGGATGAAGTCACTGCGCTACATATTACATGTGTAAGCCTACTTCTTATTTTTCTTGTAAACTTACTTATTTTTCTTGTAAACTTGTCTGTTTTTCAATACTGGATCATATAAATTTATTTATATTGTCTCTCTTGTAATAATACTGTCCATGTATTGTATCATCATGTTTTGTCTTGTCCTGTCTGGCCTGTAATTGCATGCTATTTCATAATTATACAATATATTTAAAATAGTCATGGCAGACTTATAATCTGGAGAAAGCGCTTAGCTATAGTCTAGCACCTTTTTTCCCAGTCTGTTTGCATAAATCCCCTATGACTGTATGACAGTGAAGTTTTCTACAGATTTCCTTCAGGGCCAATGTGTGTTGCCAAGGCTATAGTGTGCTCCAGTTGGCAGTTCTTGTACTTGGAATCTTAGTTTAAAACCTTTACTGCCTTGTCTGTATGGTGAGCATCTAGATCACCAATCATGTTCTGCCAAATGGAGAGGGGGTAGGGATGGGTGTGACCCTGCTTCAGACAGGATTTAAATCATCACCCTCTTGCTTTTAATATTAATTATTATGTATCTGGGTGCCCTATCTTTAATCCACTAACCCACCCTGATTACAAAATAAGAACAGAACCCTTCCCCTGAAAATGGGATGTCTTTTATCAGCCTGACCTTCTTACTATTGGTGGCCAAGAGGTTGAAGCAGAGATCATAGCTTACAATAATAAGATCGTACATAAAGCGGACTGATTCTTTTCCATTTTGATCCCTTGCCATGTGGCGTAGGCCTAATGGCACATGTCTTACATGTTGCAGTTAACCAGCATGAGCAGAAGAAAAAACCCACCGTGAATTATCACTGCCAAGGAGGCGCACGAGTCCCCACAGAAAGTCTTCCGAACCGGAATGGCACATAAACGTGTAAATAGTTTTGTCTTTGTCCGTATGCAGGTCGTCCACAAGTAATTCTAAAGCAGTGTGCGCTCGCTTGTCCGTGCACATGAGATCGGAAAAGTAAGACTCGCTTGCCCAGTTGCAGGCCGCCATCTTCCTTGCACATGACGTTTTTCAAAGAACAAACAGTGAAAATTTTGTGGAAAGGAAGAAGATCGACCGCAGATGTCCTCTAGATGAAACGAGGGAGAACTGACAGGCCTCTGTCGCTCTGTCTCACTTCACTTTCTCCCCCATCTTGTTGACATCGTATCCAATGTTCTCACGCCTCGCTCTCGCGTGATTAAGCGTGATTCAATATGGATTCCAAATGGAACTTGCAGACGAAACTGATAGTGCAAACTTTCACCCACTGATCACTTGCTGCATCTAGGCTAAAGTGTTGATGTGCAATAGCATGGTTTATAGTCAGTATTGTTCTGATGTGTATTCAAGTAGGTTATTTGTTAATATTTGCGGCATTCACTTGAAACAAAGAAGTTTGGGGACCGTAGACTTTAGGCCTAACTTTCTGGTTCAGCATCATACTGCTGCGGTTAGGGTAAGGCCTAAGTCCTTTTTAGACTTCGTGTGGAGCATACATGTGCATCGAGAGTTATTACTGAATATGGCCACAATCAACAAGTCGATTCTTCTGCCATGATCTAGTACTTGCAGAGTGGTTCGATCGTGATTTCAACTGAATTCGTGAAAGTGGTTAGAGAAATTAAAATGTAGGCTGCCTAATACAAAACATTTGAGCTTGGGATGTATGATTCCCTATTTCCAAAGTTCAGAGTTTTCCATTCTTGCAGTCCTCGAATATCCATATCAAGTGTTCAAACACTGCTATGGGAAATTATAAATCGAGGCCAACTTACTCATGCACAGGTAAGGAGTAAATTTTACTGTAGGCCTAATACATTGGGGAGGAGGGGGGGGGGGGGGGGTGCTTACAGCTTAGGTTTTGGAGTTGTGTGTTGATTCAAGAAAGATTCATAACTTTATTTGTTGTTATCTAGTCATCTCAGACATCTGGCATCCAGACTGTCTTTGAAATCTTTTTAGTAGAAAAGAATCTTTTGGGGTAGTTTTTTTTGTTGTTGTTTTTTAGAAGTTATCACTAACTTAGTTATACTCTGAGTCAGTAAGTGCTGGTGTAAAGATGAATGATCACCACTGGCAAATTAATTAAATTACCTTATACCATTATGTGTTGACAAAATCTAGATGTTTTCCATCATTTATTCATAATGAAATATTGATAATGATTTTACTTCAAAAAGACCCTGTACAGTAAAGTTATATTTGATGTTGTCTGTTCATGTAACCTAAGTAAGTTTCTGAATTATTAACTAAATAACTAGTGGATTATTGTCCCAGGCCATCCAAGTTCAGACAGGGTGGGGATTTCTTTTTATGCAGTCATATGATTTAATAGTTATCAACTAATATTTAACAGGGGTCACAAGGTTCATTAAGATTATTAAAACTTCTTAAGAGATAAATTATACTATTGCCAGTATAGGGCATATATGTTAAGATTGTTATGTAGTATTATAAGATCTATAGTATATATATGAGTACAATCCTGGAGTTTTCAATGTGTTCCTCACCGGTAGTTATGCTATGTATACCATTACCAATACTAATACCAAGTACATCACTACATGCCACATAGCAATTACTGAATAAGTGAATTAGCATACTTGACATAATACACTGATACTAGTGATAGCACGATAACTTGACCTGCTCATCTGAAGCATGTGAAAGATTAAGATACATGAGAACAAGATTATATTGTGTACTCAGGGATTAAAAAAAGTTTTATTCAATAGGATTTACAGGAGAGGAGTCAGAACTGATGATTTGTTAGACCATGCATGAAGAAAAATGGCGTCAACTGAAGAATAAATTATGGCTCTACTGTTTAGGAGTAGCAGCAATTGGAATCTTCATTGATGTATATTGTCTGCTGTATTTCAGCAAGTTTGTTTTTATTCATCCCATAGGATATTGACATGTCTTTGAAGCCGTGTTTGTCACATGTGTGTGTGTGTGTGTGTGTGTGTGTGTGTGTGTGTGTTCTTCTTCAATATAATGTCTATTCACAATAAGTGATATTAGAATGTGTGTGTGTGTGTGTGTGTGTGTGTGTGTGTGTGTGTGTGTGTGTGTGTGTGTGTGTGTGTTTGCAGATGAACTGAAGAAGAAAATCAGTGAGAGTTATGCCCTGTTCCGTTCCAAAGTGATTGAAGATCTGCGGCCCAAGGATACAGACTGGACGGAGTTGCAGCAGGCCTGCAGGTCAGCAGATCAACACTTTTTCTTTTTTCTTTTTTTTTTCGGGGGGGGGAGGGGGGGATGGGGGGGTCATACTCATTGAGTTAAATTCTGATAAAGTGAATAATCATAATATGTGGAAGTCAGCTCAGTTCATTGTGAAGCAAAGAGAAAACTTAAAAAAAAAAAAAAAGTAATGTAGTGGAGTGAAGCAGAGTGCAGTGCAGTGTAGTGTAGTGTGATGTGGTGTGGTATGGTGTGGTGTGGTGTAGAGTCAGTAACATTAACACAGTCCATTTTCTGTCTGTCTGTTGTGTTGTTACAGCGCAGGAGATCTGTCCACTACAAGGACACTCATCAGTGAGGACAATGTTGGGGAAACCACTGACACTGGTCTTACCTTGCTCCATATCAGCTGCATGTCTGGAGGTAAGGTTTAAATCAACCAACCATCCAGCCAACTTACCAAATGAACCAGTTTACCAACCAACCAGCCAACTAACCAAATGAATCAATTTACCAACCAACCAGCCAACTAACCAAATGAACTGATTTACCAGCCAACCAGCCAACTAACCAAATGAACCAATTTACCAGCCAACTAACCAAATGAACCAACCAACCAACCAACCATTTGGCATTTGATTTGGTTTACTTCCTTTGTTCTCTTACCCTTTTTTTCGGAGGGGGGGGGAGGGGAGGGGGGGTGCAGCTTTTGACTTGTGCTCTAGGTTAAGCAGTTGGTCAAGTGATAAAATAGATTACAGAAAAAAAGGAAAAAAAAACAGCTCACCAGTAAGTAGAATTATACTTGAAAATACTGTAAATGACTCCTTTAACACGGTGCTTTCTTGTTCTGTATACTTCTTTATCAGCAGTATGTCTGGAGGTAAACTGCTCTTTCCAAAAACAAAGAAACAAAAAAAAGGAAGAGAAGAAACGAAAAAAAGAAGCTTATCCATGTGTAACACTTATTCTTATTGCCAATGGTATGACCAACAGATGAGTGTATGATTTAGTGATGGAGTGAGACCAATATTTTGAAAACAGAATTCCTCTTAACTTAGTACCATCTATATATTTTATATGCATTTAGGCGCGTGTGTGTCTGTGACTGTGCATGTGTGTGTGTGTGATATGTATAAATGTGCGTGCACTGTAAAGATTCTCATGTTCTTTTTTTTTTCTGTTGTTTTCTCAGCCAGTAGCAGTCAAATCAAGCTGCTGCTACGAAAAGGGGTGAAATGGTCAACGCTGTCTAAAAACCAGTTCAATGCTCTCCACTTAGCAGCCTATAAGGTCAGTCTGCATTGGATTTGCTTCCTTTGTTCTCTTACCTTCGGGGGGGAGGAGAGGGGTGGGGGGCAGCTTTTTTTTTTTTTTTTTGCTGCCTCATCTTCTGTGGTGTTCCTATCCCTGCTGTTCCCACACCGCTCGTTTAAATCTCCCCACCACAGCCATACCCAGGTTCGCTGTCTCATCCTCAGGATCGGAAGTCCACCAGGAGCTCATCAATATTAGGTTGTCGTGGGGCCACCAGCCAGAGGGGCTCTGGACTACTGCTGGGTCACTTTGGTGGTGTTCAGTGGTGCCTGTTCAGAGCTAACATACGCAGGGCACCACCTACTTAAGGGGGGTGCAGCATTTGACTTGTGCTCTCAGTTAAGCAGTTGGTCAAGTATTCACTCGGCATATCTTGCCATGTATAATGAGATGTAAAAGAGTTAATCAGTATGCTATCATACTTTGTAAAAATCTGGAAAATACAGGAATAAACTGACTTATCAGAGTGACCATTCTGCTCTATATTGTCGTAATATGAGGATTAAAAGAAAAAAATTTTTGTTCCTCAGCTAGAGTTTCAAGGTTCACTGATGGTGAGATTTATGTGTATGCGACCATTTTCTTTCCCCTTGCCCTACCATTTAGGTAGCCACACTCTGACTTTGGTGGGGATGGTGTCTAAACACACCATCTGTATGCATGCTGGGGTTTTATCTGTCATCTGTTCCTACTGGCACACTATGGCCTACTCCTCTGAAAGGTGGAACATGTTTTCAATGTGTGCGCAAAATGTTCTGCTGGCATTTACATACAGTGCCTCAATTTATTTATAGTCTCATCCTAAAGACTTTGACATTCAGTTCAATATTTTTTTTCGTCAAACTAGAAAAGAAAGGGCAAAGCTGGGGAATCAAACCCAGAACCTCATGGTTTACTTTTTTGCAGGTTTACTTTTTAAAAATTTTTTTATCAAGGATAATGGAATAAGCACTCATGTGCATTTTTACACCCAGTCCCCGTGCGTATGCAGTTTTGTCAATCTTGTCATCTGTTCCCACCAGCACACAATGGCCTACTCTTACGAAAAGCGGAACAGGGTTTAACGTGTGCGCAAGATGTTCACAGGTGAAAGTCTTGACCGTCCTGCCACCCTCTTTCTTATATATGAGGAAGAATTAAAAAATAAAATAATAAAATAAAAATTTTAAAAAGAAGAAAACAAAACCAGGGGTGGTGATTGTTTCAGGGAGACGTGGAACAAGTGGAGGCTTTGGCAGACGGAGGAGCAGACGTGAACCAGGCAGGCCACAGTGATGTCACCGCCCTGCACATTGCTGCCATGTGTGGACACCTGGAGGTACTGTGTGTGTGTGTGTGTGTGTGTGTGTGTGGGGGGTGGGGGGGGGGGATGTCCTGGGGATGCTTTCATGAAAGATGATCCACACTGGTGCAATCGCCTGAGCTGTCTAGTATTGTCTATGATTAACTCTTTACGCCGCATAGGTGACTTTACTCAACACTACCATTCATGACTAGTCAACACTGAATGCTGAGAAATCAGTAACAACGTTGAAAAGTACTTGGTGTTGAATAGAGTTCTTCAGTTAGAAAGCAAAAGAGTTAAAGAAGTAGTCCAACTGCAGTTAACCCGCCCCATGCAATGCAATGCTTTGCAATGGCTGTGATACCTAAGATTTTTGCCTACTGTTTCCATCTCTTATCTGTCCCTGCCTTCAACATCTACCTGCCAAAGTGTATAACCTTTGTGTGTATGTGTGCATGTGTGTGTGTGTGTATGTGTATGTGTGTGTGTGTGTGTGTGTGTGTGTGTGTGTGTATGTGTGTGTGTGTGTGTCCATGTGTGCGTGCATACCTGTGTACATTCGAATTTACTAAAACTATAAATTGTTATTGATTGCTTGTGTGTTGTATTGGTCGAATGCAAGCGCTTTGATTTGTTTTATACAAGATATAGTACTATTTAAATTCCATATATTATTATTTATATCACACCCTTTCCCCATCACAATGATTACACAGCTGTTAAACTGGTGACATTACTTGAGGGGTAATGAATGATTATTTTTGTACACTGTTGCTGTCAGGTTTCAATGAGTTTGTGTAGATACTATGAAAAAATTATGCACTATCCCTTCTCTCTTTTTTTGTTTGTTTTTGGATACCTGTGAAATCTTTTGTGCCTGTTGTTAAAATAAACTGGAGGCACGCTAACCGCAGGTTGTGTTTTCTGTCGACAGATTGCCAAAATTCTCATTGCTCATGGGGCTCACATCAACATCAAAGACATCGTCAAGTTCTCACCTCTGCATATTGCCTGTTACTTTGGTCATGAAAAGGTCAGTATTCTCTCATGTCGGTTTTGTGATCGTGATTTTCCCACAGTGCCCTTGATTAACCTTTACAGTTGCCTAATGTGGTGATGCGAGGAACGACAAAAGAGTTGGGTTTTAAATCTTGTATTAATCCTTCTAGGGGGCGGGATAGCTAAGTGGTCAGAGCGCTTGCTTTCCCCAAGTCAATTTAAGCAGCATCAAGCGTGGTTACAGTTGGAAGGGGTGACCGTTTGCGCACATTTGCTTCAGTACAGTCCCCCCAGTTGACCCAGCTGTAAATGGGTACTTGCCCTCTTAAGGGTCAGGGAAGGTAAAGCAGCAAGGGAGAGGAGATGGGCACCACCCTCAATATGCTGGCCCTGGAGAAGCTGAGGTCTCCGATGCCTCGCTCCCCTACGCCCGCCTAGGTTATGGGACACCTTTACCTTTTACCTTATATTAATTCTTATAAGATTTTAATTTTATCCAGATTCTTCTTCTTCCATGAACACCCAGACAGCAACTCATTGTTGTGTGTCATATGAACGAAAATGTGTCACGCTGCCTGTAAGTGCCTGACAAGTCATCCCCAGCGCATCCAACTTCGGCATAAGATAAAATTGCTATATTTGAAGTCTTTCTGGAAAACGAAGGAGAGTGGACCTAGAAGGAAGAAAGTAGACAAGAAGGAGGTGACAGGAAGAGAAAGAACAAGGCAGAAACAAAGAGAGAGATAAAAAAAAAGGGGGAATTCGTTGCTCAGAATTTCCAGAAAGGGGGAATGCTATTTATACTGACAGGTCCCCGGCATCCCTACAGGGGAATTTTAACCAGATGACCACGCTGATAATTATGGTTCTGGTTTTGGTGGATCGGTGGTCTGGAGGTAACACGCCTGCCTAGAAAGCAAAAAGTCCAGGCCAGAGTGTGCTGTGGTTCGAATCCCGTTTGGGCCTAAAACTTTTTCCCCATCCAATAGACCGTGAGTGGTGGTCTGGGTGCTAGTCTTTCAGATGAGAGGATAAACCATTGTTATTGTTATTATTGTTGTTGTTGTTGTTGTTGTTGTTGTTGTTGTTGTTGTTATTATTATTGTTATTATTATTATCATTATCATTATTATCATCCTCATCCTCCTCCTCCTCATCATCATTATTATCATTATCATCATTATCATCATTACTATTACAACAAGTGTGATATGTGGTGTGCATCATCAGGTGGTGGAATCGCTGATACAGCAGAGCGGGGCTGACGTGAACATGAGCGGCAGTGTGGGGGACAGGCCTCTGCACCTGGCCTGTGCCAAGGGCAACCTGAAGATCACACAGCTGCTGATAGAGGGCATCGGGGACAACAAGGCTGACGGTAATGCCTGCATGGGGTGTGTGTGTGGGGGGGGGATTGGGTGGTTGGGGGGGGTGGGGGGGAGTGTGTGTGGGTTGTGGAGGGGTGTTTGTGGGGGGGGGGGGGGGGGGGTTGTAAGTGTGTGTGTGGGGGGGGGGGGGGGGGTTGTATGTGTGTGTTGGTTTGTGGGGGGGTGGGGGGGTGATTTTTTTTCTTTTGTTTTATATCGAGGATAATGGAATAAGCACTCATGTGCTTTTTTTACATCCAGTCCCCATGTGTATGCAGTTTTTTGTAAATTGTGTCATCTGTTCCCACTGGCCACAATGGCCTACCCTTTCAAAAAGCGTAACAGGTTTTAACATATGTAAATGTGTGTGTGTGTGTGTGTGTGTGTGCACGCACGAGCCTGCCATACGTGCTTGCATGTGTGTGTGTGTGTGTGTGTGTGTGTGTGTGTGTGTGTGTGTGTGTGTGTGTGTGTGTGTGTGTGTGTGTGTGCATGTGTGTGTGTGTGCATGTGTGTGTGTATGTGTGTGTGTGTGTGTATGTGTGTGTGCATGTGTGTGTGTGCATGTATTATGTGTGTGTATGTGTATGGGCACGTATGTCTGCATGTGCGCATGCATGTATGCGTGTGTATGCACGCGCGTGTGTACACAGTGACGGTGCTTGACGACGAGGGACACAACCCGCTGCACTTCTGCTGCAAGTCAGGCCACCTGGTGGTTCTGCATTACCTGCTGGATCACGGGGCGGAGCCTCACCACACCAACATCTATGGGGACACCCCTCTGCACCTGTGAGTCACGCCTCCATTATCTGTCATTTTTTTATATTTTATACCTCTTTATGTCATGCCTCCGCCTTTGTCGGCCATGCCTGAACGCCTGTTGGGAGGAAAGTTACGCTCCATTGTTGTTGTTATTCAGCTTTGATGAATTTGTTTTCATTTCAAAATTCAAGAAAATCGAAAAAAGGAGCACACAACAACAACTGATGTTGCCTGGGATGTGGGTAGACCCTGTTATATATTATGTATACAGAGAGAGAGAGAGAGAGAGAGAGAGAGAGAGAGAGAGAGAGAGAGAGAGAGAGAGAGAGAGAGAGAGCTGAAGAGCACACAACAACAACAATAGCAATAACAACTGATGGTGCCTGTGATGTGGGCAGAGCCTGTTACAACGGCAAGGTGGAGATAGCCAAACAGCTGGTGACG
Organism: Stramonita haemastoma; assembly: GCA_030674155.1. Taxonomy (NCBI): domain Eukaryota; kingdom Metazoa; phylum Mollusca; class Gastropoda; order Neogastropoda; family Muricidae; genus Stramonita; species Stramonita haemastoma. The sequence goes on from CM060345.1 coordinate 27,909,549, forward strand.
CTGACAGGAACAGAAAGCCTGAACAAGGAGAACGTCTTCAGTGAAACACCGCTTCATAGGTGGGTGGGGGAGTTAAGCGTTACTTTTGTATGCTTCTCCTTTTTGTGTATGTTTCTTCTTTGGTGGGGAAGGTTGGGTTTTGTGTGTGTGTGTGTGTGTGTTGGGGGGGGGGGTTGTGTGTGTGTTGTGTCTGTGTGTGTGCGTGTGTGTGTGTGTGTTGTGTGGTGTGTATGTGTGCGTGTGTGTGTGCGTGTGTGTGTCTGTGTATGAGTGTGTGTGTGTGTGTGTTTTTGTTATTGTTTTTTTTATTCTTTTATATCAAGGATAGTGGAATAAGCACTCATGTGCTTTTATTACATCCGGTCCCTCTGCGTATGCAGTTTTGTAATTTTGTCATCTAATCCCACTGGTACACAGTGGCCTACTCTTACGAAAAGCGGTACAGGATTTAACATGTGGGCGAGATGTTCTGCGTGCGTTTGCACACGGGGCCTCGGTTTAAAGTCTCATCCGAAGGACTTTTGGGGAGAGAGGAGTCAGCACTGATGTTAACTCCAGGTGTGGTGTGCTGTGCTGTGCTGTGCTGTGCTGTGCTGTGATGTGCTGTGCTATGCTGTGATGTGATGTGCTGTGACATGATGTGATGTGCTGTGCTGTGATGTGATGTGATGTGGTGTGCTGCACTGTGCTGTACTGTGCTCTACTGTGCTGCGATGTAATGTGCTGTGCTGTAATGTGCTGTGCTGCACTGCTGTAATGTGCTATAATGTGCTGTACTGTGCTGTGATGTGATGTGATATGCTGTGCTGTTTATGCGATGTGCTGTGTGGTGTGTGTGCAGTGCCTGCACCTATGGGAAGAGTCTGGACCTGGTGAAGTTCCTGCTGGAGCAGGACTGTGTGGACATCAACTGTCAGGGCAAGGACGGACACACAGGTAGGATGATTCTGCTGGTGGAGAGCAGTAGAGCAGAGGGGTGGGGTGTGGTGTGGTGTGATGTGGGGAGGGGTGGGGTGGGGTGTGATGTGGGGTGGGGTGGGGGTGGGGTGGAGTATGGTGTGGTGTATTGGAGAGGAGCGCTGTTTGAGTGGACTGGAGCAAAGTGAAGTGGAGTGTGATGTGGTGTCTTTGAGTGGAGTGGAGTGGGGTATAGTGGAATGGGGTGGAGTTGGGTGTGTGTGATGTGGTGTGGTGTGGTGGAGAGGAGAGGAGAGTAGAATATAGTATAGTATAATATAATATAGTATAGTACAGTACAGTACAGTACAGTACAGTACAGTACAGTACAGTATTATGTTGTATTGTATTGTATTTTTTGTGCAGAATTAGTATGGTATAGTATAGTATGGTATGGTATGGCATGGTATGCTATGCTATGGTATGCTATGGTATATGATATTGTATAGTACATTAGTGAGGTGTGGTGTACTTTAGTATTGCTTATTTTATTTTTTGCTTTATTTGTTCCTTTATTCTGAAGATAATGGAATAAAGCACTCATGTGCTTTTTTTTGACATCCTGTCCACTTGTGGAGACATTTTTGTAAATTTTGTCACCCATTCCCATTGGCACACAATGGCCTACTCTTCCAAAAAGCAGAACAGGTTTTGAATGTGTGCAAGATATTCTGCATGCGCTCGCACACAGGACCTCAGTTTATTGTGTGTGTGTTTCAGCCCTGCACAGCGCCTGTTACCACGGGCACACGCGAGTGGTGCAGTTTCTGCTGGAGAGCCGTGCAGACATCAACATGGTGGCCTGTGTCAGTGAGCAGAGCGGGGACAGCGAGAAGCGGGAAGAGCAGACGCCCCTCATGTGGGCCTACGAGAGAGGTCAGGCTTTCAGACACCTTACCCACCAATCTCCTTCCACAGCGCACAAATCCATCATCACTCAGTTGGGCCAAGTCAAGAGTGCTAAATTTAGCGCGCTCCTTCCTTTTACCTAGTCCATGTGTGGTACGCTCCTGCTGGGATTAGCACCAGCGGGCCACAGCTGGGCTGGGCTGGGATGGGATAATTAGCTCCTGAGAGGAGCGGAAAGTAGGGGAAACTGACCGCTGTGCTTCAGCTTCTTTAACCCTCTTAGTCCCGGACCGGGATTTGTCGGAATCGAATGATTACATACCCCCCCCTCCTGAATCCCTAACGGGGTTTGCTGGGATTTACACACAGTACATTTCCTTCACGCTGTGACCATCACTGATTGCTACCACATGTCAAAACTCTATCAGGCTAGCGGTAGAAACCCTGCTGAGAGTCTGGAAGTAAATATAGCTGCTGGTGTGTACTTACAAGGAGGAAAAGGTGAGCGAGCATGTGTGCCTGACCTGATTTCGTGATGGAATGCGAAATCTAGGGGCAGTTTGTGGTCAGAGAATCTGAATGCAAGAAGGTTAATAATAATAATAATGATAATAATAATAATAAATGGAATTTGTATAGCATTATATCTTGCAGAAACAAATCAAAAGCGCTTTCTTCTTCTTCATCGTTGAACGCTCAGACAGTAACTGCTGTTGTCTGTCGTATGAGCATAAACACGTTGTGTTGTCATTTTAAATCTGCAAGTTACATAGCTTGATGCACTGTTACCATGGAAACAGCTCAAGTTACCCATCAGAACTGAGTTTTCATCTTCTCCGTGTGAAATTTGATAGTAGAAACAAAATCTCTGGTTTTTACTTTTATATTTTACAAAAGTTCTTTAAAACTTGTATAAATATATATATTATTGAGGAAAAAGTAGTGAGGAAAGACAAGTGCAGGTACCAACTTCTCAATCATTTTGAAAATGACTTATCAAAGATTCAAAAAATTAAAAAAATTAAAAAAAATTAAATGAAAATAAATTCTAGGGAATAATGTCTTTCAGTGGCAGCATTGTAGGCATTTCTGAGTAAAAACCATGCCTTTGGCCTGACCTGACTCGAGTTTCGGCTCCTGGATGAGCCCTCATCAGAGGTCCTGGAGGTATAAATATATATAAAGAAATCTGCACACTGAAATTTTAACACAACCCCCCCTCCCTCCATGACTTTAATATCATGCATGCCTGTGTTTTGACCTTAGAGGAGTCTGTACAATACAGAATGCTCACACAAAACTGTAGCCTTAAAATTTTTCTTTTCTTGTTTGTGATTGCCCCAGGTCATGATGCCATCATTGTGTTGATCAAACATCACAAACGACCATCGGATGAGTCGGCCTGCAGTGATTATTCGGGCAGTCTGGACGGCTCCTATGTCTCTGTGCCGTCCCCCTTGGGAAAACTTCGCAGTATGACCAAAGGTACCAGACTCCCTCTGTGGAGCAAGCTCTCAGCGAGAAGACTTTGCCTGTCTGTCCTCCATGGAGATGCTAGGAGCTCTTTGAGTATTTATTTTCTTTCATTTAATTTTATTTTATTCCACTGTATGTCACAGTATATTTCTCTGCGTGAAGTTTGGGCTGCTCTCTCTCCCTGGGGAGATTGCGTTACCACATGTGCAGCGCCTACCCATTATTTATTTATTTATTTAAATTTTTATATACAGCCCTGAGCCGCCCTGGGGACTCCAACTCCCTGAGTAGACATAGTGTCTCCATTTTCTTGGAAACTCTGAGCTAGAAATCACTCCTGGTCTTATATTTTCTTTTTTTTGTTTTTTGTTTTTCCCCTGTCCT
>CM060345.1:27920714-27938214 GCA_030674155.1 Stramonita haemastoma
GGCCAGCAAGCATGTGTGCCTGTCCTGATTTCGTGATGGAATGCGAAATCTAGGGGCAGTTTGTGTTCAGAGAATTCGAATGCAAGAGGGTTAAAGTGTACTTGACTTGGACCCCTCCCCCAATCTCCCTCCCTCCCTTCTCCCCTCCCTGAGGATTATCAATATCACACACAACACACCATGTACCAGCCAATATAACGACAGACTGTCCCTAATTTTGTGTCACCAGCGGCGGCAGCAGCAGAAACAGCGTACCACAACTCTCGTCCTCCATCGGCATCACTTTCCCCAAGCCCATTGTGGGCCTGCTGAAGAGAGGCTGGAACACTGACCCTGATGTGAGAGGGGGGTTGGGTTTTTTTTTTTGTTTGGTTTTGTTGTGTTTGTTTTGTGTTTTTTTGTATTGGTGTGCATCTTGTAGTGTGTGTGTAAGATGTGTGTTTTTGGTGGTTGTTGTTGTTTGTAAATATGTGTATGTTTCTTGTAAGGGTTTTTTTTATGTGTGTTTGTTTTGTTGTCGACTGTACATATGTGTATGTTTTTGTCTGTAAGTATGTTGTCTGTACATATGTGTATTTTTGTTGTTGTCTGTATATATGTGTATTTTTGTTGTCTGTAAATATGTGCAGTTTTTTTTGTTTGTTGGTTGTTGTTTTTTTAATATGTGGATGTTTTATTGTTAAATGTAAATTAATATGTGTACATTTGTTGTTGTTGTCTGTAAATATGTGTATGATTTATTAGATATATACAAGTACATTGTAGATTCAGTATGCACACTCAATACACAATCATGCCAAGGTCCATTCATTTGAGGGAGGGGATGGAGACTGGAAGATGTCAAACGCATGCTTTTATGTAGATCAACCTTTTGCTGCCAGTTGGGAGCAATTGGTATGATCAACCTAATCGCCTTTATTTATTTATTCATTCTTTTATATTGAAGATAATGGAACAAGCACTCATGTGCTTTTTTAGATCAAGTCCTCATGTGTACGCAGTTTTAAAAATCTTGTCATCTGTTCCCACCGGCACACAATGGCCTACTCTTACGAAAAGCCGAACAGGATTAAACGTGCGCACAAAATGTTCTGCGTGCGTTCACACACTGGGCCTCAGTTTATAGTCTCATCCGAAGGACATTTGGAGAGAGTGAAGTCAGCTTTGATGTTAACCCCAGGAAAAAAATCCCCTCAAACAGGAATCGAACCCAGGTCGTCAAATTGCGAGCGCAATACCTGCCATATGAATGATATAATATGCATACACATGGGGACTGGATGAGAAAAAGCACATGAGTGCTTATTCTATCATCCTTGATATAAAAGAATGAATAAATAAAATAAAATAGAATAAATCATGTTTAGACACCATCCCAGAAGTTAAAATGTAGGTACCTAGATGGTGGTGGGAAAAAAAAACAAAAACAGTTGCATACACAGAAATCTCACCATTGGTGAACCTGGGAGGTCTAAGCAAGGAAGGAAAAGGACCCCCCCCCCCTCCCCCCCCAAGTACCCTTGTGCATAATTGCATTGTATTCCTGATCCTCCTCCTGCTGTGACAGCAAAGGCTGGAGTTCCAGGTGATCCAGGTAAGTTTGAAAAATAAATTGTTAAGTACCCTTGTACATTAGTCTTCATGATCCTCCCCCACCTCCTGATGTGACAGTGGTATAACTATGGAGCAACAACAAAAAGGATTGAAAAAAGTTTGAAAAAAATTGTTAAAGTACCCTTGTACATCACAGCTGTTAGTATCTCCCACTTTCAGCTCCTCTAAGCTGCTAATTAACCCGTTCCATCCCAGCCCAGCCCAGCTAGGCCAACTGGTGCTATTTATAGCAGGAAGTGACCACACTTGGACTAGGTAAAAGGAAAGGGCGCGCTAAATTTAGCACTCTGGACTCAGTGATGTACATTGTCTTCATGATCCTCCCCTACCTCCTCCTGATGTGACAGTGGTATAACTATGTAACAACAACAAAAATGAATTTTAAAAAGTTTGAAAAAAAATTGTTAAGTACACCTTGTACATTGTATTCCTGATCCCCCACCTCCTGATGTGACAGTGGTATAACTATGTAAAAAAAAACCACACAAAAAAAACTATGTAACAACAAAAATGAATAAAAAAAAGTTTGAAAAAAAAAAAGTACCCTCGTACATAGTCTTCAAGATCCCCCACCTCCTGATGTGACAGTGGTATAACTATGTAACAACAACAAAAAAAACAAAAAACGCTATGTAACAACAACGAAAATAAATAAAGTACCCTTGTACATTGTATTCCTGATCCTCCCCCACCTTTTTAAGTACCCTTGCACATTGCCTTCATGATCCACCACCTCCTGATGGTACAGCAAAGGCCGGAATTCCGGAAGGTGATCCAGGTAAGTTTGAAAAATAAATTTTTAAGTACCCTTGTACATTGTATTCCTGATCCCCACGGTCGCCAGACTAAGGGATAGATACATAGATTCCTGACCCTCCTCTTCCTCCTGCTGGTACAGCAAAGGCCAGAGTTCCGAGAAGTCATCCAGGTGCTGGACGAGTGCCAGCAGTCTCAGGCGGTGGCCATGCTGTCCAACGTGGACGTCCCCACCCCCTCCCTCTTCCCCTCCGCCCTCCCCATGGTGACCGAGCAGGAGGTGGACCCTGAGGGGCGCTCCACCCCACCCCTGGTGGGCCACGTGTCCGCCCTGCGCAACCATTGGGAGATGGAGGCCTCCAGAAACAGGTGAGGGGGGGGGGGGGGGGGTAGTGGGGGAGGGGGAGTGAGGAGAGAGAGAGTTAGGATTTTTGTATTTTGTACCACTTATTATTATTTTTTTTTTATATGTTTTTATTCAATCCAACAGAATATGCATACCAAAAGCAAAAAATAAGGAAAAATGTTGTATCATCATGGAATGAGTTTTTCTGATCAAAAATAGAAAAAATGGAAATGCACAAACTTTGTTTTAATGAATTGTACCACTTTATGTCACAGCAGATTTCTTTTATTTGTACCACTTTTTGTCACAGCAGATTTCTTTTATTTGTACCACTTTATGTCACAGCAGATTTCTTTTATTTGTACCACTTTATGTCACAGCCAATTTCTCTGCATGAAATTCGGGCTGCTCTCCCTCTCTCTCCCTGAGGAGAGAGAGCGCGTCATCGCCACAAGTGTAGCGCCTACCCTTTTTTTTTTTTTTTTCTTTTTCCTGCATGCAACTGTATTTGTTTCCCCTATCAGAGTGGCTTTTTTTCTACAGAATTTTGCCAGGGTTAACCCCCTAGTTGCCATGGGTTCTTTAACATGCATTAAAAATGAGGTGTGATGCTGAAGGAAATGAAAGGAAACAGGGATTTTGTTTTGTAAGGGTGTTAGCTTTAAGCACTACGCTTTATTTGTCCAGTCCTAAAAAAAAGAAAGAAAATCAGAAAGGGGGGTGTGTGGGGAGAGAAAGAGAGTTGGGATGAGGTGTGACATGAAAGGATGTGAAAGGAATTGGGGTTTTGTTTCGTAAGGGTGTTAGTTTTAAGTGCGTACAGTTAGTTTTTTCTAGTCCTCAAAAAAAAGAAAAGAAAAAGAAAATTAAAAAGGAAAGAAAAACAACAATGCTAAGTGTGTACACTAACTGACAGCGAGACAGACAGACAGACAGAGATTGAAAATCATAAAATACATGATTATCTTTTTTGTTGTTTCTCAGCTAGAACTCTGCGGTTCACCAATAGTCAGATTTTGTGTTTGCAATCATTTATGCCTGCCCTTATGGTAGCCATATTGCGACTTCAGGGATATTTTTTTGGTCTTAATTCAAGCATCATTCAAATGTAGAGGTTTGTTAACTGAATCTGTTTTTCTGTGGTCATATTTCCTATGCAGGGGACGGGATAGCCTAGTGGTCAGAACATTGCACTCACAATTTGACAACCCGGGGATTTTTCTCCTGGAGTTAACATCAGTGCTGACTCCACTCCCCCAAAAGTCCTTTGGATGAGACTGTAAACCAAGGCCCCTGTGTGCAAACGCACACTGAACATCTTGCACACACATTAAATCCTGTTCAAATTTTCATAAGAGTAGGCCATTGTGTGCCGGCGGGAACAGGTGACAAGATTTACAAAACTGCATACACATGGGGACTGGATGTAAAAAAAAAAAAGCACAAGAGTGCTTGTTCCATTATCCTTGATATAAAAGGTTGTTTTTTTTTAATATGCTGTGGGAATGTAGCATCTTTGATTTTGAAGACAGGATGAGTTTGTTGTCTGTGCTCACATTGCCAGTGACACGGTTTTGCTTCCATGGTGTGTGTGCAGTGCCTTGCCTGCTGATGATACCCGACGAAGGATTCCGTTTCCACAACTGGACAAAAATGGTATGTGTTGACAGACATGATTGTGCAAGTCAGTCTTGAGCAGTGTATTTTAATTCATTGGAGTCACATTCAAGTAGGTTTTTGGGGGGAGGGGGTTTTGTTTGGGGGTTTGGGTTTGAGGTTTTTTTTTGGGTGGGGTTGCCACATCCTCTGTGTTGTTCCCCCACAGCTCATTTTGGCGTCAGCTATACTCAGATTCAGAAGTTCACAGGAAGCCCATCAATGTCAGGCCACCTTGGGGCTACCCACCATAGAAGCCCTGCACTGCTGCTGGGTCACTTTGGTGGTGTTCATTGGTGCCTGTTCTGAGCTGACGTGTGCAGGACACCACCTACTAAGTCCCTTACTGACAACAGTGATAGCTCAGTCACATAGTCAGAGTGAGTGAGTTGCCCATCTAGACCTAAATGTCATAACCACGCTTGTTCCTAGGAGTACACCCCAGTGTGTTACCCCTAGACCTAGTGCCATGCTGTATGCACACCCCAGTGTATGACCCCTAGACCAAGTGTCATTATAGCATCCACACAGGGACTGGATGTAAAAAAGCACATGAGTGCTTATTTCATTATCCGCGATATAAAAGAATGAAATAATAATAGATAATAAATAGCCATGCTTGCTGCTGTACGTATACCCCAGTGTGCTACCCTAGACCTAGTGTCATGCTGTACACCCCAATGTATTACCGCTAGACCTAGCATCATCCATCATAGCCACACGTGCTGCTGTACATACACCCCAGTGCGCTACCCCTAGATCTAGTGTCACGCTGTACACCCCTGTGAGTTACCCATCTAAACCTAGTGTCATCATAGCCTGGCTTGCTGCTCTATTTACACCCCAGTGTGTTACTCCTAGACCTAGTGTCATGGTCATACTTGTTCCTGTACACCCGTGTGTTATTCCCAGACCTAGTGTCATGCTGCACACCCCAGTGAGTAACCCATCTAGACCTAGTGTCATCATATCCATACTTGCTGCTGTACATACATCCCAGTGTTTTACCTTTAGACCTAGTGTCATCCATCATAGCCAGGCTTGCTGCTGTAAGCACATCCCAGGTGGATGCTGCACACCAGTGTATTACCCCTAGACCTAGCATCATCCATCATTGCCATGCTTGTTCTTGTACATCCCCAGGTGGATGCTGTACACCCCATTATATTACCCCTACACCTAGTGTCATGTTGTACATACACACCCCGGGTGGATGCTGCTCTCTCAGCTGTGCTGCACGTGCTGTATGTTGCAGGCTACGTGTCTGACCCCCTCAGTACCATGAGGGCAGCCATGGAGGTCTCTGACTCCCTGCACAGCTCCAGCAGCGACAAAGACAGCGAGGATTCCTGACACCTCCCCCCCCCCCCCCCCCCGTCCACTCTCTGTCTGTCTGTCTTGTCTGTCAGTCTGTCATCACATTGTCCACAACTGTCAGTTTCCACCCCCACTTTCAGCTCCTCCTCTCAGCGGCTAATTACTCCATCCCATCCCAGCCCAGATGGGGGCCAGCTGGTGCTAATCATAGCAGGAAACTGACCACACTTGGGACTAGGTGAAAAGGAAGGGGGCGTGCTGAATATAGCACACACTTTGACTTGAGTGGTGTTGGATTTGTGCGCTGTGTGTGTGTCATTCATCCTCTGCTTCCCTCCTTACCCCCCAGTGCTGTGTGAGTGCAATCCAGACATGAAACTCTTCTCTGCCAACGTGGTCTTCCAGTTTTTGACTTCTCCCTGATTTAACTTCTGGAGGAGTCGTTGTGCGATGCACTGAACTGTTGCAGTGGCGGCAGCAGCGTGTCGCGGAGAAGCTGAAGTTGGTGAAGTTCGTTGCTCGCCAGGTAACAGGATGCATGCTGGGCATGTTCATATCATCCCTGCCATGACCGGTCTGATCTTTCGATTGCAATAGGTGTGAGTTTGTAGCTGTGGTGTGGTGGGTGTGCTGACTTGACCCACAACCAGTTTTTGCAGTATGCTGTGTGTGTGTGTGTGGGGGGGGACAGTGTGTGTGTGTGTGTGTGTGTGACCATGTGTGTGTGTGTGTTGTGAGACCGTGTGTGCAGAGTGCAGTGTGTGAAGCATCAACATCATAGCTTGATGTTCATCACTATCAGCCTTCAGGTAGAGTTTTTAAACAGTTGTGCTGCTGTTGCTGCTGCTGCTGTTGTTGTTTAGTGCACATCATTATGTGTGTGTGTGTGCGTGTGTACATTCGAATTCACTAAAACTATAAATTGTTATTGATCGCTTGTGTGTTGTATAGGTCGAATGCAAGCGCTTTGATTCCACGTACTATTATTATTATTACTATTATTATTACATCAAAAACACTTCGTCTTGTGCAACTAACTTTTGTGTCCGGCACAAGGTAACTGCTTCACTCAGGATCTACCCAGAGACTTTCAGGAATTGTTTTAAATTATTATTATTTTTTATCATTATGATGATGATGCACAGGGTGTGAGTAAATAGTCAAAATTGAACAACATGGCTCCAGGCTTAACTGGAAGTCAGATGGGAGAGTGTTGGTTGGTCAGAACCTTCATTGCCATGGTAGAGACAGTGATACCATATCAGATTTATGTGTTTTGTAGTTACTTACTGTTTTCAGTGAATTGCTGTGATGTCCAGTTTTTTATTTTATGGGTTTTTTTTTTTTTTATTCTATTTTGAGGATAATGGAATAAGCGCTCATGTGCTTTTTTTACACCCAGTCCCTGTGTGTATGCAGTTGTGTAAATTTTGTCACCTGTTCCCTCCGGCACACAATGGCCTACTCTGCTGAACGGGTTTTAACGTGTGCACAAGATGTTCTACGTGCATTCGCACATAGGACCTTTTATAGTCTCATCTCTGGTGGCTCTATCCCAGCTGACCACCAGGGCCATATTATACTTACACTGTTGTCAAAAAAACCCCAATAATATCAGTAGCAAATAATCAGATGAAGAACCGGAGCTGAAATCAAAAACAAACCTTTTTGGTTTTTTGTTTTAGTTTTTTCTGTCAGTGTTGGGAAGGGGGAGCAGTTGTTTTGTTTTGTTTTGTTTTGTTTTGTTTTGTTTCTTGTGTTTGTTTTTTCTTTTGGAGGGGGGGAGGTTTTCTTGCTTGTTGTGGGATTGTTTTGTTTTTAGCTTTTGGGGGGAATTGATCAAGTTGACATGGTGATTTTTATCTAAAAACCAAAGAGAACAGGTGGTAAGAAAAACTTATCAAAATCATCACCTGTCACCTCACATTATTAGAATCATAACAGAAAAGGTAAAGGTGTTCCCATCACCTGTCCACAGATTGTTGGGGAGCAAGCTGTCAGAGACCTCAGCTTCTGTAGGGATCCGCATCTTATTTTATTTATTTATCTATTCTTTTATGTCAAGGATAATGGAATAAACACTTGTGTCCTTTTTTATGTCTAATCCTTGTGTGTATGCATTTTTGTCAATCTTTTCCCACCGGCACACAATGGCCTACTCTTACAAAAAGCGGAACAGGATTTAACGTGTTCGCAAGATGTTCTGCATGCATTCGCACATGGGGCCTCGGTTTATAGTCTCATCCAAAGGACTTGAGGGCAGCAACCATCTCTTCTCCCTTGCTGCTTTACCTTCCCACATTCCTCGCTGTTCTGATCGGGCTTTGTAACGCAAAGGTAGTTGCAGAGATGGGTGCTAATCTGTCTCTGTTCTGTTACACAAAGAGCATGAATATGGAATTGTTGAGGAACAAATCCATTTCGATGGAAGAGGGAGGTTCTGTAACAGAAAAGAAAGGGACAAAATTCAGCTGGCAGATGTAGAACTTTTGTCAAGTTTTTTTTTTTCTGAAACAGAAGTGCGATCATCCTGAAAATGCATTGTGGTGTGTGTTGTGTATTTATTCTGCTAACGTCCTATTATATCTTGTTATGTGTTAATTCTAACATTGTATTCTGTCCTGTTATGTGTTAATTATAACATTCTATTCTATCTTGTCATATGTTAATTTTAACATTGTATTCTGTCTCGTTATGTGTTAATTCTAACATTGTATTCTGTCTCATTATGTGTTAATTCTAACATTGTATTCTGTCTTATTATGTGTTAATTTTAACATTGTATTCTGTCTTGTTATGTGTTAATTCTAACATTGTATTCTGTCTTGTTATGTGTTAATTCTAACATTCTATTTAGTCTTGTTATGTGTTAATTCTAACATTGTATTCTGTCTTGTTATGTGTTAATTCTAACATTCTATTTAGTCTTGTTATGTGTTAATTCTAACATTCTATTCTAACATTCTACTCTATCTTGTCATGTGTTAATTTTAACATTGTATTCTGTCTCATTATGTGTTAATTCTAACATTGTATTCTGTATTGGTATGTGTCCATTCTAACATTCTTCTCTTCGGTCTTATCATGTGTTGATTCTAACATTCAATTCTGTAATGGTATGTATCAATTCTGGTAACATTCTATCCTTTGTCCTTGTTCATACAAAATCCAAAGAAGTGCCTTGAGTAACTTTGCAGTGCAAAGGTTGTGATACCATATGAATCTCTTGTTTGAGTGCAGTATTTATCAGGGAGGGGAGAGGTGTTACTTTTGGTGTGTTGTGTTTTTGTATTGTTTTGTTATTTGATAGTTCTTAACGATACATTAACCACATCAAAATGGACAGTCATGGAGAGAGAAGAAAAATATGTTAACCAACTCCGTGCGGTAATCTTCACTTAGATTTTTTACAAGTCTGTTTGAAAGTGTGTTGAAATGGTCAGTCTGTATGTTTATGCCACTGTGTGGAGGATGCGATGCTTTGATTTTTTATTTTATTATTATGGTTTTATGGTTTGTTTTTGTTTTGGGAGTGTGTGTGTGTTTACCATCATGTTTTTGTTTTTGATCCAGCTATGATTTCTCACTTCTAGAACTTTTTTTCTTCATATATATTTGAAAGACATATGTGTGTGTGTGCGTGCGTGCATGCGTGTGTTTTATTTGTGCAGACGTCCTGTGTAGCATGTAATTTACTCATCTTAGGTTCACATGTTTAACCTTGTTCAGTTGCCTTGTAAAAAGTATAGAAAAAGATGCGAGCTATGATATGTACACCCTTTGTCATGAGCTATGGGGATATCAAAAGAATGAGAGATTAACTGAGTTTTAAAAACATTTGTAGGTGACTTCTTCAACAACTTTAATGAGTGGACAGGACATAGTGAAAAGTAGGAAAAGAAAACAGGGAGGGTCAAGTGAGTTAAATGCTTTATTCATAGCAAGATTATGCCTTGATACTTCAGGAAAAGCTGGGCTGTAAGCAACATTAAACTAAAGCGATAATGATGATAATGATAACTGTGTTGTAGGCTGTACATAAAGCAAATATTGAAATGTGTTCAATCCTGTACTGCTCTGACTTTCTGAACCAGTGTATACATGACATTTTATGGGTAAGAGAGAGAGAGAGAGAGAGAGAGAGAGAGAGAGAGAGAGAGAGAGAGAGTGTGTGTGTGTGTGTGTGTGTGTGTGTGTGTGTGTGTGTGTGTGTGTGTGTGTGTGTGTGTGTGTGTGTGTGTGTGCATGTGTGTGTGCATGTGTGTGTGCATGTGTGTGTGCATGTGTGTGTGTGAACACACTTTCTTCTCTCTGACGGTGCTATGATAGCTGCTTGAGTTGAGAAGAGTTAACAGACTGCTGTAAAGATGTCTTACCTTCATGTAAGGTTTTGTTAGGAGGGTGGAGGGGTGCTTTTTCTTCTTCTTCTTTTTTTTTGTTCTTTGCTTTAGCTGTTTTGTGGTTTGCTGTGTGCTTTCACATCAGTTTTGTTCTTAAACAGTAATGTGGGTAATCTTTTTACCTTTCTTAAAAACTAAAATTCTTTTTCCCCCCTGGATCCAAACTGTTATTGATGAAGAAGTGAAGATGTCTTTGTTCAATGATGAAAGTTACAGAATTTCTGTGTAAAGAAAATTCAACCCACCAAAGTTTTTAATGGTCTTGATTTACTTAGCTTTATTTGAATTGTTATTAATATCGATATGGTCATTGTTTTGTTATTTTTTCTCTCCATATTGGATATTCTAAGTTATGTCCCAGGTTGGCCAATTAATTGATGGCCACCTACAAGTTATCCTGAAAACTATCTGAGGTAAATTTATAAGATATAAGATGGATGCAACTGGCGAGTGGTTAAGACCATTTGAATTCATTCCCATTGGTCCATAAGGTTGTGGGTTCAAATGTCAACTGCATCTGGCAAATTAAGTGTGGGGATTTTTAGATCTTATGCTTCGAACCTCCTTTATTTAACTTTGCTTAAAACATGAGATGGGGGCAGGATAGCTCAGTGGTCAGAGCGCTCGCTTTCCCCCAGCCAGGTTAAGCAGTGTCGAGCATGGTTGCCAATTGGATGGGCGACCGTTTGCATGCCTTGGCTACAGTACAGTTGCCCCAGTTCACCCAGCTGTAAATGGGTACCTGCCCTCTTAAGGGTCAGGGAAGATAACGCAGTGAGGGAGAGGAGATGGGCGCCACCCTCAACATGCTGGCCCTTAGAGAAGCTGAGGTATCTGACGCCTTGCTCCCCTATGACCACACAGGTTATGGGACACCTTTACCTTTACCTAAAACATGATAATAGTCCCCCCATAATAGAAAATGCATGGAGACAACAAAAAAACAAATCAGCGTGATAATTATAATTTCTACTGATTGTTTACCCACTGTTTTCCATCATCATATTTGTATGTTATATTTGTGTTTGTTGTATTTTTGCTGTTGAGACAAATGGGATATTTTCGTTGACTGGTGCACACGGAGAAGTGTGACACAGGTGCTATGGAAGCTGATCGTCACCAGAGATGTGTTCAGATCTTCTTTTTTTTCTTCTCTCTGTTCATTCAGAGATCAGCATTTTTGTCTGAAGTTTTCCTATTGTCGGTAGACATGTGGGCATTCATGTCCAGGTTGAAATCTGGACCAGTTTCTTTTGTGTGGCATTTTGGCATGAAGTGATTGATGTTTGAATTTACACCTTTTTTTTTTTTTTAAATAAAAAGACAAGAAGACTGACTGTAGAAGAAAACCTCAAATTTGAGTTTATGGTATTATATTTATATACATTTGTACAAAGATTGTATTTTAGGGGTAGAAGGAATGTGCAAAATGATTGTCACCAATGCAGATATATGTCTTTGAAAATTATGCACATATTTTGTATGCAAAGAAAGATGCCACTTGCTCTCTCTCTCTCTCTCTCATTCCTCTCTCTCTCTCTCTCTCTCTCTCTCTCTCTCTCTCCTCTCTCTCCTCTCTCTCTCTCTCTCTCTCTCTCTCTCTCTCTCTCTCTGCCCCTCACGTGCACACACACACACACACACACACACACACACACACACACACACACACACACACACACACACACACACACAGGGGGGACGGATAGCCTAGTGGCCAGAACATTGCGCTGGCAATTTGACAACCCAGGTTCGAGTCCAGTCGACTTCACTCTCCCTGAAAGTCTTTCGGATGAGACTATACACCAAGGCCCCATGTGCGAACGCACGCAGAACATCTTGCACACACGTTAAATCCTGTTCCTCTTTTCATAAGAGTGCGGTGGGAACAGGTGACATTTACAAAACTGCATACACACGGGGACTGGATGTAAAAAAGCACAAGAGTGCTTATTCCACTATCCTTGATATAAAAGAATAAATTAAAATCAAATCAAAACACACTTTCTTCCCTGCCACCTCCCTTGAAGAGCCACCGTGTGTCAAACCTACCATGATAAAAGTATGGAAGTTGTTGATAATTATAGTTAGCTTGTTATCATTTGACACTGCTATGTCACCAAATCATAACAATAATTGGCGTGAGACGGCACAACATTGTCCAAAAGCTGGTGATGTGATAATTATAATTATATGTTTTGAGTTTTGTCCTTATCTGGCACAATTTACTTAACAGGTAATATTCCTTTGTCGGCTCAGGCCAAAAGCAAGCCTTGTCAGTTTCTAGTGTAAGGTTAGTGCCAAGGCCTACATCATGATGAATGTTGTTATTATTTTTTAACTGCTGTGTGGGGAATTGTCTTCATCCATAACAAGCTCATAGCATATCCATCTGTATCCTCCATAAAAGAATGAAAAAATCCTCAGAAGTTGGAGTATAGCTGCCTCTGTGGCAAGGCATTTTGGAGGTTTTTTTGTTAATGTTGTTGTTGTTCCTAGGCTAAAGCTCCAAGGTTCACCAATGGTGAGATTTTTGCGTATGCAACCATTTTTTTACCCACCATTAAGGTAGCCACATTCTAACTTTGAGGAGATAACAAAGCATTCAAAAACAGTTTTGTGAAGAGAAAATATATTTTGATGCCTCTAATTTATTCATAATGGGTCTTACAGGCCCACATTTTGCCAACATAAGGAAAATGTTAAACACTCGTTATTTTCAAGTTTGATGCACAAGAAGTTGTTTTTTTTCCAGCCTGAATAACACACCACAGTAGTTGTGTTTTTGATTTATAAATTTATTTTCTATAAAGTTTCTGTGTTCAACTGCTGACTGGGGGTCTAGACAGACTCACCACTTAGAAGTATGTGGGTCAGTGTGTGTGTGTGTGTGTGTGTGTGTGTGTGTGTGTGTGTGTGTGTGTGTGTGTGTGTGTGTGTGTGTATAAGTGTGTGTGTGTGTGTGTGTGTGTGTGTGCATGCTTGTATGTGTGTGGGCACATGCACATTTGCAAGAAAAGCTATCATCATCGATCAATCAATTTCTGCCAAAAGTCATTGTGATTGTGGATTGTAATTGCTGAACTGTTGGGTTCTGTTGCCTACTTAATTAATGACAATGTACAAACATCATGAAAAATAAAATGCTTTGTGTGAGAACTGTGCTCAGACTTGACTTTGACATTATTGTTTCTTCGTGTATTTGCTTGTGTGTTTTTTCTTTACAATCTCACTTTCATAAAGTTTGGACTTTGTTCTAAACCACTGTAATGGGATAGGATAGCATAGTGGTCAGAACATTGCACTGGCAATTTGACGACCCGAGTTCGATTCTTGTTAGAGGGGATTTTTCCCCCTGGAGTTAACATCAGTGCTAACTCCACTCTCCCCAAAAGTCTATCGGATGAGACTTTAAACCGAGGCCCCGTGTGCGAACACATGCAGAACATCTTGCGCACACGTTAAATCCTGTTCCGCTTTTCGTAAGAGTAGGCCATCGTGTGCCGGTGGGAACAGATGACAATATTTACAAAACTGCATACACACGGGGACCGGATGAAAAAAAGCACATGATTGCTTATTCTGTTATCCTCGATATAAAAGAATAAATTTAAAAAAAAAAAAAAAAAAAAAAAGCACGAGTGCTTATGCCATTATCCTCGATATAAAAGAATAAAATAAATTAAATTAAAATAAAATAAAATAAAAGTGAGCAAACATACATGTGATATGAATGGTTATGGTTTATTTGTCAAACAGATGTGTGTGTGGACATGCACGCACGCACGCACGCACGCACGCACATACACACACACATTCTGTAGTATATAAGCACGCACAGATATATTGATATGCATGCATGCATATCTTGCGTACATGCATGCACTCAGTCATACCTGTGCAAACTGAGACAAACACACTGACAGACAAACTCACACACACACACACACTTTACTATTATTATTTTTAAAAGCTTAAAATAAAGATATAGCCATGCATCACAACTCAATGAAGAACCTTACTTTTTTGTACATAGAAACACCCCAGTGAAATGGTAAATCAACAATACTGTTTTGACAATGACTATGACAATGACCACGCCAATGACCATGACAGTGACAATGATTTATGTATCAAGAAAATAAATCTTAGAAGTCCATTGCGTTAAATCAAAAGAAAGAAGAATAATGTGTGTGTGTGTGTGTGTGTGTGTGTGTGTGTGTGTGTGTGTGTTTATTCATTTTATTTATTTGTTTATTCTTTTATATCGAGGATAATGAATAAGTATTCATATACTTTGTTTTACATCCAGTCCACGTGTGTATACAGTTTTGTAAATGTCATCTGTGTGTGTGTGTGTGTGTGTGTGTGTGTGTGTGTGTGTGCATGCATGCATGCATGCATGCATGTATACAGAAAACAACGCTGGATCGAACACTAATCTTTCAAGTGGATGATCCTTTATCGAATCCACAGTTTCCAGTGTCAGTTCCCATCCGCTATCAGCCTCTGGGTAAAGAACACTAGAAAGTGTAGATCTATGCAGATGAGTGGGAATGACATTTCATCACAGTGGAGGAAGCTGGTTGCAAAATCTTCAGTGGTGATGCCCCAAAAGTCCTACAAGACTACAGAATAGGTGAAAGTGAAGGTGATGTCTTTTTTTTCTCACCTAATCGAAGCAGTCATGACAGTCGATGACAATCTTGCCAACGGTGACGATGATAATGACGATGATGATGATGGTGGTGGTGGTTGTGTTGGTGGTGTGTGGTGATGATGATGATGATGGTGGTGGTGATGGCGGTGATGGTGATGATGATATGATGGTGGTGGTGATGGTGGTGGAGGTGAGGAGGAGGAGGATAATGATTTCAGATATCGACATTCACAGTACGAGATGTCGTAAGATCTTTGAAACACAGATCCCACTTTAAAAAAAAAAAAAAAAAAACGACAACAACAACAAAACCCTGCAATCATTGAAGACTCAGTTATAGCTTTTCGTCAGCGTGTATGTGATGTATCTTTGAGATCATGTTTTTTGCTTCGGACTTTTGGCCCTGGATGAAAGAGTATTACAAGTTTGGGACACAGACAGACACCTTGGAGACAGTAGCCCTGGAAATGTCTGGTGTGGTATTCTTCAAGGCGTTTCTTTGCTGCAAAAGCTTGAATGAGTCAGAGTCCATAACATTGTAGAGAAGAGAGAGAGAGAGAGAGAGAAGAGAGAGAGAGAGAGAGAGAGAGAGAGAGAGAGATGAAATCTATTTTCAAAAGAGAGAGAGAAGAGAGAGAGAGAGAGAGAGAGAGAGAGAGAGAGAGAGAGAGAGAGAGAGAGAGAGAGAGAGAGAGAGAGAGAGAGAGAATGAAAATCTTATTTTTCAAAAGCGAGAGAGAGAGAGAGAGGCAAGGCAAATTCTTTTATTCGAGAATAATGAATAAGCACTCGTGTGCTTTTTTTACATCCAGTCCCCGCCCTTATCAGGATACATCAACATAAAAAAAATCTCTAACTAAACAACAACAATAATAATTACCCAAATACCAAGAGCAAGAAACCATACCAAATAGCAAACAACAGACAAGAAATAAGAAAGCAATACATTAATAAGGTAGTTTTTTTTTTTTTTACAGACACGCATTCAAAAACGAAAATAAGAAGTAAGAAGCAAATGATGATTTTGATTTGAAAAAAAAAGCGCAATAATTAATGAGCAAACATGAGAATATGATGAGGTAAATGACTGTAAACATTAATCCACCACCATCTATCGACAAAATAAGTCATATAAAACATGACATCTTGATAAAAGGGGAGAAAATAAGAACTCTCTCTCACACACACACACACATACCATACACACACACACACACACACACACATTCACTCACTTACTCACTCATTCACTCACAGGTTCGCCTGCATGTCATCAATAAACTTCATTCTAAAGGAACTATCAACAAATCAAGACGGAAGGCCTTTGCAAAAAGCACAACTGCAAAACAACAATCTGACAATCAGTTACATAAAGGAACAAGCGGTAAGTAAACGAACAGGTCACTGCAGGTACACATTCTTTCCTTCTGTAAGAAAAAAAACATCAACAGAAAGACAACTGGAAAGTGCATTTTCCCTATACACTTTGAATTAAATTAAATTGTACAGCCAAATGCCGTTGGGCAGGTGTGGGGTTAGCGCTCATTTTTATAACCTGCTGTCCCACGAAGAGATTTACGCGCAGGGTGTGCGGAATATGTACTAAGAAGGCCTTCTCTCACTCCCTTTTTATTTGTCGGGAAGTGGATAGCAATAGTCTATTATGCCGAGCAGAAAAAATCTACAATAGAGTACCTTTTTTTTTTAAAAGCATGTTAGGATAAATATTAAAAATACTATTTAACTTTCGTTTGTCTATTTTGCCTATATCCATTGGTCCATGTTGCGCTAATGTGCGACGCCTAAAATTCCCTCCCCTGACCATGAAAAACACAGTTGCCTTCTTTAAAACTACTAAAATTCATAAAGGATTATCGCCCCATGCTTTGAATTGCCTCCCTTAGCAAGAACGCTGTTGTCTTCTTTGTTCTTACTAAAATTCATAAAGGACCGCCGTTTCAAGGGAGTTAATTAATGAAAACCACAAAGTAACTTGCTCAACGAAGAATTCTTTCATGTCTAGTTTTGAATATATGACATCATTTACATCCCTAAAATACCATTCTGACGGTAGATATCCCAAGATCATTATTTTGCTCGACTTCAGAAGACATTTTGTTTCAAACTCAAAGAAATCATGCCGATACATGGGACATTCTAGAGTATGTTTTTTTGTTGGTTTTTTTTTCTGGAGAGAGAATGAATGAGTGAATAACTTTATTTGTAATGGTTACAGAGTAAGTATGTACATACTTTTTTCCATCCTCCCTTGCCCTGATTAGGGAATCTATATTTTGAAAAAGTGTGCAAAGGTAATAGCAACCCCCTACCCAACACACCACAATCACCAACAACAGTTCAACCTATTATTTTAAAAATGTATAGATAGGTATACATTTAAGAAACACATAATCCCCTCTGGGTACATTGGTAATTATTTTTTTTAAAAGAGATAAATATATTCAACAAACACCTAATCTCCAACTGCCTCAAACCTTAATGTCAAGACAGATGCACTGATAATCATTAAGTAAATCAAATAGATTACAATAGAGAGAAGAAAAAATAGAGGAAACAGCAGAGGAAAGCAACCTATACAAAAAAATATATAACAAGACATTTTCACAAATCTTTCTTACTTTAAAACAAAATTATGAAGAAAAAAAACTAACAAAAATAGCCTAACGACAACAAACAAACAATCTTAAAAAATCAACAATTATTTAGATGTATCGCCACATAAAATACCCA
>CM060345.1:27943214-27998214 GCA_030674155.1 Stramonita haemastoma
TTCGTGTGTTTCGTCAATGAACCTTTGGTACAGTAGAACAAAACCAGATTTTTGTTAGGAGTTACCTTGGAATATTTAAACCAACTTGAAATGTAGCTGTCTTGTGTCTTTTCGAGATTCTGGTTCGTATCAATATGCCTGTCAGTATTGTAACTGCCCTTTATGGGATGATAAAGTGATTTTGACTTGACTGAAGTTGGAATGAGTTGACTGATGCTAGTGGACAGGCTTGGAATTTCAGACTCTTGAGCCTATCTTGCTTTTCAACTGAAATCTTTCCATTTGTTTGATTTGATTTTGATTGTCAGTTATAGTTTAAATATATGTTGTTATCACACACAAAATCACACCGTGATTATGTTCTCCACAAGAAAGAGGGGACGGGATAGCTCAGTGGTCAGAGCGCTCGCTTTCCCCCAACCACGTTAAGCAACATCGAGCGTGGTTGCCAAATGGATGGGTGACCGTTTGCGCCGCCTTGACTACAGTACAGTCCCCCCAGTTCACCCAGCTGTCAATGGGTACCTGCCCTCTTTAGGGTCAGGGGAGGTAAAGCAGCGAGGGAGAGGAGATGGGCGCCGCCCTCAACATGCTGGCCCCTAGAGAAGCTGAGGCCTCTGACGCCTCGCTCCCCTACAACCATATAGGTTACGGGACACCTTCACTTTTACCTTACCTTACAAGAAAGGGACATAACTGGCTGAGAGAATAGTGAAGTAGGAGATCAGTGGTCTGAAGGTATCACACCCGTCTGGACAGCGAAAATTGCGGGTTCGAGTCCCGTTTGATTCTGATCTTTTCCCCCCACCCACTCGATCCTGAGTGGTGGTCTGGGTGCTAGTCTTTCTGATGAGAAGACAACCCGTGCGCTCAACACACGTGCAGTTCACACAAAAATGATTAAAAAAAAGAAAAAAAAAAGAGTTTTTTTCCTGGCAACATTCTGCAGAGAAAAAATACAGGACAATATCAGTATTATAGTAATGGTTACACACTACTACTACTACTACTAACTACTACTACTACTACTACTACTACTACTACTACTACTACTACTACTACTACTACTACTACTACTACTATGTTGTCATTATTATTATTATTATTATTATTATTATTACTACTATTACTACTACTACTACTACTACTACTACTACTACTACTACTACTACTACTACTACTACTACTACTACTATTATTAACGATAACAACAATAACAACAACAACATATCATCATCATCATCATCATCATCATCATCATCATCATCATCATCATCATCATCATCAGAAGGAGGGGGAAGAGGCGGAGGAAGGAGGAGGAGGAGGAGGAGGAGGAGGAGGAGGAGGAGGAAGGAGGAGGAGGAGGAGGAGGAGGAGGAGGAGAAGAAGAAGAAGAAGAAGAAGAAGAAGAAGAAGAAGAAGAAGAAGAAGAAGAAGAAGAAGAAGAAGAAGAAGAAGAAGAAGAAGAAGAAGAAGAAGAAGAGCAACAACAACAACAACAACAACAACAACCAGAACCCAGAACCAAGAACCAGAACCAGAAGAACCAGAAGACGAACCAAAAGAAGAAAAAAGAAGACAGAACCAGAAGAAGAAGAATATGATCTGCTATTCTTGCGGCGACAAAATCTCCCGAGGGAAAGAAGCCCAAATTTCTGTTTTGACTGGAAGTGATAATCAATACAATACAAAACAATAGCACCAGCCAGAATTTCTCTTTGAGAGATAGTAAAGTTGTATTAAGTGAAACTGAACTGAACTGAATTCTTTCCGCCCTGTCTAGGTATATATCTATGACTACAGACACTCGGCCTCTGTCTAGTTATATACCCCATAGGCAGAATGCTGGATGCAAACTCTGAATTATGAGCACTGTCACCTTTCTATGATATGTCTGTCTGTCTGTCTGTCTGTCTGTCTGTCTGTCTGTATGCATGTATGCATGTATGTATGTATGTATGTATGTATGTATGTATGTATGTATGTATGTATGTATGTATGTATGTATGTATGTATGTCTGCAAGTCAGAGTGCTCGCTTTCCCCAAGCCAATGTTAAGCATCGTCGAGCGTGGTTTCCAGTTGAATGGGTGACCGTTTGCGCGCTTTGGCTTTAGTACAGTTCCCCCAGCTGTAAATGGCACCTGCCCTCTTTACGGTCAGGGAAGGTAAAGCAGCAAGGGAGATGAGATGGGCGCCGCCCTCAACATGCTGGCCCCTAGAGAAGCTGAGGTCTCTGACGCCTCGCTCCCCTACGACCACATCGGTTATGGGACACCTTTACTTTTTTCTTCTTTTTTTTTTTTTTTTTACCTTGATTTGAAAGAAAGTTTTCACGAGGTCTTTATCTTGGTTTCGTTGCGCATAGTCTGCGTATTTTATTTTTCTTTCTTTATTAAAGTAAGAAAATTTCTAATTGTTCCCAGTTCGTGTAATAATTATGTTTTCATTTGTTCTTTTATCCATCGGGCTGACCCTGAACAGCCTTCTTTAAAAAAAAATCCCTCACGAATTAGCGGCTTCTATTCTTTTTTCCTTGTCTTTTCTTTGTGTCCAGGATTCGCAGCCATACAGCATACACAGTAGGTGAAGGAACCAGTTTCAATGGTAGATTATGTGATCGTGGGGTGTCATCACTCGCTGGTCTCTGGACAGGAAATGGTCAACATCCTCAGCCTTATCCCGTTTGGGCCCAAAACTTTTCTCCCATCCGTTAGACCATAAGTGGTGGTCTGGGCGCTAGTCTTTCGGATGAGATGATAAACCGAGGTCCCGTGCATTGAACGTCATTATTTAGCGCACGTAAAAGAACCCACAGCAACAAGAGGGTTGTCCCTGGCAAAACACTGTAGAAAAAAGCTACTCTGATAGGGAAACAAATACAGCTGCAGACAGGAAAAAGAAAAAAAATGGGTAGGCGCTGCACTTGTGGCGGCGCGCTCTCCCCGGGGAGAGCAACCCGAATTTCATGTAGAGGAATCTGCTGTGACATAAACTGGTATAAAATGATTTTTTTTCTTTTTTAAATTAAGGAACGGTCTGATGATGCTTTGGGGGTTTTATTTGGGGGGGGGGGGGGGGGGGGGGGTAATAACTGGCGGCTGTCTGGGTGGTCAATTTTAATATAATTATTTTCTCGTCTGCTCACCTCCCCTATCGTTTTTCCACAGTAGGTAGGAACCTGCTAAACATCTGTTCTTGTGATTCTTCTGTTCTTCCTGTTGTTGTTGTTGTTGTTGTTGTTGTTGTTGTTGTTGTTGTTGTTGTACTTGTGCGTTCCCCAGTTTAGCACTCTGGGGGTCACTCTAAATGTGCACTCTGACTCACTCATCCCACCTGGGAATCACTGTGAGATTGAAATTGCACACTGAATGAGGTATTCAGTGAAACAGCCAGCTTGCGTGCCTGGCTGTTTTCAAGTACGTCACCACACAGGCAGCCACACTCCGATTTCAGAGGATTTCTCCCTTATAAGTTTCAATCAGATGGGAAGTGTAGCATTCGAGGCTTGAAAAATAGAGAGAGCACCTGAGAGAAAGGGAGATTATCTGCCTGCTCAAGACAAGACAGCTAGACTGAAAAAAAACAAAACAGTGAATGACACATTCTAAATCATTCACGAAGAAATCGCAAGATTCTAACCATGCGAACAAATCTCAGATCCTTATTGATTCTCGAAAATAACGATGTTAAATCATCACGAAGAAATACGCAAGCTTTTAGTACAAGTAAACAGTTCGAGTTAAAAGACATCAAGCAGATCTGAAGAGCTCGATTCACAACCTAAGCAAGGTTTCGTAGGTTCGCTAAACTGCACAGATAATTACACCATGGTATTAACGTTGTGCCATTTCAATCATCACACACTACTGCTTAGTAAAAACCTCTAGCGACATTTATTCGTTATCTGCAACGCTTTAGATTAATTTACTACTAGTACTACTTAGAATACTATAACTAACTATACTGTACACATATATATTGGATTAGAAAACGCAACAGTAGATTGTTTACAGTTTCTACAGAAATGCACTGCCATTGTAGAGCAGATACCGCCAGAATCAGAAAGAAGCTGTAATCAGGTGCAACCTACTTTATTTGTTATATTATTTATTTATTTATTTTATTTATCTTTTATATCGAGGATAATGGAAGATAAGCACTCATGTGCTTTTTATTTTACATCCAGTCCCTGTGTGTATGCAGTTTTTGTAAATCTTCTCATCTGTTCCCACCGGCACACAATGGCCTACTCTTACAAAAAGCAGAACAGTTGCTGTAAAAAAAAAAATAAAATAAAAGGATCGAGTCCACTCGACCTACCACTGGCTTCTACAACTCAGCACCTTGCTGTGGGTGGCTCACAACAGTTGCCACAACAAAGTTGCGGGCTACAGAAGCAACAGTGGTAGCCTATCGTGTGTCCCGTCTCCTGACAAGATAAAGAGATAAATAAACTGAGGAACGACCTAAAAGATAACAGTTCTCTCCCATAACGATGTCGGATGTTGCTGGGCCTCCTTGTCAGGTGCTCAAACGGCAGCGCAACGCATTTTCACTCCTTTAAACAGACAACAACAGTTACTATCCGAGTGTTCGACGAAGAAAAAGAGTAAACTGTGGATAAAGCTAAGACCCATAATCAAAGAGCTATAATTGTGGTTTTGAACATTGTCTGTATCGGGAGCGGGATAGCTCAGTGGTCAGAGCGCTCGCTTTCCCAGTCAAGTTAAGCAGCATTGAGCATGGTTACCAGTTGGATGGGTGACCGTTTGCGCGCCTTGGCTTCAGTACAGTCCCCCCCCCCCCCCCAAGTTGACCCAGCTGTCAATGGGTACCTGCCCTCTTTAGGGTCTGGGAAGGTAAAGCAGCGAGGGAGAGGAGAATGGGCATGGCCCTCAACATGCTGGCCCCTGGAGAAGCTGAGGTCTCTGATGCCTACGATCACAAAGGTTATGAGACACCTGTACCTTTACCTTTTTGTTCGGTCTCAGTCAGGGCATCGGGGCTAAGTGTCAACTTGTATCTGGCTGTGTCTCCAGTATACACTTTATTTGCTATATATGTCAAACATTCTGTGCTATTTTTTTTACACAAGGGAGCAATCAACGACCCAGCCAATCAACTAATCAACCAACCAACCCACTGAAAAGTGAGCAAGCCAATTAACCAACCAGGCGACTAAATTGACATGTAGGCAAGACAAAAAACAGATGGACTATTAACAGTATTGCGCTGATGATCCCGTGCATCAATAACTGAACTCGTTAAAATATGTGCACACATTTCTGTTTTGAAAAAAAAACAACCAAAAAAACCAAGCAAAACCAACTACTACAAACAATAACAACAGCAAAAACGCATCACATCTGATTTTTGCTTCCAAAGGATTTCGTTGCGCTGTGTTTTATGTATGTAGTTTTTTTTGTAGTTGTTTGTTTTTTTGTTTGTTGTTGTTGTTGTTGTGTTGTTGTTGTTGTTGTTGTTGTTCTTCTTCTTCTTCTTCTTCTTCTTCTTCTTCTTCTTCTTCTTCTTTCTTCTTCTCCTCCTCCTCCTCCTCCTCCTCCTCCTCCTCCTCCTCCATCCTCCTTCTCCTTCTTCTTCTTTGTCAAAAGCACAGGACAGCATAATTGTTGTCTGTTATATGAACAAACGTGCGTAGCGTTGCCGTTAAGCGCCTGGCAAGTCAGGCCCAGCACATCCAACTTTGGTAAGGTTTTCTCATCTAATTCCTGTACTCCCTCTTTACTACAGTGTATACTGTCTTGCAAACCTGAAAGTCGTTTCTGGTCTTCCTGTCAAAACCCGACCGATTTCTTTTTATCACTAAGAAATACAACTTTCTTCCTCGAAAAAGTGTATCAGTTTCAGTCCAATGATATTACGATACCTGCTGGTCTTAGATACAGGTCAATATGGAAAATTGCTAGACGAACAATAAAAGTACAACTTCCTCTTTGAAAAACAAAATGCTTGCTCACCTGTAGCATCCAATACATACTTGAAAACAGCTCTGCTGTTTCAAAGCAGAATCTCAACTTTCTTCTTTTTTTTTTTTTTTCTTTTTTTTTTTTTTACACAGGACAAATAGATGACAAGAAATAAACAGGACTCTATCAACTCTATGCAACTCTATGCAGCTCAGTTCAGTCAAATTGTTACGATTAAAAAAAAAAAGTATCGCGATTCATTTTGAACAATGGACAACTCTCTGCCCATCATCTGGATCCTCTGTTGTGTGCTAACCACAATGACAATACAAAACAACCCTGTAACAACAAACACCATGTCAGACGAATCAGAACCTCATACCTGCAAAAGACACAGAAATGGTCAACTCAGCAACGAGTACACAAACAGACGGTACACATAACGGCCATCTTCATCCAAAAGGGAGAAACACAGATAAACCAGACCAAAGCATGTGTGAACAGCACTATCTTAACTCTAAGAACAACAACACAACCAACATAAAAAATACAACACCCTACACACTCACAACATATCTTCATGTCTGCAAGCACCTGTCAAAATCAGCGACAATGACGGTCTGCTGTTTTTGGAAAACAAGCGTTAGACAGGAGAGTGTGTGTGAGGTCACACTTCAGGTCCAGAAAGACAGAACGGTTCGACTGGAAGTGAGATGTGTCGACACCTGAAGCTGGACATCATCTCAACGGTCACTAACTACGCATCCACCATTTACAAACTGGACTGTGCTGGTCAGAGTTCTGCCCCTCGAATGCTCTACAGTGTGGATGACTTGACCTTGATCAAGGTGTCCCTAGTTCCCGTGGACGACCTTCCCCAGCTGTGTTTGCGCTTCTCTGCTATTACCTTGGCGGAGAGACCTGGCTTAGAGATCATCCCCTTGTCTGCGACTTCAGGTAAGTGGGTGACCTGACTTTCGGCTGTTGTCTTTTGTCTGTACTACTACGAAAATTTTGTATCATCGTAAAGAAGCGTAAATTTAAAGGCAGGCATGTCACAAGATCAAAAGGACTGCAAAATCAATACTGCAAGGCACTGTCCAGGAGGAAGAAATAGAGGCAGACCAAGGAAGAGATGGGAGGACAACATCAGCGAATGGACAGGCCAGAACTCAACAAAACCCTGAGAAAGGCAGAACAGAGAGAGGAATGGAGGAACGGTTGTCAAGTTTCAGGGTGCCCGGGTCGCCAGACTAAGGGATAATAGTAGAGTAATGATAGATAGATAGATAGATAGATAGTGATGATGCAGATAGAGTAGTAGATAGATAGATAGATAGATAGATAGATAGATTAGATAGATAGATAGATAGATAGATAGATAGATAGATAGATAGATAGATAGATAGATAGATAGATAGATAGATAGATAGATAAAAGGTATAGGAGTTGCCACTGTTAAGAATCAGCGTGTCATTCCATTAGAACATGCCTCTCTGTGCCACTAAGTACATCACACAAGGTACACGAGTTGCTGTCTGTTTAAGTACCAACAGTGTCAGTCCACGAAAACAGGCCTCTCTGATATAATCTGTACACAAGCTCATGGCCCAATACTTGGACTAACCACCGTGGTAAAGTGTCAAGCACGATGTATCCCTGGCTTGAAGATAGTAAAATCCAATTCTATCAGAAAACAGAGTTTAGAGGCCCCATCTGGATTTTACTGAAAACGTAGATATGGGCTTCATGGGAAAAGCGGCATCACATCATCATATGCTGTTCTTTATTTGGATGTTCTTTAAATTAAATTACCTGAACATCACTGCATGAGAGTATGTCTCTCTGGCCTGGGAGGGGGGGGGGGTCGCTACCAAGGTGTATTGAGAAAGGAAATATAGAGAGCAGCTGTACAAGTAGTCTCCAGCTGAGGTGGATTTCTATTCTAAATCCCTAACTTGAATTGAATAATCATTAATTATCCATCTTAATTATCCTGTCAAGCTGGGAAGAAAGGGCGAGACTGGGTACGAACCCAGAACCTCACGGTTTACTTGTTGGCAGGCTAACGTCTTAACCATCCTGCCACCTTCCTTCCTACTGTGATATCATGGCAATTTCACCCCCCCCCCCCCCTCTCTCTCTCCCCTCTCTCTCTCTCTCTTCTGCTTATTCGTCTGTGGTGAGTTCAGGTCCAACCTCACTAGTCTGGAATGGAAGATTCATTGTAGAGACAAGGTGATGGTCACCAACCCCAGATGACTGGACGTCAAACCCAGGCTGGTTTCACGACGAATTTTAATGTCCCCACTATGAAGCTTATGTTAGACCAGAACCAGTGCCACTGAACAATGTCAAAATGACCCAGCATCTCTACATATACAGGGCTTCTTCTGATTTATGGTCTGCCACTAACCTAACACTAAAAACTTCCTGCAGATTTCTGGCTCCAGAATACAGCCAAAAGAAAAACCTGAATGTGACTGCAGTAAGGGAGAAAGAATTAGAAATAAACAACATATAAAAAGAAGCAATAACACGACATAGAAACTGTTGAGGTACTTGTATTTATTTTTTATATATTCTTTGATATCGAAGATAATGGAATAAGCACTCATGTACTTTTTTTTTAACATCCAGTCCCCGTATTATGCAGTTTTGTAAATGTCATCTGTTCCCATCGGCACACGATGGCCTAGTATGATCTTGGGTGTGGTCGGGAATGGATGGGGTGGGGGAAAGTATGGTAAAGGTAGCAAGGAAATTCACGGATATAATATATAAGGCGAGGTTTGTGTGTGTGTGTGTGTGTGGGGGGGGGGGGGGGGGTAATGGTGTGAAGTCAGTGATCCTGGATAATCTGTGGAAATAAACCAAAATTAAAAATAAATAAATTAAAAATAAATCAGCTGTTAGTATTTGGGACTCTTTGTCAACAGGGTACGTGCAGACGGCAGGGTGGGATGGGCAGAGCCCTCACCCCCTCTGATGGAGAGCTGTGTCACAGTGACGGCACCCAGAGGCAACGTCATCTTCGTCATGTTCATTCTCTTGGCTCTGGACATCATGGAAAGCTTCGAAATCTACACAGGACGCTGTGGCGACACCCCCCAAAATCTAATGACTCTTGGAGCGTGGCGTCAGGGAGGCATATTGTTGCCTTACGCTCGTATCTTCTATGAAGATGTCACGGACAGAACTCAGACTCTTCCCTTGTCTTTCGCCTTCTCCACGGATCGGGCAGAGCCCCTGGCTGGGCCAAGGATACGATTCTCCTTTCACCCTCGTCGCCTCAAACCTCAGATGATCAAGGAGGGCTATCAAGTCAGATGGAACTGTTCTTTGGCTGTGTGGCCTGAGCTGGTCAACCACTTTCCCTGCGACCTCACCCCGCAGTGTTCCGAGTCTGAGGATGAGGCTCGATGTTTCTACACCACCGAGAAGTGTGGCCTGCATAAGGTATCGCTTTGTTCCTGTCTTTCTATGGTAGTCACAAAATTAATGTGGCCTGCATGAGGTATTACTTTGTTTCTGTCTGTGGTACTCACATAATTATGTGGTCTGCATAAGGTATTGCTTTGCTTCCGTCTTTCTATGGTAGTATACTCATAAATGTGGCCTACATAAGGTAGTATACTAAAAAATGTGGCTTGCATAAGGTATTATACTCACAAATGTGGCCTGCATAAGGTATCATTTTGCTTCTATATTTCTATGGTACTATACTCGCAAATGTGGCCTACATAGGGTATCACTTTGTTTCTGTCTTTCTACACTACTCACAAATGTGGCCTACATAGGGTAGGGTACTGTACTCATAAATTGTGGCCTACATAAGGTATTACATTGTTTCTATCTTTCTATGGTACTATACTCACAAATGTGGCCTGCATAAGGTATCACTTTGCTTCTATGGTACTTACAAATGTGGCCTACATAATGTCTTTCTTTCTTTCTATGTTACTCAGAAATGTGGTCTTGATAATGTATTACTTTGTTTCTATAATGTTGAAAAATGTGGTCTTGATAAGGTTTTACTTTGCTTTTTTGTTTCTATGTTGCTGAGAAATATAGTCTTGTTAAGGTGTTTCTTTGTTTCTATGTTGCTGAGAAATGTGATCTTGATAAGATGTTTCTTTGTTTCTATGTTGCTGAGAAATATAGTCTTGTTAAGGTGTTTCTTTGTTTCTATGTTGCTGAGAAATGTGATCTTGATAAGATGTTTCTTTGTTTCTATGTTACGCATAACTATCGTTTGATAAGGTACTTCTTTGTTTCGTTGTTGCTGAGAAATGTGGTCTTGATAAGGTGTTTCTATGTTACTAAGATATGTGGTCTTGATAAGGTATTTCTTTGTTTCTATGTTACTAAGATATGTGGTCTTGATAAGGTATTTCTTTGTTTCTATGTTACTAAGACTTGTTGTCTTGATAAGGTGTTTCTTGTTCTCTGTGTTTCTACCCACATGATAAATCTGGCCTTCAGAAAAAACAAACTGAATTTTCTCGTACGAAATGAAAAACAACTGCACAAATCTAAAGAAAAGAACAGTTTATAATGTCTGTAATCTGATGCAGCAGCTCTAAAATGGAGTAATCACTATTTTTTTTTCTTCAGGTCAGTTCAGATGATAAAGGAAAAAAACCTGTTTGCTTTAGCTTGAGATATCTTGAAGGCTGTGAAGTAATCAATTAGTAGAAATATAGGTAAAGGTAAAGGTTTTCCATAACCTAGGTGGTTGTAGGGGAGCGAGGCATCAGAGACCTTGGCTTCTCTAGGGACCAGCATTTTGAGGGCAGCACCCATCTCCTCTCCCTCGCTGCTTTACCTTCCCTGACCCTAAAGAGGGCAGGTACCCATTGACAGCTGGGTGGAATGGGCGGTGGGGGAGGGACTTACTGAAGCCAAGGCGGCGCAAACGGTCACCCATCCAACTGGTAACCACGCTGGATCCTGCTTAACTTGACTGGGGGAAAGCGGGCGCTCTGAACACTGAGCTATCCCGTCCCCTGTAGAAATATACCAAAATTAAACACCAAACCAGTCAGCTGATGTGATGGGATTGGAATGTTGTTGTTTTGGTTTTTTTTTTTCATTTGTTACCTAATGGTCTTCAGATGTGATTTGTGACCCTGCTCTTATGTCATTGTGGATCTTTCATTACACTACTGTCATCCCCCCCTCCCCTCAGTATATGCCTCCACCTTCTCCCCCCCCCCCCCCTTAGCTCCTCTTCCTCCACCTCCTTCTCTCTATATGTTCCTCCGCCTTCATCTCCTCCTCCTCTAGCTCCTTCTCCTTCTCCTTCTTCTTGTTCTTGTTCTTGTTTTTCTTGTTCTTCTTCTTTCTTCTTCTTCTTCTTCTTCTTCTTCTTCTTCTTCTTCTTCTTCTTCTTCTTTTCTTCTTCTTTCTTCTTCTTCTTTTTTCTTCTTCATCTTCTTCTTCATCTTCTTCTTCCTCTTCTCCTCCTCCTCCTCCTCCTCCTCCTCCTCCTCCTCCTCCTCCTCCTCCTCTCTTCTTCTTCTTCTTCTTCTTCTTGCTTCTTTCATTCTTTCATTCTTCTTCTTCTTCTTACATTCTTTGCATTCTTTGCATTCTTTTCATTCTTGTCTTCTTTCTTCTTTCTTCTTCTTCTTCTTCTTCTTCTTCTTCTTCTTCTTCTTCTTCTTCTTCTAGGCGCCGCCCTCAATATGCTGGCCCCTAGAGAAGCTGAGGTCTCTGATGCCTCGCTTCCCTACATCCACCTAGGTTATGGGACACCTTTACCTACCTACCTTGTAATTGCCCTTCAGGGATGATTAAAGTGTTTTTGACTTGACTTGACTTCAGTCTTCTCTTCCACTGTTTTTGTTTTTAACATTGCCCTTTTTGTGGTCTATTACTGTTTTTTGGTTGAAGGCTGAAGTGGGAGGCAGGTGCTACTTTCGGGCCATCCAAAGCAACTGCATAAAATGGCATCGCTGCAGCGCACAGTGCCGTTACTTCGGCGGCGTTTTGCCCAGCTTTGAGACCCTGCAAGAATGGGAAGACTTCGTGAAGTTCCTCAAACGCATCTACCTCCTCGTGATGTGGCTGGGCCTTCGGTCACACTCTCAACACACAGACGTTCCCTTGAGTTCTATGTAATGTTTGTTATTGTTGTTGTTTTGTTATCATCATCATCGTCGTCGTCGTCGTCGTCGTCGTCAGTCGTCGTCTATCATCTTTCGTCGTCGTCGTCGTCGTCATCATCTCTCATCATCATCATCATCATCATCATCATCATCGTCGTCGTCGTCGTCGTCGTCGTCTCGTCTCGTCGTCGTCATCATCGTCATCGTCATATCATCATCATCATCATATATCACATCATCAGCACATCATCATCATCATCATCATCACATATATCAGTAGTAGTAGTAGTAGTAGTAGTAGTAGTAGAGCAGCAGCAGCAGTCAGCTAGCAGCTAGCAGACAGCAGCAGCGTAGTAGTAGTAGTAGTAGAGTAGTAGTAGTAGTAGTAGTAGTAGTAGTAGTAGTAGTAGTAGTAGTAGTAGTTAGTAGGCAGCAGCAGCGTAGGAGTCAGAAAGCAGCAGCAGCAGCAGAGTAGTAGTAGTAGTAGTAGCAGCAGCAGCAGCAGCAGCAGCAGCAGCAGCAGCAGCAGCAGCAGTAGTAGGTTCAGCAGCAGCAGCTAGCTAGCAGCAGCAGAGCAGTAGTAGTAGCAGCAGCCAGCAGTGGTAGCAGCACCAGCAGTAGAGCAGCAGCAGCAGCAGCAGCAGCAGTAGTAGTAGTAGTAGTAGTAGTAGTAGTAGTAGTAGTAGTAGTAGTAGTAGTAGTAGTAGTAGTAGTAGTCGTTATATTCTTCTTCGTCGTCTTACTTGTGTGTGTTTTGTAATACTCGAGTTGTGTGTCTTTGTGTTTTTGAAGTGTGGATTTTTGCAGCAAAAATTCTATCAGTTAGAAATTAAGGAACTCGCACAATCAATTATCCTTTCATAGGGTTAGATTTGTGGTGTTAGCTACGTGCGAGGAAGGTTTATATATATAAGTAGTAGGCACCCATCAGTCTCGGAAGACTATGGAGTTGCGCTCTAGCCTTTAGAGCGCAAAGCCTGGGCAAGTAAGTACGGAGGGCAAGCTGTTACCCATGCAGCAGACCCCCCTCTCCACGCCACTGGAATGGTCCATTGGAAAGGCAATGACCGATACAAATGGTTCCAGTACCTCGCAGGAGCCACCAGAACGTTGCCGTATACAGCCCCGAGCCGTCCCTGGGACTCCCCGATTTTTCCTAGGAATGGTGTCTAAACGCGACACCTGTGTGACGCTGTTATATATATATATCTATATCTATATCTATATTATATCTATATCTATATATATTATATATATATATATATATAAATTGTCATCCCTCCTACCGGCACACGATGGCCTGGTCTTCCGAAAGGCGAACGGGGTTTTAACGTGTGTGCAAGATGTTCTGCGTGCGTTCGCGCACGGGGCCTTGGTTTCTAGTCTCATCCGAATGACTTTGATATGATATATATTTTTATATTATAATATATATAATATTAAAATTATTATATATAATATAGATAGATAGTAGATAGATAGATAATAGTATAATAGATATAGTAATATAAAATAGATATAGATATATATAGATATATATGATATAATATATATATATATATATTATATAATATATATTATTAATTATGTGTGTGGTGTGTGTGTGTGGTGTGTGTGTGTGTGTGTGTGTGTGTGTGTGTGTGTGTGTGGTGTGTGTGTGTGTGTGTGTGTGTTGTGTGTGTCTGTGTGTGTGTGGTAGTGTTGTTGTGTGTGTTTGTTGTATGTATTGTGTGTCTGCTGTGTGTGTGTGAGATAAAATCATCTTTGTAATAATCTTTAACCATAAGAAAAGCACGGAGCCTCCGCAAACATGTTAACCAGTTATAGCTTCTCCATCATTTTGAAATGCTTTTGCAAAAGAGTCGACTAAAAAAACAAAACAAAAACACAACCAAGCAATTATTTGTAGATGTATTATCATATTGTGATATTTAAAATAATCGCATTATATCACAACATATATCATTTTATATATTATTATAATCATATTATGATATCATATCTTTAATCTTATATATTATTTTTTTTTCTTTTTATATCGAGGACAATAGAATAAGATTCATTACACTTTTACAATCCAGTCCCCGTGTGTATGCAGTTTTGTAAATCTTGTCATCTGTTCCCACCGGCACACAATGGCCTACTCTTACGAAAAGTGGAACAGGATTTAACGTGAACGCAAGATGTTCTGCGTGTGTTCGCAAACTGAGCCTCGGTTTATAGTCTCATACGAAGGACATTTGGGGAGAGGGAGTCGGCGCTGATGTTAACTCCAGGGGAAGATTTACAGCTGAGTTAGTGAGATTGGAATGAGAGGTGTGGAAACAGCAGGGTAAGGTATCTATGTACGTTACGAAAGATAGAAGAAAAAGAAAAGAAACGTTGAAAAATCTTTGGAGCAATAGCTCTAACCAATAAAAGAATGTTAAAAAAAAATAGTAAGGTGTCCTCATAACCGATGGCAGTCGTTAGGGAGCGAAGCATCAGAGACCTCAACTTCTCTAGGGGCCAGCATATGAGGGCGGCGCCCATCTCCTCTCCCTCACTGCTTTACCTTCCCTGACCCTAAAGAGGGCAGGTACCCATTTACAGCTGGGTGAACTGCACTGAAGCCAAAGGCGCAAACAGTCACCCATTCAACTGGTAACCATGCTCAAAGCTACTTAACTTGACATGGGAAAGTTAAAAGAATGCTTGCTATGGAAAAAAAACAACAATTCAGTATGGAGCTGCTGCTTTGAGTCAAATAAGCATCTGCACAGGGGTGACCTATTTGTCTTCTGGTATTAAATCAGAAGCGCGAGCATGAAGATCATGTTGGTTCTGACAAGAACTTCACTGTCCAGAATCTTGTCCTACCAACCGATCTTCATGATCTTTCCTACACATGACATGGAGGTAGTGCCAAAAGGTGGGGTCAGCAGATCACGGAGTACAAAGTTCAGTTCTCACACAGGTAGTAAAGGAAGGGTAGCTTTAAATGACAGTAAGGTGACACTTTTGAGTTTTTGTCTCTGGATAATTCCTTAGGCTCTCAGGCTCTCACACAGCCTGCCAAAACAGCAGCAGCAGTAGGAATAGTAGTAGCAGTAGAAGTAGTGGTGATGGTAATGGTAGTAGTAGAAGTAGCAGCAGCAGCAGCAGCAGTAGTAGTAGTAGTAGTAGTAGTAGTAGTAGTAGTAGTAGTAGTAGTAGTAGTAGTAGTAGTAGTAGTAGTAGTGTTATTGCTGCTTCTGATGATTGTTGTCAGTGTTGATATGCAGACGTTCTGTTATTCTCAGAGGACTGTAGGTAGGTCTCATAACTGTCTTGTGGCTTCAGATACAGCCTTCTGTGGCACTGGGAAAGCGAAACTGTGGCCTACTTCTCCCAAATCGGTTCCCTATACTACAAAAGCACGTGCGCTCAAGTCTTTTACTCCAGGGAGAAACATTTCATCCAAACAGTGCCCTGCCAAAATCCTGCTAGCAGGTTTCTGGTGTGTGAAGACCCCTCAGAACAGACCCACAACCTTTTCAGCAGGTCTGTCACCCTTCCTGATCTGAATAAGGCTATTGTGTACTCGCTGTCACGTCGGCTCCTGGAGATATGTCCTTCCCAGCACGTGACGCGTGAGTCGTTTGCTTGTGATTCCAAAACGGCTTGCAGAGCACTGACCAGTACAGACAGGTGGTACAAAAACTACTGCGTCATGTCACAGGGTTTGCTGCAGCCCTACTTTTACTGCGGAGCTGATTCTGGCGAGTTTATACCCTATGGTCTGGTGTGCGATTTTCGCAGAGACTGCAATGGAGGAATGGATGAACATTTCTGTGTGCATCCCCCTTGTCCCCAAACCATGTTTGACTGTGGGCAAGGACAGGTGAGAGAGAGAGAGAGAGAGAGAGAGAGAGAGAGAGAGAGAGAGAGAGAGAGAGAGAGAGAGAGAGAGAGAGAGAGAGACGCTTTAACGCTTTAACGCTTTAACAATTTTATTGTCATTGCCTAACTAGGCCTTTTGACAAGGGAGGTAACACATTTTTTTTTCGAAACAGTAAATAGAAAGTATAATACGTGATCAATACAACTGAATTTGGCAAAAAGAAATGACCATCCACTTGTAACAACCTAATTATAATACTGACGTCCATACAGCTACAAATCACCCTGTACATACAAAGAAGAGAAAAAAGAAAAAG
Source organism: Stramonita haemastoma (assembly GCA_030674155.1). NCBI lineage: Eukaryota > Metazoa > Mollusca > Gastropoda > Neogastropoda > Muricidae > Stramonita > Stramonita haemastoma. The sequence goes on from CM060345.1 coordinate 27,959,435, forward strand.
TAAACTGAAATGCAATAACAAACGACCATTTTCGGATCGACCATCCATTCAAATTACATATCATAGATAACAACCTTTTTGAAATCTACTTACTCGATAATACATTGCTACTAGTACTATATCAATTCATATTAATACAATTGGTGGTGACTTGGCTTTGTCTCAATTTTTGTGCTTCTGCTATAAAATTAGCAACAGATTTAATCACATGTTCATTTTCAGATGACAAAATAGAAACAATATCTTGAATTTCTGCAGATTGTAAACTTAGAAAAGTATGTTTAGAACGTATAGTTTCATATGCTTTACATTGGAACAGAAAATGAACTTCATCATCAACATTATGACCACATAATGGACATGGTAACTGTATGGATGTCTCAGTCTGGAACCATCTTTTGTTAGCATTAAAACCCAAAGTTCTTAACCTGAATCGAGCATAATTAATCCTGTGCCATTTATCATTTATCACTTTTAGATATTTTTCCGTCTGAAAGACGGATTTGAAAGAAAAGAACCAGCTGTATTTATTTTTACTTTCCATATCTGAGTGCCAGTTTTGTTTAAAAGAGCAAATAAGCCTATCTTTAAATTCCGAAAGAAACTGACGCTCATTACCTACTTCCTGAGACATCCACACAATCCCAAAGCCATGTTCCGACAAAACTCTTTTAACTTGATAAGCCCAGTTCTCTTTACCCAGTTCCATCTGTATGATCAACATTTCATATGACTGTCTGCATAAACGTGTTTGTGGTAGTGTCAACAGTTTTAACCAATATTTAATACCTTTCACAAAAGTTCTTATATATAAAGGATATCTTCCTGTCTCTCCATAAAGTACAGTGTTAGATGAATGTATTGGTACATTTAGAAAACGTTTCATGGCATATGTGTGAACTTTTTCCATTTGTGTATTTACCTTAAATCCCCACATTTCTGAAGCATATGTAAGCAAAGGTTCTATTTGTGTGTCAAACAATTTCCAGAAAAGGGAACAGTCTATCGTATTAAGCTTTCGTAATGTTTTTAAAATTTCTATTACACCTTTTTTCCCCTTCCTACAAGATTCTTCCCATGCAAAATTTAGACTTAGCCTTGTTGAAAATATCATCCCTAAATATTTATAAGTATTGACTATTTTTACTTCAGTATTTCCATAAAACCATTTTTCACGAGCTGATAAATGACCACCCATTCTAAAAACAATAATGTTTGTTTTATCCATATTTACTGATAAATCAAAATGATCTGCTTCCTCTTTTAGGATATTTAACTGATTTTGTAAACCAATAACAGTCTCAGACAAAAGAATAATATCATCAGCAAAAAGTAACAAAAATACCTCGATTGTTCCAGGAATCATTTGAATACCGTGCTTTCCTTTTTTAGATATCTCAATAGCAAGTTCATTTATAAAAAATGAAAACATTTGTGGGCTTAAAATACAACCCTGCTTCACTCCCTTGGGGCATTCAAAAAAATCGGAATATTTGTTACCTGCACGCACACAAGCTAAAACTGAATCGTAAATAGCTCTAAGGGCGAAATACAGTTTACCATTTACACCGTTTTTTCGTAGTACATTCCACAATATATTTCTATTCACAGAATCGAAGGCCTTTCTAAAGTCCACAAAAGCAACGTATAATTTTTTACTGGAAAGTAAATGTTTTTGAACAAGAGAGTATAAAGTAAATATATGGTCCACAGTGCTGTATTTTGCTCTAAAGCCTGCTTGCTCTTCAATTAATTTTTCTTCGTTATCGGCCCATTGAGTTAATCTTTTATTCAAAATGTAAGTATAAAGTTTACTTAAGATACTGGTTAGAGCTACTCCACGATAGTTGTCAGGATTATTAATATCTCCTTTTTTGTGAATTGGAATTATAACGGACTTGGCCCACTCTAAAGGGAAAGCACCTGTTTCAAACAGATAGTTAAACAGCTGAGCAAGAAAAGTAATTACTGTGGAGTTAGTGTACTTGAGCATTTCTCCTATTATTTGATCTGGACCAGCACTTTTCCCTGTTTTTAAATGTTTAATAGCATCAGAAATCTCATTATGAGATATAGCATTGTTAAACAGTGGTTCAAATATTTCATCATCCTGCAGTACATCCACAGTCTCTTGTGTTTTTGCACAATTAGAATCATTAAAGACCTTCAAAAAGTGATAATACCATTGTTGAATAGTTATATTATTATTTACTAGTGATTTACGGTTAACCGATCTGATAACAGACCAAAACGTTTTGGAGTCCTTAGAAGAAGCCTCAAGTTTCTCTAATCTCTTATCGTTAAAATCTCTTTCTTTCGTTTTTCTTAAATGGATGTATTCTTTTCTGGCATTTGTGTACATTTGTCTTTTTTCTGTTTTATCCTCATTTGTTTTACAACGTTGAAATCTTTTTAATAATCTCTTAACTTCTTGTTTTTTTCTTTCACATTCAGCATCAAACCAGTCATTACATTTTCTTCTACCTTTACTAACTGTTCTAACCATGCATGCAGCAGCTCCACATAACGCTTTAACAAAGTGATCTAAGCTATTATTTATATCTTTGTTCAATAGTTGGGAAGCTACTTCTATTCTTTCTTGAAATTCTGCACTATTAAGCTCTTGTTTATATACTTCTACAAAATCTTCTGACCATATGATTTTTTCTATGCTCTCCTGTTCTCTGCTCTCCATACTAGTGCAGTCATTATTTACTTTCCATGTTGACTCAACAGGGAGGTGCCATGAATAAACACACTCTCCAATACACATATCAAAACCTGATAATATTTCACTAGGAACAAGAAAATAATCAATCACACTGCATCCATTAGGAGACACAAATGTATACTCCCCTTCCCTATCTCCCTCACAACAACCATTCAGGATCCCCATGTCAAACATAAAGCATAAATCTAACAAAGACCTGCCAAAATTGTTCATCGTGTCATCTTTAGAAGCACGCACACACAGTTCATCATTCATTCCATCATACTCTACATCATCCAGATAATTTGACATGACTTCAAGGTTGGCTTGTTCTTGACCTGTCCTGGCATTCAAGTCTCCTACAATCATGAAATGAAAATCATCTTTTTGAAAATACTGTAATAATGCTTCCTCTAATAATAAAACACCATCCTTAATTAGTTTTTCATTGTAAATAGGACCACCTTCTGGCACGACATAGCACGCTATCAAAATAACATCTTTTTCTAAATTGAAAATACATTTGTTTACTCTAATAGCAATAGTGTTGTCACACTCTATTTTAATTTCTTCAACATATTTCTCTAAAGTCTTTCTCACTAACAACAGCACTCCTCCAGAATTTCTTCCATGATGGGAAAACTTTTGAGCAGGGACATAAAACTTTAGATAATCAAGGAAAACACCACTGTAATCAAAATTAGAGTCCAGAAAAGTTTCTGTGAGGCAAACAAAATCGAACTTATTTACATAGTTTACAAAGGATACATCTTTTAATTTATTGTACAAGTTTTCTACGTTATAATTCAAAAATTTGTATTGACATGGATGGCCGGGCCTGTCCTAGCTCTTCCTCAAGCTGCTAGGACGCTGACTCCTGCGACAGTTATTGTTGTCACTGGCTACTTTGCCGCGAGCAGACGTCTTGCGCGACGGGTTAGGCAGGAAATCCCGCATCCCCGTCTGCTGGTAGGATAGCCGCCCGTCACGTGCAGCACGCCCCTCACCGTCAGCAGGACACGCCACGTCACAGCGGGGGAAATCCCCACCAATCGGCGCTGAGCTGTGGCGTTCACCTCGTGGAGTCGCCCCGTGGTTGCCATGGAAACGCCCACCCGTACTGCCTTCAGTGACGTCACGCCTGTCGTGGTCCCGTGCTGTCCGTGTCCCAGAGCGAGAGGAGGAGGGAGAAGGGGGCCTGCCGCTCGTCGTCTTCTGTCGGCTGCCAGGCGTGGGGCCACCCTCTGACGTCACGCTCGCTCCGCTGGTGAGGAAAGGGGAATCCCCATGATGACTGCGCTGTGAGGAGGGGACAGGGGTGGAGGACTGCTGTGCACCCCCACTCTCCACCTCCTCTGCATAGGATCGGGGGTCTGGAAGGCTGGGCCCGATCACCATCTGCCCCCTGTGGAAGTAGGCTCTCTTCCCCTCCCTGCGTGCTGCAGCCACCATCTGTGCCTGTGCCCTGGTCAGGTCGTTGGCCACCCTGACACCTTCGTCTTGCAACTTCTGCCTCAGATCTTTGCCAGTCAGGATGCTCATTTTGTTCTCCATCTACTGAACTTGGCGATCATAGGCCTGGGTTGTCCATCTCGTGCCTGCCCTGTTCGATGTGCTCGGGCTATGTCGTCTACAGTCCAGGTCTTGTGGTCATCGACACTGTTCAGCACATCGATGACGGACTGAGCACAAGAGTCATGGGTTTCTCTGGCAGTATGTTGTGGTATGCCAAACAAGCGTAAATTATCTCTTCTTGAGAAATCTTCCAGCCTGTCCGTGTCCGTTTTTAAATGTTCAATCTCTGATTTCATGCTCCTGATGGTATCCTTCAGTTGTTGCACCTCTTCTCTGTCTTCCTTTCTTTCCTCGAAGAGCTGATGTATATCGTCTGTCATTTCTGTGACTGTTCCTGTCAACTCTCTTTGGTCTCTTTCCAGTCTGTCACATCTTAGATTGATTTCCTCACATTGATGTTTCACTTGCAAAAGTTCGTTCTTAATTTCCCCTAAGTCGTTCCTGATGACGCTAGTTTGCTCTGAAAACTGCTGCTGTATGTTTTGCATTATTGTGCTCATCAGATCGCTGACATCAGTTGGCGTATTCTGTACTGAATCCGTTTTGTCTTTTACGTCCTTCTGCCCGTCAGTATTGGGCCCTGGGTTTGTTTCCACGTCGCCGCTTAGCAACAGCCTGTTTAGAGAGAAGGCAGCATGCTGCACACAACAGGCCACGAGAAGCACGGGCACGTGCAATCCGGACTGACAGGCAGGCCCACTGTCACTGACACACACATCTGTCATCTCCTGCCACGTTGTGCCTTTTGAAATACTATGCCACTCAAAGCAAGCACAGTCGAATGACATAAATTTGTCAAAATTGCTGAGGAAACAGTTAATTAGAAACATCAGCATGGCACAGCACACAAAGTTCGCCACGACATCTGCTGTTGATAGGCGTGTCACCGTGTCGGTGTTTTTGCTCACTTGTGCAGAGTTTGTTGACATATTTTTATGCAAGCCTGACACACGCTGACATTTTGCAGCAAACACCCCAATTGCAGCCCTCCACATCACCAAGTCCCACCCTTTTGGGATAGTTTTATGCACAGGTGTTTCTTACAACATTGCAGCACAAGTAACAGTTCGAAACAATTCTTTGAAACGTTGTGGCATACACAGTTTTACGCCGCGCCTCACATGCACTGCCTCCTGGACGCCATGTTCTATCGTCCCGAGAGAGAGAGAGAGAGAGAGAGAGAGAGAGAGAGAGAGAGAGAGAGAGAGAGAGAGAGAGAGAGAGAGAGAGCGAGAGAGAGAGAGAGAGAGCGAGAGAGAGAGAGAGAGAGAGAGAGAGAGAGAGAGAGAGAGAGAGAGAGAGAGAGAGAGAGAGAGAGAGAGAGAGATCAAATCAAATCAAATCAAATCAAATCAAATTCTTTTATTTTGAGGATAATGAATAAGCACTTATGTGCTTTTTTACATCCAATACTCAAAGAGTGAGAGAGAGAGAGAGAGAGAGAGAGAGAGAGAGAGAGAGAGAGAGAGAGAGAGAGAGAGAGAGAGAGAGAGAGAGAGAGAGAGAGAGAGAGAATCTATTTTCATGGATGGAAAGAAATAAGCACACATCGTGGCCTTTGTTTTTATGCTGAGCCCTCAATCAAGGAAAAATTGAAACAAACAATTTAATAATCAAAGATTAGAAAAAGAAAAACTTGAAGGCACAGTAATAGAGATCAATACAAAAAGAGTAAGTCCACATAGTGATTGGTTAAGGGAAAATAAACACAAACAAATAAACAAGGAAAGAAAGGAAAAGTGTTAACATCTTCATCACTTCTTAACGCATGTTACATTCTCTAAACACAAGGCAGAGACAATGAGCACATTGGGAAAAAAAATAAAGAAAGAGAGATGAAAAAGAAGGACAGCTATCAAATAGCACGAAAAAAATTCAAATGGAACAGACAGACGGAGGGACGGACGGACGGACAGAGAGAGAGAGAGAGAGAGAGAGAGAGAGAGAGAGAGAGAGAGAGAGAGAGAGAGAGAGAGAGAGAGAGAGGGGGGGGGGGGTGGAATGAAGGGAGGGGGGAGGGGTGGCCATTTCAAAACAATTAATCCGGTACAGTAATGTCAACAACAAACACAAAGCAAAAAAGGTGAGAATGCCAGTCTAGCAAAGCAAACACATACACAATGTTCCAGTTGATAGTTGAGGAGGAAGGTAAGATAGAAGGAGCCAATGAATTATAAATTTCAAGAGATAGAACTCTAAAGAGATAATAGATTCATAAAAAGGCCATGGGGCCAATCATGAAGGGGGGTTGCTGATCAAATAAAATGTGACAATTGAACCTTAGCCAGTGAAATCCACTTGTGATCTAAGCCTACATACCATGATATACTTAAAAACCTTTAGGCCACCCTGTTTGCTTAAACAGGGTGGTCTAAAGGTCCTTAGAGGGACGGGATAGCCTAGTGGTCAGAACATTGCGCTGGCAATTTGACGACCCAGGATAGAACCTGTTCCAGGGGATTTTTCCCATGGGGTTAACATCAGTGCTGACTCCACTCTCCCCAAAAGTCCTTTGGATGAGACTATAAACCGAGACCCTGTGTACGAACGCATGCATAACATCATGTGCACACGTTAAATCCTGTTCTGCTTTTCGTTAAAGTAGGTCATTGTGTGCGGTGGGACAGATGACAAGATTTACAAAATCGGCATACACACGGGTACTGGACGTAAAAAAAAGCACATGAGTGCTAATTCCATCATCCTCGATATAAAAGAATAAATAAATAAGATAAATCAATCAATCAATTTAGAGCATTCTGATAATACTAGAGTTTTTTCTGTTCAGTGCATAGCCAAGGAAAAGCAGTGTGACGGAATCAGGGACTGTGTGAAAAACAGGGATGAAGAAGTGTGTCTAGACCCTCGCAATGTCAAGATTATACTGAAGCCGCCCCCTGCCGTGCTGTTCATCGAATCCTCCTACGGGCTGACAATGAAGCCTCTGCCTCACCCCAACACCTCCTGTCCACACACCCATTTCAAGTGTCTGGTGGAAGGCAACTGCCTGCCTGTCTTCCTCAGATGTAACGGTGTCAACGACTGTCCTGGTCACGAGGATGAGGCCGGGTGTCAGAAGTATACCTGTCCCGGGTTTTACCGGTGCCGCGGCAGTGACAGAACCATCTGCGTTCACGACGACGACTTGTGCGATGGTTTGCCGCAGTGCCCTCAGCACGATGATGAAGTGATGTGTGATGCTGCTTGTCCCTCGTCCTGTATCTGCCATCTCTTGGCCTTCACCTGTACAGGCACCTTCCACTTCAGCTTCTTCCCTCAACTGCGCTACCTGGAGGCCAGAGGGAGCGGGCTTCGCCAGGCGGACATCAAAGGCTACAGCATGCTGATCCACCTGGGTGCTCAGGCCTGTGAATGGCAGAATCTGACCGATTTCACTTTGGTCAATCTTCGCAGTTTGGACTTGAGTAATAACTTACTGAGCCAAGTTCATTTCAGTCATTTTGATAGACTGTACAATCTTCATCAGCTGAACCTGGCAGGTAATCCTGTTTCTAGCATTGCTTTTAATGGTCAACCTGATCCTCCGTTAGCTTTGACCGTGTTCAACTTGTCGCAGACAGACATGCTTTCTCTTCAGTTGAGCCAGTTGTCGTCTATTTTGCCAAATTTGGAAATTCTAGATCTGTCTGAAAACAAGATCAGATCGTTACATGGACAAAATGTGTTCCCAAACCTTCAGGTTTTAAATCTCCATGGTTGCCCTGTCGTTAAATTCACTCCTGATTTAATGAAAAGCATGAACCTTCTGACATATGTCTATGCAGATAACTACAAGCTGTGCTGTTCAGCAATTTTACCAGACCACTTCAAAGGCAACTGTTTGGCCCCATTTAACGAGGTTTCATCATGTGGCGATTTGCTGAAAACTGACACGTATCGCATCGTCCTGTATTTATTTGCTCTACTTGCTATCTCCGGAAACTTGTGCAGCTTCTGTTACCGTTTACTGTGTGGATCAGAAAGAATCAAGACCGGTTTTGCCGTCTTCGTCCTCCATCTTTGCGTAGCAGACTTTTGCATGGGAGTATACCTAACCTTTGTCGGCGTGGCGGACCTGGTTTACGCTGACGTGTACGTGTGGAAAGAAGAAAACTGGAGAAGGAGCGTGGTCTGCAGCATGGCGGGATTTCTCTCCCTGATGTCCTGTGAGGTGTCAGCCTTCATCATCTGCCTCATCACCCTGGATCGTTTCATCGTGCTCCGTTTCCCCTTCAGCCAAAGACGGTTTGGGCGGGTGTCCGCTAACGTGACCTGTGCACTTATCTGGACGTTGGGGTTCATTTTAGCCGTTATACCTCTGCTTCCCTTCGCGGCACACTGGGAGTTCTACAGTCAGACAGGCATCTGCATTCCCTTGCCGGTAACCAGGGCTGACTTTGCCGGCCACATATACTCCTTCAGTGTCATGATCATCTGCAACCTGATCCTCTTTGTCCTGATTGCTGTGGGCCAGTCTCTCATCAGCTGGTCGATAAGAGACGCGGGCATTTCTAAACAGAAGACAGAGTTGAGCAGCGTGACAGCAGCAGCGTCTAACGAGGAAGCCAAAGCCAAAGAAGCCATCATTGCCCGGCGTCTGCTGACCATCGCCATGACGGATTTCCTGTGCTGGTTCCCCATCGGTCTGTGTGGTCTGCTGGCCGCTGCAAATGTGGCTGTACCCGGGGAAGTCAACGTGGCCATAGCTATTTTTGTCTTGCCCCTCAACTCGGCTCTCAACCCTTTCATTTACACTTTCAACATCATCTTGGAGAGACGGCAGAAGGCGCGGGAGCTTCACTTACAGAAGATCTTACTGGCTCGGATCAAACTGGCTGAGGTATCAGGAAAATTGTGAATCGATTGTTTTAATGAAATGGTCACTGACATGAATGACTGACCTTGTTGTTCAAAGATATTTTGAATGACAGTATGTCTTGTGGGTTAATTTTTCGATTTTCTGTCTGTCTGTCTGTCTGTCTCTGTCTCTGTCTGTCTGTCTGTCTGTCTGTCTGTCTGTCTGTCTGTCTGTCTGTCTGTCTGTCTGTCTGTTCTGTCTGTCTGTCTGTCTGTCTGTCTCTCTCTCTCTCTCTCTCTTCTCTCTCTCTCTCTCTCTCTCTCTCTCTCTCTCTCTCTCTCTCTCTCTCACACACACACACACACATACTCACTCACCCACTCACTCACTCACTCACTCACTCACACTCACTCACACACGTTTGTTTAAATGACTATCAGTGTATCCAGTTAGGATGACGCGTTTTGTTGAATGTATCCCGTTTTCTTCTTTTAAAATATTGGTTAAACTGCTGTTGGTGGTGATGCGGTATGTGGGGGTAGGGAGGGGGTTTCTTAGCTTTATTCCCTGATCAGGGCAAGGGCCGGATGAAAAAAAGTATGTAATGCTTAGTCTGTAACCCTTGAAAAACTAAAGATTATTCATTCATTCATTCATTCATTCATTCATTCATTCATTCATTCTCTCTCTCTCTCTCTCTCTCTCTCTCTCTCTCTCTCCTCTCTCTCTCTCTCTCTCTCTCTCTCTCTCTCTCTCTCTCTCTCTCTCTCTCTGAGTACGCACACCTGTGTGCGTGTGTGTGTGTGTGGGGGGGGGGGGGGGCGGGGCGGGGGACATAGTTTTCTGATTTAATGACAGTCTCTCACAGCACATAATGTAGGCCTATCCAGATGAGTTCCATGGATGAGATTATGAATCAAAGTTCTATTCCATTGAGAACGCACACTGAACTTTTTGTGCGAACATTAAAACGCCAACCACTTTTTGCAGATGGAAAGAGTCTGCCAGGAGTGAATATATCAAGCATGCATCCTGCCATCTGGCAATGGATGGGCTCCACCAGGCTCAGTCCCCACCCCCCCTCCCACCCCCCCACCCCCCTAATGGTCAGAACATTGCGCTCGCAATTTGACGACCCGGCTTCGTTTCCCGTTCGAGAGGATTTTTCCCCTGGAGTTAACATCAGTGCTGACTCCATTCCCCCACAAAAGTCCTGCGGATGAGACTATAAACCGAGGCCCCGTGTGTGAACGCACGCAGAACATCTTGTGCACACGTTAAATCCTGTTCCGCTTTTCATAAGAGTAGGCCATCGTGTGCCGGTGGGAACAGATAACAAGATTCACAAAACTACATACACACAGGGACTGGTTGTAAAAAAGCACATGAGTGCTTTTTCCATTATCCTCGATATAAATTAGCCTAATCTGTTAATTGTTCTGTTATTCTGTTGCCCTTTTCATAAAAGTAAGCCATTGTGTGCCGGTGGGAACAGATGACAAGAATTACAAAACTGCATACACACGGGGACTGGATATGAAAAAAGCACACGAGTGCTTATTCCATTATCCTCGATTTAAAAGAATAGATAAAATAATAATTGAGAAATAAACACACACATCATGCCAACTATTCTTTTTCTTTCTTTTCTTCCTTTCTCCGTCCTAAGGTGTTGTTTCTCATTTGTGCTGCTACACATTTGAATAACCTAAGCGAAACAATGAAACCTAATCATATGGGTAATATGACGTTTATAAGTCAGTACCGTTAGTTTAGGAAGTTGACCCTCCTGCGTGGTCTCACGAAATCGAAAGTAAAACATTGGTTGTTGCCCTTTGCAACTCTTCTGTATTCAGACGGCAGCAGAGGGAGAAAAAGTTATCAAGAATGGCAGCGTAGGTCTGGAACCGGCTGGAATCGCTGACGACACGTACGCAATTTTGAAACTTGAGGATGAAGCTTTGGTTCTCGATCCTTTTGGTGGTTTTTCACAGCATCTTTTTATTTAATCTGGAATTTCTGAGTCATGTTAGAGCGGAGAAAGCCGATGCTTTCCTCCCTCCGACTGTTGTCGTGGCTATTTTGGTCAGAAACAAGGCACACGCGCTGCCTTGGTTTCTGGGTCGCTTCGAACAGTTAGATTATCCAAAAGATCGGATAACGTTGTGGTAGAGTTTTTCTTTGATAATTTTTAAAAATCTGTCTATAGTATTATGAAATGTGTTTATCAAGTATTATTTGTATCATTTATCTTTATGGCTGTGGGCTCTTGTGTCCTCGTTAATTGCATTAGTAGTTCTTATCACATGGAATGTTGGAAAGGAAATAGCACAGAAGCAAGATCACCCAGCGGAACTTCAGTCTAGTGACTAGATGTATTAGATTTGTGCTTGTAAGTGAGTGTTGAGGAAACAGCTACTGACAGAATGAGGCCACATGCGTGGGATTTTGTTTTGGGCATGCAACAGTGCTATTGAGTATTGACTATTGTTATTCAAAATGCAAGAATTGAGAATGGCACAGGAGCATTTATTTATTTATTTATTTATTCTTTTATTTGGAGGATAATGGAATTAGCACCCATGCGCTTTTTTTTTTTTTTACATCCAGTCCCCATGTGTATGCAGTTTTGTAATTCCTGTCATCTGTTGACGTCAGCACACAGTGGCCTACTCTTGCGGAAAGCGGAACAGGATTTAACGTGTACACAAGATGTTCTGCATATGTTTGCACATGGGACCTTGGTTTATAGTCTCACCCAAAGGACTTTTGGGGAGAGTGGAGTCAGCACTGATGTTAACTCTAGGGAAAAAGTCCCCTCGAACCCAGGTCATCAAATAGCGAGCACAATGTTCTGACAACTAGGCTATCCTGTCTCCCAACATTATTTGAGCATCCCATTTATTTTTGGGTCGGTCTGATGCCATTGGACTGGAGTCTTGGGGTACGTTCATACTGCTACTCATGGCTATTGCACAAACATGGGACAGGCAAAAAAATGGTGGACATGCATCACTCACTCACTCAGTCCCATGTCCCAAAGGACGTAGGGGGGACATGAGAGAAGACATGCATAACCCCACATTAATTTTACTTGCCTTGTTGAAGGTGTTCATACTGCCACAGACATGCATACACAAATCCACCTGCGAAAAAAGCCTTATGTTCTTGCACTACTTCCAGCTGCATGCATGACCAGGGGAAAAAATGTCAAGTGGAAGAGATCACCTCATTTTTCATCACAAGAAGTCTTCCAGGCCGTCATACTGCAATGCTTTTAGTTAAATATGGGTGTGTGCTGAAGGTCACAGCAACTTTTGTTTATCGAAAACAACCAGGCCTACCAGCCTCCCATTTCTTTCTAATGGACAGAGAGCATGCGGATATAACACATAATGTATGAACGCCTTTTCTTACATGTGTACATGCTTTTTCAAGCTCGCTCTACACTTGTGAGTGGCAGTATGAATGTAATGTTACTTCTGTTTGAATTGAATTGAATCGCATGAACTTGGTGTTCAAGTCAGGGAATGTTTTTTTTTTTTCAACAAACAGAATTTATTCAAACATAATGAAATAGAGGTGAGGCCAGATGGCAAATATGTGTGTGTGTGTGTGTGTGTGTGTGTGTGTGTGTGTGTGGTGTGTGTGTGTGTAAAATTATAAATGATAAAGAAAACAACTGGTGCCTTACCAGTTATACTGTAGACAGTAAGACTAGTAACTTGTATTAAGTGTAACTGTAACTAGTGTAAGACAGGGATAGCATTTTAGTACAATAGTACAAGTTTATGCTGAGCATATAAATATATCAGCTTGAAATCATATGTATAACATTTTATTATAATGTCATTGTCAGTTTATCTTCAGAATAAAACACTTTTTTCTTTTTCCTCTTTGTCTCTGTCTACAGGTATGTGTCTGTCTGCCTGCCTGCCTGCCTGCCTGTCTGTGTGTCTGTCTGTCTGTCTGTCTGTCTCTGTCTCTTTCTGTCTGTGTCTGTCTGTCTTTCTCTGTGTCTCTGTGTCTTTGTCTCTGTCTGTCTCTGTCTCTGTCTGTCTGTCTGTCTGTCTGTCTGTCTGTCTGTCTGTCTGTCTGTCTGTCTGTCTGTCTGTCTGTCTGTCTGTCTGTCTGTCTCTCTCTCTCTCTCTCTCTCTCTCTCTCTCTCTCTCTCTCTCTCTCTCTCTCTCTCTCTCTCTCTCTCTTTCTCTCTCTCTAGTTGTCATTGTCTGTCCCTTAGTTTTATGTCTGCCTTTCTGTTGTATATAGCGCTATACAAATTCCATTTATTATTATTATTATTATTATTATTATTATTATTATTATTATTATTATTATTATTTGATGATTTTTTGTTTTTTTTTAGATAAGCAAGCAAATTTGGAAATAATTTTAAAACAATTGTACAGTTTTAAAATGTGTAATTTTTTTTACAGGAACCATAATTTAAGGTGCCCCTATGCAATGCTCATTTTCAGGATTCGCAGTGATCATAACGTTGATAACACAACAGCCATCCTGAAGGAGTGGGTATCGGCTGTCAAACCTACCTACCATCATATTGATCTTAAAATTGATGAAAAACGGATAGGTCAGTATTTTATGTGTCTGTGTCATTGTGTGTGTTTATTTTGTGGCTATGTCAACGCATATTTTATGTGTGACCTATTTTTACAAAAGGAGCCTTGAGGTGTAAATGGGTAAAATTGAGTTATTATATATATATATTTTTTTAAATCTACAGATGATTACTGTATGATTTATTATTCTACCACTAAAATTGATAAAGTTATACTTATAGGTGTTCGAAATGGGTGACATACTCAGAGACTGTCACAGTGATTTCATGTTCTGAGAAAATCAAGTTAAAGTATTTTACAACTCTAGCTGACAAACCCCTTAGCAGGTTGATAATAACGCTTTACATCCACATTTTTTAATCGTATCAAACCTTTTCAATAACATAGTCAGTTCAATGCCTACAGATTCTGTTTTGATGAAAGTCAAAATTGGCAAAGCGAACCCTATCTTCCCTTTATTAGTCCTCCGTCCTTTTCACTGCGGCCTGTGAGTTTAGACTCAGTGTGTAAAAACGGGTCACATATGATTATTTTGATGGACGCTGTAGCCAAGGGATTAAACCGTTTGACTTCAGTCTCTTTGGTCCATGAACTTATGAAGTCCTAGGTTCAAATCTTGTCAGCGGCACCTGGTAAATTAAGGGTGGGGATTTTTATGAATTGTTGACTCAACTTCAAGTGGAGGCCTGCCAGTGCGTTATTTCTCTTCCTGAATATGTAATAGGTGTGAAGCAAATCAAGTATTATGTTAAAAAACTTCAACTTGTGATTCATGCTAGCATTCAATGGGTTATGGAAACACAAATGTACCCAGCTTGCAACCTGTACATTGAAATGAGCTACTCTGAAGTTGGGATGTGTTGGTTGAGGGTAGTGGGCATGCCTCTTGCATAGTCACAAGCTCAGAAGATTAGGCACTATGCAACCTGCCTGGTAAGAGAATGAAGAGAGAAAGAGAGAGAGAGAGAGAGAGAGAGAGAGAGAGAGAGAGAGAGAGAGAGAGAGAGAGAGAGAGAGAGAAAGTTATTATTTAAGTAACTAAGCTTATAGTTATGTACTAACAGGGATTGGTATGGACTTGGTATCGATCAGGCAACATGTCTTGCAGAGACAAGATAACATTTCTCTTTTTTGTCGGTAATGTTTAAGGATACTTGTTAGGCGCCACAACCAAAATTTTGAACTAATGAAAGCGTTTTACTGACACTTTCTCCAGTAGAGTATTTGAATGTTTTCGAAAGAGTATGGACAGCACAGTTTTTGATACTGACTGTAAATCATGTCACTGTTTGTTGCCAGGCTACACGGATGAGCGATCAACCTGTGACTGGACGGAGAAGCGGTTTGCTAATGTCATCCAGCTGCGTCAGAAAGCAGTGGAGTATGCCAGGAAGGCTTGGGCGGACTTTTTGTTTGTACGTTGCTCATGCTTGCTTTGAAAAAATGAAAAATATTTCATAAAGAATTTTGTGATGCTGCAGTACAGTAGTGAAAAAAATCTGAACTAAGGACTCAAATCATTGGACAAAGAGATCTGCAACAAGAAATGTGTAAAATAAATTTTATTCAACCCTCTTGCATTTGGTGTCTCTTAACACAAACTGCCCCTAGATTTCGCACTCAATCACGAAATCAGGTCAAGCACACATGTTGGCTGGCCTTTTCCTCCTTCTAAATACATACCAGCAGCTATAATTACTTCCAGACACTCTACAGGGTTTCTCCTTTTAGCCTGATGCTTTGACATGTAGCAATTAGTGATGGTCACAGGGTGATGGAAATGTACTGTTCTGTGTGTAAATCCTGGCAAATCCTGGATTGGGTCTTAGGGGGGTAATTATTCAATCCCAGCAAATCCCAGATCGGGACTAAGAGGGTTAAAAGAGAATTTCAAAGGACTGAGATCATTGAGCAAAGAGATAAAATTTTTAGCAGCCAAAAATGTGTAAAATAATTATTTAAAAGATAATTTTGTGCTGTGCAGAAGTGCAAAGGGCTCAAATCATTGAGCAAAGAGATCAAGACTTTTAGCAGCCAAAAATGAGTAAAACAGTTAGCATGATCAGGTAAGGTAAGAAAACAGGGGTCTTAAAGCTATGACTATGAGTGGGACTTTAATATTTACCAACACTGGTGGTACCTGGTGATCAGGACCAAAAGATTTGTGTCAGAGCTGCAACATAGGGTAATTGCTAGAAGATTTTTTCCCTCACCTAATTTATGGTGGATTCCAAAGGTATGTTGGCTCAGTTTATTGATTAATTGATCATGGTGCAAACATTCATTTAGCACTGCTGCTTTTATTGCAGAAGCTTATTCAGGTAAATCATTGTTGAATGAAGGGGATACTTGTTACTGATATGTCAGTCTGGACAGTTTTTTCCCTTTGTATATCCCACCTTTTTACTCATTTACTGTTAGCCTTTCCCCTTTTTTCCCCCTTTTTAAGCATTAAATTTGTGCTTTTGCTAGTGTAGAACTTTTGTAATTAACTCTTTTTATTACTAAATAGGTATTTATTAGCAAAACCCATATTATTTAGCATAACAATATTTTTCTGCTTTCAGATGCTGGATGCAGATGTTATTCTCGATAACCCAAACACTCTGAAAGTGTTGATGATGCAGGAAAAGTGAGTATTTTGGAAACGTGGGGGGTGGGGGTGGGGGCATCTGTTTGTATCATAATCATTGTGTCTCTGTATTTTGTCTATTCTGTATATCCTGTATATCAGTCCATTTAGAGTCCGTGTTTAAAACAGAGGGGAGCCTGTGTTCTGTGTAAAAGTCTGCTGATTCAACTTTTTGTTTGTTTATTGTTTTTTTACTTCATTTTTTTTTATCAGTTCTTTTATTTTGAGGATAATGGAATAAGCATGTGTGTGCTTGTTTTTTTTTTACATCTAGTCCCCATGTATGTGCAGTTTTGTAAATTTTGTCATGTGCTCCTACAAGCCCTCAATATCCTGCTCATCTGTGTTTATATTTTGTGTGTGTGTGGATGTGTGTGCATGCATGCATTTGGTTTAGACAGGATCTTATTTATTCATAAACACATGACATACTAACTTGTAAAATTTGGTGTGTAGATTTATCGATTAAAAGTAAATGGGGGGGGGGGGGGGCGGGATAACTAAGTGGTCAGAGCAGCTCGCTTTCCCCCAGTCAAGTTAAGCAGCGTTGAGCTTTGTTACCAGTTGGATGGGTAACCGTTTGCGCACCTTGGCTTCAGTACAATCCCCCCAGTTTACCTAGCTGTTAATGGGTACCTGCCCTCTTTAGGGTCAGGGAAGGTAAAGCAGCGAGGGAGAGGAGATGGGCGCTGCCCTCAATATGCTGGCCCCTAGAGAAGCTGAGGTCTCTGACACTTTGCTCCCCTACGACCAAATCGGTTATGGGACACCTTTACCTTTACCTTTAAGTAAATGGGAAAAAGACATTCCATGCCTATGTCCCCAAAAATCATCCTATGTTAACAGGGCTCTGTGTGTGTGTGTGTGAACAGGGCAGCAGTGGGCCCTATGCTGAACGCCAGTGTGGAGGGCTACTACTCCAACTTCTGGGGAGCCATGTCAGAGAAGGTAAGTGTGCTGAGGTTCCAGGGTACCGCTGGCCTAGAGATAGCATCGTGCACACGTTAAATCCTGTTCCGCTTTTCGTAAGAGTAGGCCATTGTTTGCCGGTGGGAACGGATGACAAAGATTTACAAAAACTGCATACACACGGGGACTTGACGTAAAAAAGCGCATGAGTGCTTATTCGGTTATCCTCGGTATAGAAAAGAATAGAAGAATAACAAAAAACAAAATAAAAAGATATTTTTATATCGTATGTGTGTGAACGGTGAGAGATTTTATTTTTTTATTTTTTTATTTTTTTATTCTTTTATATTAAGGGTAATGGAATAAGCACTCATGTGCTTTTTTTTTTTTAACATTCAGTCCCTGTGTGTATGCAGTTTTGTAAATTTTGTCATTGTTCCACTGGCGCACAATGGCCTCCTCTTTCAAAAGGCAGGACAGGATTTAACATGTGCACAAGATGTTCTGCGTGCTTTCGGACACAGGGCCTCAGTTTATAGTCTCGTCCAAAGGACTTTTGGGGAGAGATAGGTGGATCAGTGGTCTAGAGGTAATGCACCTGCCAGGAAGGTGAAAAGTTTGGGTTCAAACTGTGTGGTGGTTTGATCCCTGTTTGTACCCGAAACTTTTCTCCCATCCACTGGACCGTGAGTTGTGGTCTGGGTGCTAGTCTTTCAGATGAGCTGATTATCTGAGGTCCCATGTGTAACGTGTATTTAGCATACGTTAAAGAATGTATGGCAGCAGGAGAGTTGTCGCTGTAGAAAAAAGTCACTGTGATAGGGAAACAAATACACATGCAGACAGGAAAAGAAAAAAAAGGTTGGCACTGTTCATGTGGTGACGTGCTCTCCCTGAAGAGAGTAGCCCTAATTTCATGGAGAGAAATCTGCCATGACTTGAAGTGGTATCACTCACTCACTCACTCAGTCCCATGTCCCAGTGACGTAGGGGGACATGAGAGAAGACGCAACAGAGATCTTTTTCCATGCTTCACGATCCTGTGTGGCTAGTAGGAGGTGTTGCAGGGGTTGGGCGGTCCAGTCTTTGATGTTGTCAACCCATGATTTCTTTTGGCGGCCTCTTCTTCTCTTGCCCTCGACTGTTCCTTGCAAGATGGTTTTTGCTAGGGTGTTGTGTCTTGTGGTGTGACCAAACCACATCAGCTTTCTCCTCTTTATGATGGAGAGCAAAGGCTCTTGGGGCCCACACGCTTTTTGATTTCTTCTTTCACATAGTTATTGGTCTTGTGTTCTTTGTATGATATTTTGAGGAGTCTTCTGTGGCACTTGTTCTCAAATGCTTGGATTCTCCTCTCTAACTCTGCTGTCAGAGTCCATGATTCACAGCCATATAGGAGGATAGATATCACGAGGGATTTGTAAGTGGTATACAGTACAATATAACAATAGTTTAAAGCTGGTTCAGAGATTCAGGTTTTTCTCCCATCTCCTCACTCCTTGAACAATTTTCTAGGTAAAAAGTCTTCTGAATAAAGCATTGAGCCTTCGTCATGCTCAGTGGGTGTTAGGCCTGTAAAAAAACCTTAAATGGCAGTAAGAGATTTATGCTTGTTAAAACTCTGTGTGTGTGTGTGTGTGTGTGTGTGTGTGTGTGTGTGTGTGTGTGTGTGTGTGTGTGTGTGCTGTGCTGCGTGCTGTGCGTGTGTGCATGTTTGTGCTTTAGCCTCTTTTTTTCTTGCTCGCTCTCACTCCTTCTCTGTCTCTGTCTAACTGTCTCTTTCTCCTTTTCTCCTATGCTTGGTTTTTCTTTATCTTGCTCATGTTTTTTAGACGAATGCCGCACAAGGACAGTGCAAGAACACACTCAAGCTGAATTTGTAACTGGGGCTTCTTTTTCATTAATTCCTTGGCTACAACTATAAAGCTCACCAATGGCAAGATTTCGCATATGCAACTGGTTTTACCCACCAAAAGGTAGCCACACTCTGACTTCAGAGATATAAATGTGTGAATCTGAACAAGGGAATGGTAAGGGAAAAATTAAGCAGCTAGTCAATGTACATGTGTGTTTCTATAACATGTACCATAAATAGTCATGGTGTTGACTTCTGTTGCCGTTGACAAAGTCATGGTGTTGACTTCTGTTGCAGTTGACTAAGTCATGGTGTTGATTTCTGTTGCAGTTGACAAAGTCACATTGTTGACTTTGTTGCGGTTGACAAAGTCACTGTGTTGACTTCTGTTGCAGTTGGCAGTCATGGTGTTGACTTCTGTTGCAGTTGTCAAAGTCATGATGTTGACTTCTGTTGCAGTTGACAAAGTCAGGGATATAAATGTACGAATCTGAACAAGGGAATAGTAAGGGAAAAATTAAGCGACTAGTCACAGATGACAAGATTTACAAAACTGCACACACACAGGGACTGGATGTAAAAAAGCACATGAGTGCTTATTCCGTTATCCTCTCTCTCTCTCTCTCTCTCTCTCTCTCTCTCTCTCTCTCTCTCTCTCTCTCTCTCTCTCTCTCTCCTCTCTCTCTCTCTCTCTCTCTCTTTCTCTCTCTCTCTCTCTCTCTCTCTCTCTCTATATATATATATATAAAGCGTGTGTTTCTGTAACGTGCACCACAAACGGTTGTGTTTTTTTCCCAGGGCTACTACCTGCGATCAGGAGACTACATGGAGATCGTGGACCGAGAGAAGATGGGCTGTTTTGCCGTGCCCATGGTGCACACAGCTGTCCTGTTCGACATGCGCAAGGAGCTGTCTCAGCACCTGTCCTACAGCTCTGTGCCCGAGGGCTACTCTGGTCCACGGGACGACATCATCATCCTGGCCCATAACATCAAAGCCGCAGGTGGGTGAAGCTTGACCAACGCTGACGTCATATTCTATTCTGTACCACCTCGTGTCACAGTAGATTTTTCTGTGTGTAATTCGGGCTGCTCCCTCTTCCCAGGGAGAATGCGTTGCCACAAGTGCGGTGCCTACCCATTATTTTTTCTTTTTTTTTTTTCTCTAGGAAAGAGAGATGGAAGATAATGATGGGAGGAATGGTTTTGAGCGTGAAGTAACTTTTTAAAGTAGGTATTACCTGCACAATGTTTGTACAGTTTTCGCTTGTATAACTTTCTTTTTTTTTTTTTTTCTTTTTTTTTTTTTAGTGAGAAGGAAAATAATGATGGGAGGAATGGTTTGAGTATGAGATAACTTTTAAAGTAGAGTAGTTATTACCTCTACAATGTTTGTAAAGTTTTTGCTTGTATAACTTTTCTTTTTTTTTTTTTTTTTAGTTTTGCATCTGAACAATGTTCTAACAGTGTTCACCTTCAGTGTTTGTATGGTTTTCACATGTCCAGTGTTTTTACAGTTTCCACCTCACAACATTTTAACCCTTTTACTGCCTTACTAATTCATACACACTGACAGGACTTTTTGCTAGGGGGGTGTTGGTCTGTGGTAGGAAATGGAGTAACTATCAACACTAATAATACATTTATCATTTTTAGGTGTTCTCAAGATCTGTATTCATTGTCCTATTCAGTAAACTTCTTCATCAAATGCTCAGACAAAAACATTATTTACTTATTATTTATTTATTCATTCTTTTATGATGAAGATAATGGAAAAAGCACTCACATGCTTTTTTTACATCCAATCCCAGTTTATGCAGTTTTATAAATACTGTCATCTGTTCCCACTGGCACACAATGGCCTACTCTTACGAAAAGCGGAAAGTGAACACACAGAGAACGTTTTGCATGCGCATTAACACCAGTTTCACCTTTTAGAAGATTATACCTTTGCAAACTGGTAGGAATGGGTGACGACATTGTTTTAAAACACTTTCACACTGGTGTTATGTTCAAACATAATCCCCAAAGTCGGAATGTGGCTACCTTGATGGTGGGTAGACAGCCACACATGTAGAATCTCGTGACTGGTGAACCTCCAAGCTCTAGCCGAGGAATAATAAATTAAAAAAACCCAACCCCCCCCCCCCCAAAAAAGCCCCAACCCAACCCTGTCTTTAACCCTCTTAGTCCTGAACCAGGATTTGCTGGAATTGAATAATTGCCCCCCCTGAATCCCGAACAGTAGATTTCCATCATGCTGTGACCATCACTAATTGCTACCACATGTCAAAGCTCTATCAGGCCAGTGGTAGAAACTCTGCTGAGAGTCTGGAAGTAATCATAGCTGCTGGTATGTACTTAGAAGGAGGAAAAGGCCAGCCAGCATGCATGCCTGACCTGATTTCGTGATGGAATGCAAAATCTAGGGGCAGTTTGTGTTCAGAGAATCTGAATGCTAGAGGGTTAAGTGAATGCTGTGAACTGTTGCAGGGGGCACGATGCACGTGGTGAACACAGAGTACTATGGCAAAGTGATGATTCCCCTGGACCACAAGTATTCCCTCAGGGAGGAAAGCGAGCAGTTCGACTACATTCGCCTTGAAGCCAATGGTTTGTCACCGTTTGTGCCGTTTTTTCTTGGATGTGTGTGCACGTACGTGTGTGTGTGTGTGTGTGTGTGTGTGTGTGTTTATTTATTATTATTATTATGGAGTCAGCACTGATGTTAACTCCAGAGGAAAAATCCCCTTGAACAGGAATCAAACCTGGGTCGTCAAATTGCGAGCGCATTGTTCTGACCATACTGTGTGTGTGTGTGTGTGTGTGTGTGTGTGTGTGTGTGTGTGTGTGTGTGTGTGTGTGTGTGTGTGTGCTTATACAAATATGTCTGTGATTCTGCAATATTTTTCATTAAATAAAATTAGCCTTCACTGCTACAGAAGTTGCCAGAGCTGTCATTTCTCAACTCTTTCCCCTCTTATGTTCAAAAACTAAATCTTGCTGCTCAGTTGTTCAGTTGAAAGTATGAAGTAGTTTTGCTGTGCAGGCAATGGGCAAAAAGTGTTTATTCAGATCCCTATGGCTACTATGTGCATGGAACGATCAGTAAAAACTATGTGTGCTTCAGCCCCCTTGGCAGAGCATTAATTAACCCTCTTGCATTTGGATTCTCTGAACACAAACTGCCCCTAGATTTCACATTCCGTCATGAAATCGGGTCAGGCACACATGCTCCCTTGCCTTTTCCTCCTTTTAAGTACATACCAGCAGCTATAATTACTTCCAGACTCTCAGCAGGGTTCCTACCTCTAGCCTGATAGAGCTTTGACATGTGGTAGCAGTTAGTGATGGCCACAGCATGATGGAAATGTACTGTGTGTAAATCCCGGCAAATCCCAGTTCGGGATTCAAGGGGGGCAATTATTCAAATCAGTATCTCTGTATACAATAAAAATGAAGCTTTTTGAGAATAGTGCTGTATCTAGTTCTGTGTATCTTTGAAAAAACCCCACTCAGTTCTGTAAGAATATCTGAGATATGTAGGAATATTTACCTTAGGTGTATTTATGTATTGGCAGTTCTGAGGGTAATGGGTTTTGTGCATTGTCCTGATCTCACTTGCTGTGTAATGTGCTACTGTGCAGTGTTTGACCCACCTCTGCCTCACTCCCCTCACATCTCCTACATACCTGTGAAACCAAAGAGCAAGCTGGGCTTTGATATGGTGAGATGACTGTTGTTTTAGGGATGAATTGTGTGTGTATGTGTGTTTGAGGAGAGCTTGTTGTCTGATTGGTAGTTGTGTGTGTGTGTGTGTGTGTGTGTGTGTGGGGTGTGTGTGTGTGTGTGTGTGTGCGTGTGTGTGTGTGTGTGCGTGTGTGTGAATCTGTGAGTGTGTGTGTGAATCTATGAGTGTGTGTGTGTGTGTGAGTGGTGTGTGTGTGTGTGTGTGTGTGTGTGTGTGTGTGTGTGTGTGTGTGTGTTGCTTTTGGTGTGTGTGTTGTTGTCTTCAATTTAACATCTGTTCACACTCAGTGATATTAGACGAGGAAAGTGGAAAGTAAAGAAGTTTAAGAAGGGAGTGGAAGGAGTGGGAGAAGAAAAGACTGAAGAGTTAGCATGTGGGTGGATGTTTTTGTACATGAAAAGGTAATAATACTTTAATATAAAAAAACCCCAACCCTTAGACATGAGAAAAGTTTAAATTGAACAAAGTGTGAACATTAAACATCAATAATGTAACTACAACAAATTTTCAAGTGGACTGTGCAATAAACATCTAGCAATGGCAAAGGCTAACTTTGAATTTTCAATTTTTGAATTTGTGGTGTGTGTGTGTATGTGAGTGTGTGTGTGTGTGTGTGTGTGAGTCAGTGTGTGTGTGTGTATGTGTGTGTGCGTGCATGCGTGCGTCAAGAAATTGCGGAAAGCCAGTGTAAATAAAATTATTTCCTGTGGCTTCTATAATTTTAGAATGTGCCTTGGTGTTTTTTGATTCCAGAAATCCATTCCATTATGATGCAGACTTAGCTGTTCACACTTGCTTCTGACAAATCTTTACCAGCATTACTGTGGAAGTTTTTCATAATGTATTAAGTGGATGGGATAGCTCAGTGGTCAGAGCGCTCGCTTTCCCCCAGCCAATGTTAAGCAGCGTCAAGTATGGTTACCAATTGGATGGGTGACCGTTTGCACGCCTTGGCTTCAGTACAGTTCCCCCAGTTCACCCAGCTGTAAATGGGTACCTGCCCTCTTTAGGGTCAGGGAAGGTAAAGCAGCGAGGGAGAGGAGATGGGCGCAGCCCTCAATATGGTGGCCCCTAGAGAAGCTGAGGTCTCTGACGCCTTGCTCCCCTAGGACCTCACAGGTTATGGGACACCTTTACCTTACCTTTTTTAGTGAGTAACAGGTCTCTGCTACTTGGTAAAGCTTACAGCACATTACTCAAAGAAGCATAAATTATTTGATTTGGGGGGGGGGGGGGGATTGGCATTCGGTTGGGTAGAAGAGAGCAGCCAGTGCTGTGTCTGTCATCACTTTTTTTTTTTTTTTAACTCATTTATCTGTTCATTTACCTATTCATTCATCTATTCATTCACCTGTTCATTTATTTATTCATTTATCGAATCATTTGCCTGTTTATTCATTCATCTGTTTAATCATTCATTCTGTTATTGTGTGTGTTGTGTTCAGGTGTACATGATAAACCTCGAGCGTCGGCCCGACAGACGTGAGCGTATGCTGAATGCCTTCGACATCCTGGGCATCGAAGCCAAGCACATGCCTGCTGTGGATGGCAAGTAGGTAACCTGTGTGGAAGGGGGTAGGAAAAACAGAAAGAAACATTAACACTTTCTACCCCGGGTACGGATTAATCCGTACCACATGATCATCTCCCCTGGACGGGGTACGGATTAATCCGTACCACAGCAGGTACTTTCACTTTCGCCCTCCCATTCTGTTCTATTCTCACATGGTCGTTTTAGCTTGTTGGCTTTAGCTGCCACGTTGGTCGCACATCGTTCACAGCTAATTTGCATATAAATTGAGCGTGTTTTTTGTTGTGTTTATTGTTGTTTTACGTGTCATATGCTTGTAGTATGGCTTTGGTACATCATACTTTCACTGCTGACGAAGTAACAGAAGTTTTAAAACGAGTTATTACGTTGCTGATAAAGATCGTGCTTTGGATAGAGATTGTGAGAGCTTTGAGTCTCGTGATACTCACTGTGTGCCGCTCGAGGAGCGAGATAGGCCAGCTAAAAGGGGTGGGAAGGGGGGGGGGGGTGACTGGGGAGGGGCGTGGCCTTGGTACTGTGAGTACTGCTACGATAAACACCAACTGTTTACATGAAAATGAACTACAAGCCACCTGGTGAAGTGCAAACATTCTGTACATATGAATAAAGTAGTGTAGAAAAGTTCAGGAACTTTCTTGGACTAGGGAAGAAATGTTATCTGTATATTCCATGATCGTTATTGTGACAGTGTCGTGTCTACAGTTCAGTGGTTCCCTTTGATTATATTACATTTGATGCATGCTGGAAGAAAACTTGTATAGTACCTATGTTTGTCCCTGTTTATTTGAGATTCTTGTATAGTTTTGTTGTTGTTGTGTTGTATTTGTTGCATACATTGCGTAAAAATCATAAGCCCATCAGTGGGATCACCACTTAAAATCAGAGCAATTACGTAATTTGACACCATAATTAACATACTCTTTTTTATGCAATATAAATTTTTATGCACGCATATAATGGGCAGTCATTTACCCACACAATGCCATAGTTTCATAAGAAATGGGCTTCAAACAAAAAAGATATGAGGATTTTACTATGATGACCCAGTGCACACTGCACTCAGCTGCTGCAGGGCTGGTCCACAGAGACTGCAGTGCAGCTGCACCCTTGGGGTACAAAGTGTTAAGGCCATGAGAAGACTTACTCTAAAGTTCAAAAAAATTTTAAGAAGTTTCTAGTGAACACTTACCTCACTCTGCCGATGTGAATGCCAGAAAATCTTTAGCTTTTTTTGGGTAGGCGCAGCATTTGTGGCATTGCACTCTCCCCTGGGAAGGCTGCCCAAATTTCATGCAGAGAAATCTGCTATGACATAAAGTGGTATAAAATAAAATGAGATAAAAATATTGGGGTTTTTTCCCTTGTGTTCTTCTCCTTTGCTTGTCTTTTGGTTTGTTTTTTTTTTTTTTTGCTTTTTGCCTTCTTTCTTCCTTTTGTCTTAAAGCTCTAAGGTTCAGTAATGGTGGGATTTTGCCTATGCGACTGTTTCTTTGCTCTTCATTAAGGTAGCTGCGTTCCATGTACGGTGGTGGCTCAAACCTGGGCCATCAGATTGCAAACTCATCCACTAAGCTATAGGGAACAGATGACAAGATTTACAAAACTGCATGCACACGGGGACTGGACGTAAAAAAGCTCATGATTGCTTATTCCATTACCCTTGATATAAAAGAATAAATAAAGATAAATAGGTAAATTAAAAAAAAAAAAAAAGGCGATCTCCCCCACCGCTTTATTTTATTCACAGTCTTTGTTTTTCCTGTATTTTTCTATCTGTTCATGCTCTTTGACTTTTTATTCTTTTCTTTTTATTACTTTCCATTTTTTCCGTCCTTGCTTGTGATCTGTGCTGTTTTCGTGTGGCTGTTTGCATGGTGATGTCTGCAGTGTTCATCTTGCTGTTGTTCAGAAACCTGACCACCAAGTACCTGGACAGTATTCCCATCAAACAGCTGCCTGGATTTGCTGACCCTTATAGTGGAAGGTAGGGGTGTTACTGTGTGTGTGTGTGTGTGTGTGTGTGTGTGTGTGTGTGTGTGTGTGTGTGTGTGTGTGTGTGTGTGTCGCTCTGTCTGTCTATGTGTGTTTGTATGTGAGTTTGTATGTGTGTGTGTGTGTGTGTGTGTGTGTGTGTGTGTGTGTGTGTGTGTGTGTGTGTGTGTGTGTGTGTCTCTCTGTCTGTCTGTCTGTCTGTCTGTCTGTCTGTCTGTCTGTCTGTCTGTCTGTCTGTCTGTCTGTCTGTCTGTCTGTCTGCTCTCTCTCTCTCTCTCTCTCTCTCTCTCTCTCTCTCTCTCTCTCTCTCTCTCTCTCTCTCTCTCTCTCTCTCTCTCTGTCTCTCTGTCTCACACACATACACACACACACACACACACACACACACACACACACACACACACACACACACACACACACACACACACACACTCACACACAGAGAACTGTTTTTCTCTTTTGTGCTAATAAGAAAACAAGGTGTGTGTATGTGTGCATGTGGACACATATATACGTACACTCAAACATACATTGTATGAAAAAAATGGACGAAAGTGCATTACCTCTCTCTCCATGATTTTAACACAGGCTTTGATTTTTCCTTTCTTTTAACAGGGCCATGACAATGGGAGAGATTGGATGTTTCCTCAGCCACTATTACATCTGGGAAGAGGTGAGGGCTTTTTTGTTTGTTTGTTGTTGTTTTTTGTTTTTTTTATCTCAGTCACTATAATATCTGGGAAGAGGTGAAGGTTTTTTTGGTTTGTTTGTTTTTTTCATCTTTATGTCATACTCCAAGGCAGCTTCTGACTTTTCTATATGTATCCATGACTTTATCACTTTTAGTTGGTTAGTGGGGGGGAGGAGAGATAGCCTAGTGGTGAGAGCATCACACTTGTAATCTAATTGCCCCAGATTGAGCCACCCCAGAGGTGCTGTTCAAGGGGATTTTTCTCCTGGAGTTAACATCAGTACAAACTACACTCCCCCCCCCCCCCCCCCCCCCCCCCCAAATCCTTTGGATAAGACAATAAACCAAGGCACTCATCTTGTGCACTCATTAAAACTTTTGTTTGTTTGTTCATAGACTCTTTTTTTATTTGATTTGTTTTTTTTGTTTTGTTTAATAAGGGCTATGTCTTCCTGGAGGTTTGGATAGTTCAGTGATTAGAGCGCTCGCTTTCCCCCCGTCAAGTTAAGCAGCGTCGAGCGTGGTTACCTGTTGGATGGGTGACCATTTGCGCACCTTGGCTACAGTACAGTCCCCCCCAGTTCACCCAGCTGTGAATGGGGTACCTGCCCTCTTTAGGGTCAGGGAAGGTAAAGCAGCGAGGGAGACACAGCTCTCAGTTTCCCTCACTTTCAGCTCCTTTCAGCTGCTGTCCATTCCATCCCATCCCAGCCCAGTTGGTGCCAGCTGGTGCTAATTATAGCAGGAACTGACCACAGTCCAACTAGGTAAAAGGAAGGGGCACGCTGAATTTAGCGTTCTTGACTGAGTGATGCTGGATTTGTGCACTGTAGAGAGGAGATGGGCGCCACCCTCAATATGCTGGCTGCTAGAGAAGCTGAGGTCTCTGACGCCTCGTTCCCCTACGACCACCTGGGTTATGGGACACCTTTACCTTTTTACCTTTTATGTTTTCCTGTGCTGCAGATGGCGCAGAAGGGCTATCAGAGGGTCTTGCTGTTTGAGGACGACATCAGGTTCGAACCCTACTTCCACAAGAAGCTGACCTACCTCATGTCAGACCTGGACCGTCTCTTCCCTGACTGGGATTTGGTGTGAGTACTCTGAACCCTTTCCTTCGAGGCTGTCCGGAATTTTCTTGAATTGGCGTGTAGTTTCTCAGAGGAAAAGAAAGGTGAAAATACTAGGCTTTCTCCTGAGAGGGTCACCCACACGGCTATCAGTTTCCCCCACTTTCAGCTCCTCTCAGCAGCTAATTATCCCAGCCCAGATGACGCCAGTTGGTGCTAATTATAGCAGGAACTGACCACACTTGGACTTGATCAATGGAAGGGATGTATATGCTAAATGAAGCACTCTTGACTGCGTGATGTTGAATTTGTGCACTGTGCTCAGCGTGTGCACTCTCTGTCTCACTCACCAAACAAGTGTCTGTGTCAGTGACAGCGAGTGCACATGCTGTGCACAGTGATGTGAGATATTGGATGAAAAGTATGGCGTCAAATTATGGGTTATGTCTTCATGGTGGAAATAAGTTGAATAAGAGTGGTCATGATTTTTTTATATAGAAAAGTCGTGGTGTTTGTAGCAGTGGAGGAACATTCTTATTGGTACCACAGCAACCTTATCAGGCTGCAGGGCCCTGTACTAAACTGAACTGAACTGAACTTAGCCTGTAGGCTTCAGTGGTGTTCCTGGGTAATTTTCACCATCTCCTACTCAGTATACCATCTAGAAACAAAATTTTGACTTGACTTGACTTTCCACACACACACACAGACACACACACACACAGACACACACAAGACACAGACACACACACACACACACACACACACACACACACACACACACACACACAAAACCCTACACACACACCTACACACACACGCATGCACGGATGAGACTTTAAACCGAGGCCCCATGTGTGAACGCACGCAGAACATCTTGCGCACACGGTAAATCCTGTTCTGCTTTTCGAAAGAGAAGGCGGTGGGAACAGATGACATTTACAAAACTGCATACACACGGGGACTGGATGTAAAAAAGCATGAGTGCTTATTTCATTATCCTCGATATAAAAATAAATCAAATCAAATCAAATCAAATCAAATCACACACACCACACACACAACCACACACACACACCACCACACACACACCACACACACAAACACACACACACACACCACACACACCACACACACTCTCCTCCCCCCTCCCCAAACACACACACACACTCACACACACGCACACACACTCTCACACACACACACACACACACACAACACACACACACCCCCCCCTCCCCCCCCCCCCCCCCCCCCCACACCTACACAAACACCCCCCCCCCCCCCCTACACACAAAATTTCACCTCACCTCAATGTCCCCAGATACCTGGGGCGAAAGCGGCTGGTGAAGAGCGAGGAGCGGTCAGTGGAGGGCAGCCAGTACCTGGCCTGGCCCCACTACTCCTACTGGACCCTCAGCTATGCTCTCTCCGCCTCCGGGGCCCGCAAGCTGCTAGCCCAGAAACCCCTGGTCAAGATGCTGCCCGTGGACGAGTACCTGCCCATCATGTTTGACCGCCACCCCGAGTGAGTCTGCCCTGTTTTTTTGCTGGAAGTGGTAGGAACAATGATAAGGGAGGGGAAAGAAACTGAAGTCTGCCTGTTTTTTGCTGGGAGTGGTGTAGCCACAATGGGACAGGGGGACGGGATAGCCTAGTGGTCAGAACATTGCGCTCGCAATTTGACGGCCAGGGTTCGATTCCTGGTCGAAGGGATTTTTCCTCTGGAGTTAACATCAGTGCTGACTCTACTCCCCCGAAAAGTCTTTCGGATGAGACTAAAAAAATGACGCCCCGTGTGCGAACGAACGCAGAACATCTTGCGCTCAAGTTAAATCCTGTTCCGCTTTTCGTAAGAGTAGGCCATTGTGTGCCGGTGGGAACAGATGACATTTACAAAACTGTGTACACATGGGGACTGGATGTAAAAAAGCATATGATCACTTATTCCATTATCCTCGATATAAAAGAATAAATAGATAGGTAAAAATAAAAATGTTAGGATAGGGGGAGGAAAGAAACAGAAGTCTGCCCGTTTTTGCTGGGAGTGATAGGAACAATGATAATAATGATAAGTGGAATTTATGTAGCGCTATATCTTGCAGAAACAAATCAGAGCGCTCGCATTCGACCAATGCTTACGCATGGAACCGATAACAATTTTAGGTTTTTAACAAAGTCAAATGTACATGCACGCACGCTTGCATGCACATACGCACGTACACACACACACACACACACACACACACACACACACACACACACACACACACACACACACACACATACACACACATACACAATGATAGGGAGAGGGAAGAAACAGAAGGATCTATCCAAGAAAAAACAACAACCCCAAATAATAATAACTATAATAATAACACATGTTGCTGTGTGTACAGAGACACGTGGAAGCTGCAGTTCGAGCCCCGCAACCTCCTGGCACTGTCAGCCGACCCCTTCCTGGTCTACCCAACCCACTACACCGGTGAACCCAACTACATCTCCGACACAGAGGATTCGGTGGCTATAGACAAGGCGGCCGACACCAAGATGAAGAAGGAGGAGTTATGACTACACCACTGCACGATAGGATAGGACACAAGAGGATCTAGTACTCACTTGTTGTTGGGGGAGGGGTGGGGATGGTTTTGACATTTTTTGCTGATTGGTGCTGATGACGTTGTTGTTGTTATGAGATTGTCTCGGGTGTGTTTTTGTAAAACCGGTTTTTGTTGTTGGATTTTTTGTCATCTTTGATCATGTTTGGTTTTGGATTTTTGGCGCTGTTTGCTGATGTGTTCTTATGTTACAAACATGGCTGTGTAGTGTTTCTCCATTGTTAAAGTTGGGATGTGTACGAGCGTTTGTGTGTAAGAACTTGAATACTGTTAGTGGCGTGTTATCTTTAACTCATTTGAGTCGCAGCTTAAGTCACATCTCAATATAACTGTGACGTGCTCTCTCTTGGCCATGTTTTAAAGAAAAATCATATACTACTCTCAGACTGATAAAAACCAAACATGATTAATATCAAAATAATGTATGTTTGAGGTACTTTTAGGATTTAACAAGATATTTGTTCACAGATCTCCCAATTTTTGTGTGTTTGCCCTAAAGTAAGTCGCTGAGTGCTATAAAAACAAAAAAAAAATTTTAACTCACACACAGGCTAAACTCAAGGTGTTAAGTGTCCATCAGCTAATCCACAAGAAAGAATCACATTGATTTCACACACAGTAATGTTTCCTCAGGCTCAGGAATCACTTTGAAGTAAAATTTGCCAATACTGCCTCTTTTGGCATGTACCTCTTCTTTGTCACCATTTTCATCATGAAAAATCATCAACTCACGGTGATGTAAGAAAAAGTCCAACAAAAGCATGCATGCACAGGGAACTCATTTGAAAGGAGACTAATTTAGCTTGCAAGTTAACTTCCCTTGGATCAAACAGGATTAAGTGTTTACATTTTTTTTTCAGAATGTTTTATGAATAGCTACGACCCGGCATTATGAGGTGTTGTAAGTGTCATATGAATAGCTACGACACAACGCCATTGAGTTAAGAGGCAGCCACTGTGCATGACATGACTTATACCTTAACTTTTGGAGGAGTCATGGGGGACTGCAGTGAATTTTTTCAGGCAGTGTGTTTTGGGCAAGTTGCATCTGGCAAAGCACATCCCCTCACCAGAATAATGTTAACAAAATCTGGCATTTGACATACACGCAGACATGTGAAAGAATCTTGATCTGTGAGCACTTCTTACATGCATATATACAGTACTCTCACATGCATCTAAGCATACTCTCCCATACACACACACACACACACACACACACACACACACACACACACACACACACACACACACACACACACACACACACACACACACAGAGTAAAAACACAGAACAACACCAATATTCCCAGCAAACATGTATGTCAATGTTACTGGTAAAAAAAAAAAATCATCAGTGAAAATGGTGAATATTTTTGTCTGTAGGAATGCTTGATATTTACATATATATAAACACTGTATACAAACATGTTGCATTAATGTCATGCATTTACATATATGTTTACAGAAGAATCAACATAACTGCGGAAATGTAATTTGATATAGGCACATGCTATCAGTATTTATACTCGTTTTTTTCTATATCTGATAGATTGGTTTTTTTTCACTATATCATTTGATGTATCCAAACTCGAGCATGTATATTTGATATGTACATATATTGTAGATATGAGTGCAATGACAATCGTGGCTTGAATACTGAACATGATTAATCAAAACTGCAGCTAATCAAAATATGTAGTCATTGGATCGCCCACCCCCACCTCCAAATGATAGTTTATACATTTTTCAATTATGGGGCAGATATTTTGTTTTTTGAAGAATTCTTTCATTGATATCCAAATGATAGTTTATACATTTTTCAATTATGGGGCAGATATTTTGTTTCTTGAAGAATTCTTGTCGTTGATATTTACCAAGCTGTCATTATATGCTTCATGCGTCTTTTATAGTTCAGACTTTTTTTTTGGGGGGGGGTAATGGAAGGAGTGATGATGATGTTGTTTTGTTTGGGTTTTTTTTTTTTTCATTCATTGGCTGAAGCTCCAAGGTTCAACAGTAATGAAGATTTTGCATACGCGACCTTTTTTGCCCATCATGAAGGTAGCCGCATTCTGACATCAGAGATGTTGTCTTTAACACAACACCAGTGTGCATGCTTAAAAGAAAATCTTCATCTCTTTCCACTGGCATGCAATGGCATACTCTTCTGAAAGGCATAAACAGGTTTTAGCATATACACAAGATGTTCTGAGAGCGTTTGTACACAGGACATTGGTTTATAGTCACATAGGAAAGACTGTCGGGGGAGTGGAGTTGGTATGATGTTAATTCCTGGAGAAAAATCCCCTCGAACAGGTGCTTGCTTTTTGTGTGTGTGTGTGTGTATTTTGTACCACTTTATGTCACAGCAGATTTCTCTGCGTGAAATTCAAGCTGTTCTCCCCAGGGAGAGCGCGTCGCCACAAGTGCAGCGCCTACTCATTATTTTTCCTTTTTCCTGCTTGCAACTACATGCTTGGTTGTGGCTTGAACCTTTGCTGTTCATTGCTCTAACCACTAGGCTAACCTGCCCCCTGATGTTGATTGTTGAAGGATGTATTGATCACACTGAATGATCTGCTGCTGATGGTTTGTGAAGCTGCTTTTTAAAAAAAAGGTTTTTTATTGACAGATTTTTTAAAATACTTTTTTTGTTTTACTTGTTGGTTGCTTTTTATCAATGATATTATTTTGTTTTGTTTGCAATTTTACACAGGCAGGCATGTGTGCACACACGCACGCACGCATTATGGAAATAAAAATTTGACTTGACTTGACACACGCACGCACGCACGCACACACACACAAACACACACACACACACACACACACACACACACACACACACACACACACACACACACACACACACACACACACACACACATACATTTGCAGTCACACATATCGATGCCTCAGAGCAAGAAAGGTCTACTGGCAGAGTTGCCATTTTGAAAAGTTTAAAAGGTCAGAACAAATCGAGGATTGAATGGAAGCGTTCGGTTTTCGGAGAGAGGAAGGGCATTGATGCTATCTTTACCATAGTATGTTTGTGTTGTAATACATGTAGACGAAACGCCATGATAGCAAAAACACTGGCAGTGAAGCCAGACCACCCGTGTCTGCAGAGAAATTACAGCAGAACTGGCACTTCCTCCCATGCAAGCATGGCATGGCAATTAGCTCGACCGTTTTTCCCAGATAAGATCACTCTCCAGCCACCAGTGTTCCCAGGCAAGAACCACACGGCATCCAGGCCCGCCAGTGTTGTGTAAACTCTACCCAGTGGTCCTAGTGTATCCCTTCCCATGCAAGAAGGTTTTGCACAGCTGGAAGTCCTTCCTTACACAAATTACCAGGTTAATTGGCACTACAGCCTTTAGAGCAAAAGCAGAGTGCCGTGCAGTCGTCCCTTTTACCATGAGAAATTCACTCAGGTAATTTTGTGCAAGAACGGTTTTCTTCAAATATCTTTAAAATTAATAAAAAATATTATTTTATTGTTTTGTCATCTGAAAATTTACAGTAAATTCTACCAAATATAAAAAAATTGAAAATTGGTATTTTTTTCAGATAAACCGTTCTTGCTCTGAGGCATCGATATGTGCACATACACACACACAAATACACAGAATGTTGCAGAAGCATTCTGAAAGAATGGTATGTTTTGTGAATACTTCTTTGTCCAGAAGATTTTAATTATCACATTAAGCATTTAACTGAGTTAACATAATACTTTTAGTCTAATTTATGTGACAATTATTTTGTGTTAAACAAAATTCTCTACATTGTGTTTTTTAATGTTTTCTTCCTTTAAAAAAAAAAACTCCAGAAGATTTTAATTATCACATTAAGCATTAAACTGAGTTAGCATAATAATTTAAGTCCAATTTATGTGGCAATTATTTGGTGTTAAACAAAATTCTCTACATTGAGTTTTTTCATGTTTTATTCTTCTTTAATAAAAAAAAAAAAAACCTGCTGAAAGTGAACATTGCTGAAATGATGAAACAGTCGTGGGAAGCAGTGCGAACTTAGCCTAAAGCCAGCAGAAATCAGAGAGGGAAGTAATTTTTTTTTTAAAAAGAAAACAGAAAGGCTGAACAACTACAGAATCTTGGTTTTATTTATTTATTTTAATCTTAGATATTTGGAACGCCCAGTGGCAATGAAATCGTTTTATATACCAGCTCGGATTTAAAAAAAAAAGATCTGTTGTCATTGTTGTTTCTACTCCTTAACTCTAGCTCTAGGGGGGATGGGACAGCAACATCAGTGCCGACTCCACTCCCTCCAAAAGTCCTTTGGATGATACTTTAAACCGAGGTCCCGTGTGTGAATGTATGCAGAACATCTTGCTCACAAAACCTGTTCCACTTTTCATAAGAGTAGTCATTGTGTCCTGGTGGGAATAGATGAGAAAATTTACAGTACTGCATACACATATGGACTGAATGTAAAAAAGCACATGAGTGCTTAATTCCATTATCCTCCAAATATCAAAAAAAGTTTTATTAAAAAAATGAAGAAATAGCTTACTGAAAAGAATATTTAGTGAAGATTACAGTCAGTGAAAATGACCACAACAGGCTGCTGAAAAATGGGTTGTTTTTCTTTTTATGATTGTTCATCCCATTTTCACCGTGTTGATTTGCTCTGATTAACAGAAAACCACCGGCCAGTTTTTGCATTAGCGGCATCAGTATATGTACCTGAAGTATTAATCCTAGGTTGTTGTGTGTTGATTTTGATTTGATTGTTGACTGTTCATTGTTCATATGATATGGATGTGCATCATTAATAGGTATCATGAGGTTTTGTTTTGTTTTTTGTTTGTAAAAACATTTTTTGATATTAAATCTATGTTGATAAGAGCCATCATGTAATCAAAAGTGGTCCTATTTTGACACTGCCATAGAAGAAACTAAAACTGAAGGGAAGACTGTGAAGTGTTGAGCTGTAGGTATGCAGCTTTTGCATCCTGTGCGAGCATCTTTGTTCAATGTAGCACTGTAAAAGGCCTCTCACTGCAAGCTATACTGTGGGCCCCCTGCTTGTTTTGGTGCTGATAGAAAGATGTCCATGAAATAAAACAAAACAAGCTCCTTTCTAAAGTGTGAAAAAGGGGAAGTGATTATGGGGCAGTATTAGTAAAATGACCAACAGCATTCGATTGTTCTACGATATTAACAGTTTATTTGTTGTATTATATTCCTCGATGCCAAAGGGCAAATGATTGTGGACACAGACTCTTGAAAAATTGTCCAGGATGTGAACCATAGAAAGTCTCCCCTCAAGGCCAAACTCGACATCAGAAGATATTGGATATGTGGCAAAGCTGTCTGTGAAGTGAGGGGTGTGTAAGAAACTTCATAGCATTTACCAAACCAAGACTTTTTTTTTTTAAACCAAAGAAAGACTTCCTTCACCTTCACATGAGACAGGACACAGAAGGCATAGCTCCCCGTATTTGGAGTGAGAGGTAGAATTTTTTCCCCACTGGTGCATTGAAAATGTCTTGATGCTGGGGTGGATAACATGTGCCCAGAGAACAAAAGTCAACACGTGCAGGTAAAACATTTATTTTCAGGTGTCATATTGGCGGTGCTGTGCATAAATCTTTGTAGTTTTTTTACATCATGTTTCATAAATGCTTACCTCTTCTCTTCTTGCCTCTGTCCACACATCTCATTCAATGGATTTATGAATAACCTTTGTGAATTTTCTCTATGGCATCGAATGGGTGACTTTTCTTGTCATCGCTGATAACACTTTTCATTCAGTGGATAAATTATCCTGTGGATTTTTCATTAAATGGATGACTTTTCTTTTCATATCTAATAACAATTTTCATTCGATGGATAAATTATCCTGTGGATTTCGCATTAAATGGGTGACTTTTCTTTTCATCGTTGATAACACTTTTCATTCAACGGATAAATTATCCTGTAGATTTCTCATTAAATGGGTGACTTTTCTTGTCATGACTGATAACACTTTTCATTCAATGGATAAATTATCCTGTGGATTTCTCATCAAATGATAAATCACCTTTGTGGATTTTTCATCAAATGGGTGACTTTTCTTTTCATACCTGATCGCACTTGTCATTCAATGGATAAATTATCCTTATAGAATTCTCATCAACTGGATGACTTACCTTTGTATATTGAATTATTTCCCACAGACTGGATGAATCGCCTTTGCAATGATATACAGGATGGTGTGTGCATTTATTGTGTATGTTGGGGGATTGTGTGTGTGCAGTGTCATGACTTATATATTGATGATATTATTCTTGCTAGACTAGGTGTTTTTGCTGTCAGCTGAAAACATTTCATATGTTCTTGTCATCTTTGATTGTTGTGACAGTTCTTGTCAGCTGATGTTTTAATGCGTAAGTGCATACAAAAATACATGTTAGTGAACAATATACGAACACTCTCATGACTGTACATATTTACATTGGCGCATACACTTATTTGTACACACACACACACACACACACACACACACACACAACACACACACACACACACACACACACATATATTTTGTCTCTGTCTCTGTCTGTCTGTCTGTCTGTCTCTGTCTCTGTCTCTCTCTCTCTCTCTCTCTCTCTCTCTCTCTCTTCTCTCTCTCTCTCTCTCCCCCCCCCTCCCTCTTTCTCTCTTCAAGTCATATTGTATAAAAAGCGTAGACCCAAAGAAAACAATTATCAAGTTTTCCTCATTGTCCATTTCATACATATGGTGCTTACAAACCAGTCTACACACACATGAATCAACTCGAAACTCACATTATGATAAAACAAAAAATCTGTTTTTACTACTTAACTGGTGCTAATGGTTGGTGAGGTGACTGGGATATACTGTTTTTAAGGCAAAGTGATGATGGGGAAAACAGAGAGAGAGAAACAGAAAAGAGTGTGCATCCCATGAGTTGTCAGTGTCATTTAGAGTGACATATAGCTGTGACTAGCCGCCGCTGTAGTCTAGTGGTTAGGGCGTTGGACTCGTAATCTAAAGGTTGCGGGTTCGATCCCAGCTTTCGGCTATGGCATTGTGCCCTTGGAAAAGGCACTTTAGGGCTATTTTCTCACCCCACCCAGGTGTAAAAGGGGTACCAACCTTGTGTTGGGGGTTAACCCTTTGATAGACTGGCGTCCTATCCAGGGGGGGGTCTGTGACTCAGTCACTTAACGCCACAGAAACCGGGATAAGCACCGGCCTGATGAGCCTTAGGCTTGGGACAGACTTTAACTTTTAACTAAAGCTGTGACTGTGTGATATCTTACAGGTGCTAGAGAAGGAGTGAAAGGATGATTTTAATTGTGGAAAGAAAGAAGTGATTTGTTTTCTGTTTCACTGCGCATGTAGCATGATTGTGAAAACTGGTATGAACATTTCTGAACATGTTAAAAGCATCTGTCGAACTGACACAGCAAAAAGAATTACAAAGCCATTTAAAAAAGTAAGTGGCTAGTTTCTAAATACTCACTTTGTAACTTGTTGAGGTACTATTTATCACTGTTTCTTGGATAGGAAAGGTAGAGATTTGTTGTTTTTTTTTGGTTTGTTTCATTTTTGAGCTTTGATTTTTCAAAAAAAATCTTTTTTAAATAGGGTTCTGTAATGTATAAACTAAGTGTAACTGCGCAACATTCTTGCAGATTTTTACAATTTTTTACTTTTTAGAAATTTTATCCTTTTTTTTCTCTATGATTGCTTATGTAATGTAAAATATTTCAGGTCCTTTTGGAGATTTTTTGGAGGAGGAGGAGGGGATAAGGGGGGAGGGTGTAGAATAATGAGCACAAACTGCACATGATCACAGTATATGTGAAATAGATCCCCCTGTTTTTTTGTGTGTTTTTTTTAATAAATGAAGATTGTGTGTGTATGTGTTTATAGTGGTCTTGTTGACAGTGCATACATAATGCTGTAGTTTAGGATCATCTGTTTTTCTGTACTTACACAGATATCAAGGGATGGTGTACCCTTAGAACTGACTTTCTCTGTCTGTCCCTCCCTCTCTATATT
>CM060345.1:28000714-28013214 GCA_030674155.1 Stramonita haemastoma
AAAAAAAGAAGAAAAGTTGTTTACAGAAATATGACGTCGTCAGAAGGTAGCCATTGTCCCAGAATTCCTCTTCCTTTCCTGTTGAAAGTCTCAGGGGGGGCAGGCATTGTGGGACCCTGTGCATAAAAAAATGCATGAGAGAGAGACACAGAGAGAGACAGAAAGAGAGAATGACAATGACAATGGTTTATTTGCATAAGCTTTACCCCATTCACAAGGGGACAGAGGGACAGGGACTGGGTACAACACACATAAATTGGAAAAAAACAAAAACACTGTCAATGACAGCCCAAATGAACAACATGGCATGGAAATCCACAACATGGGTTTGCAAGAAGCACATAGTATCAGTAATAACTATACCTGTGATACAAATTATCATCAGATTCTAGTCAAATGTTTATGGTTATACTTATATTAGACAACACCATCTCTCATGACACATTTTCAGACTGTCATTGGTCATCAATGGAGCAACTATGACACATCTCTACAAACAAATTCTTCTCTAGCAGATTTGGAAATTGTTGTTAGTTGATTTAGCTTACTGGAAAGATTATCCATTCTATTGTTAAACTGGTCATTGATTCCTTTTAAGCTATTCAAAACATCCCCAAACATGATTTCTTTGGTCTCACATGTCTGTCCTTCAATAGATTCACCCGAATATTCTGCCTCACTCTCTGGACATTCAGAACCAGACACCCTCACTTTTTCCTCACCATCCTCTTTTTCTCTCTCACCCATATCTTCTTCCCTTAATTCTGCACTCATGTCATCACTTTCACATTCCTTCCTTCCATTCCCGACTTCACCACCCAACTGACCACTTTCTATATTGCCAAAGTTGACTGTCACTGTCTGTCTGTGTCATGTTATGTGGTCAATCTGCTGACTGTCAAACAGCTACTTGAAGAAAGAGGGCACGAATTACACATGGACACATCAGTTGAAGCACCAATCTGTGCAGGTTTGCAGCATATACTAGACTGGGTGGGGTGGGTAAGAATAAACCAGAGGCAGACGGAGCCTGTTCCTTTACTTTTTCATCAGGTTTGCTCTGTGTGCTTCTGCACGTTTTCTGTCATGGCACACTTGGGAAAAACATTTTTTGCTGTATGACCTTTGTCCTTGGGTGACAGGAAAATGGTTGTCAACTTTGCTTGTTAGTCTCGGATTAACAACAGTCTGGTCACCTCTGCCGTCCACTTTGAAGGAGTGTCTGTTCTTGTAACCCGGCATTGAGCATACTCTCTAAAGTCACTGGGAGTCCTGTGACTGGCATTTTGATGCACAAAAAGAGAAGAAAAAAAAACAACACTTCACTCTCAGCTCACACAAAAGCCTCTTGCTGGCAGCCAAGCAAGGAAAGCCAGGAGAGAGAGAGAGAGAGAGAGAGAGAGAGAGAGAGAGAGAGAGAGAGAGAGAGAGAGAGAGAGAGAGTATATAATATAATTATATGTGCATGTATGCACATTGCTGTTGTGTTAGATGTCATCCCAGAGTCAGAATACAACTACCTTAACAGCAGGCACAAACAAAACGGTCCCATACGTAAAACTCTCACCATTGATAAACCTCGGAGCTTTTGCTGAAGAACAGGGGAAGGGGGGTGGGGGTGATCACCCCAAACTAACAGAAAAATCAGACACATAAAACAGAGAAAGAGGCACAGAGAAATTGCGCAACAGACAGACAGACACATGTAAACATTTGTTGATTATAAATCAGTTTTACTTGCTTTGAAACATTGGAATCCAAAAAAGAGAAATTATGTTATTTTTAAAATTAAGTTCCGGGTGCATTCTCATGTTTCTAAAGGTATTGGGATAAATTTTTGCTGGGTGCCATCACACTGGGGTCTTTACTGGAACGAGTTGGCAGATTCTTTGGCAAAACTTGGTGCATCAGAATGTACAAGTGACATAATGGTTAATAGTATAGGTCTACGTTTATCTTCATTTTAAATTATTTCGGTTGTTGCAAACTCCATGTACTCAAAGATTTTTAGACTTCAATTGGATCGTGTGTGTTGCCCACGAAATATAGAAATTGTAATTCATAAACCATGTCTAAATGCTTGGAAAGCTAAATATTCAAAAAGATGTTTTCTGCACTTGTTCTGCTATTATATCAGTCCATCATATATTGTTTGATTGCCCTGTGCCCGTTGCCTCCTATAAAGGCAAAGGAATACATCTAAGAAAAGAATATGGAAATATCCAAAGTGTTCTGTACATTCCGAGTTGCATGTCCTAATACCAGATGCAGAAAGTATTTGCCAGTCACCAGTAGGACAGTTACTGTAAATGAAATGTTAGGAACTTATCATCATCCATTACATTCTTCATCCTTTCTTCTTTCCATCATCCCCTTTTCAATACATTCTTAAGTGAATGTACCATTGTCTAAATCACCTTATAGTGAAATGAACATTAAACCAATGAGAAGAAGAAGAACAGACAGACAGACAGACAGACAGACAGTGCACAGTTTACCCAGGTAGGTGTTGAAGTTAGTCAGCTCCTTCCCTGTCAGCTTGTTATCTTCGTCAGCTGAAAAACAACAACAATGGCATAAAATGGCATGGCAGGCACGACGTGGGATGGCATGGCAGGGCATGGCATCATTAAACAGGACATGAGGTGATTTTGGTGGTCTAGAGGTAAGGGACCCTCATTTATTTATTCATTTTATCCTATTCTTTTATATTCAGGATAATGGTATAAGCACTCTTGTGCTTTTTTTTTTTTTTTTACATCCAATCCCCGTGTGTGTGCAGTTTTGTAAATGTCATCTGTTCCCACAGGCACACGATGGTCTGGTCTACTCTTACGAAAAGCGGAACTGGGTTTAACGTGTGTGCATACGGGGCCTGGTTTAAAGTCTCATCAGAAGGACTTTGGGGGAGAGTGGAGTCAGCACTGATGTTAACTCAGGGAGAAAAATCTCCTCGAAGGGGAATCAAACCTGGGTCGTCAAATTGCAAGCGCAATGTTCTGACCACTAGGCTATCCCGTCCCCTCTGACCCTTATAGAAAGTGAGTATGTGAGTTTGATCCCTGTTAGTGCCCCAGCTTTTTCCCCATCCACGAGACCTTGGGTGGTGGTCTGGGTGCTAGTGTTTTTAGTCAGATGAGACAATAAACCAAGATCCTACATTCAAAATGCTTTCAGTGCACATAAAAGAACTCTTGACAAAACTAAAAAAAAACCCACCCCAAAACCCAAAACACTTTGACAGGGAAACAAACACATACATAGGCAAAGCAAAACAAAACAAAGCAAAACAAAACTTTTTCTGGTCTTGCAGTGACTGTGCAGAAAAACCTGACTGCTCCTAGTGACTGACAACATCGTTTCCAGTTTTTAAAAAAAAATCAGGGGATGAAGATCAAACTGGTTTTATTCGTTGAGAAAGACCAGACAAAGCCATGTGGACACAAAGCATACTAGTCTTGTTTTGAACTGACCCACACGGGTTCAGTACAGGAGAAAACCTCTCGGCCAGGTAAGACAGAACCAGAAGAGAGCCGCAAAGCAACACCAACACAAACAACTGGAAGAGGCTGATGATTATTGTGACAAAAACTTCAAACTATATCTAAAAATGGATAGCTTCACTGCAGAGCACAAAACAGTTACACAGGATAAAATGTACAGTAATTTTGTTTTAATAGGAGTTTAATGAAATAAGCACTCTTGTGCTTTTTTCTTCAATCTAGTCCCCCTGTGCATGTGGTTTTGTCAATTTTGTTATCATTCCTGAACCCAATGCCTACTCGTACAAAGTGGGAAAGGCTTTAACCTGTGTGTAAAATAATCTGCATGCCTTTGCACACGAGACTCTGGTTTATAGACTCATCCAACATCTTTTATCAGTCTTGTTATCTTGATATGTTATTTTGTGATCCAGAAGACATTGCACAGAAGTATCTGCACTCAACTGCAGACAATGTCAGTGCTGTATGGGTAGGCCTGTATAATAAAAGAGGAAAACCAGCTGGACAAGGAAAAGCGTTGAGCTAGCCAACCTGAGGAAGGGAACAGGGATACTGAACACAGAGTAGAATCATGTGAGACCCAAGAAATAGCCCTGTGTCAAGTAAGTAAGTAAGTAAGTCTTCCATTTTAACGTCTTTCCACTTTAAGTGATACCAGACGACCCTAAGGTAGGAGACTAGAGAGAGAGAGAGAGAGAGAGAGAGAGAGAGAGAGAGAGAGAGAGAGAGAGAGAGAGAGAGAGAGAGATCTACTGTGAGGGGGGGGTGTGTGTGTGAGCCGCGTGTGTGTGTGTATGCGTGTGCATGTTCATGTGTGTGTTTGATATCTTGATATCTTGTGTCATCTGCACACCTTGTGCATCTACTTCAGTTCTAGTTAGGTTCAATCTCTCCCAAGCAGTGACTGAACACAGGCCAATAGAATGCCTTCTCTTCTTTGCTGTTTTGTCAGGTGATAGTAATACAAACTGTGCCCATGGGGTTTCCATGTCCAGGTTTGGTATTGTAATTGGCTGTTTAGGTGCCATAAACCTTGGTAAAACACATACAAAAAGTTTGTGTGTGTGGTGTCTGTGTGTGTGTGTGTGTGTGTGTGTGTGTGTGTGTGTGTGTGTGTGTGTGTGCGTGTGTGTGTGTGTGTGTGTGCGTGTGTGTGTAACAATCAATAAGGCGCCACTAAATGGCTTGTAAAGCATTAACAGCAGTACATTTCATTTAGTGTTCATTACATCATTCCTTGTTGACTCTCTCTCTCTCTCTCTCTGGGACTCCATCACGTGAAGCAAAGTAGACAGGGTGTACATTTTTGTGAGCTGCTGTAAAACTTGTAATTCAGTC
This sequence comes from Stramonita haemastoma, assembly GCA_030674155.1. Lineage (NCBI taxonomy): Eukaryota > Metazoa > Mollusca > Gastropoda > Neogastropoda > Muricidae > Stramonita > Stramonita haemastoma. The sequence continues at coordinate 28,005,556 of CM060345.1, forward strand.
TAAAAATGCCAGTTACTGGACTTCCAGCTGCTGTGGAGAGGGCCTTAGGCGCCCTGCTGACTGACAAGCAGTCTTCAGCTGGAAAGTGGCAGGAGAGGGGGACAGTGTGGTTTATGTCTTGTGACTGAAGCCAATGGGCACAGCAGTGTCAACCAACATGGCAGATCCAACAGTGAATCCCAGCATGCAAGTACAATATTACAGGAAAAAAACTTTTCTCTCAAATTCCCTGCGACCTTGAAGTTCAAGAAAGCATAAAGAGAAGCAGGCAAGTGTTGTGTGTGGAAGTAACTGTGTCTTCAGTGCCTTGAGTCTGCCTGACAGTGGTGTAGAACAGCTGACTGCAGCATGTGCAGATACACATGGAGTAGACATACCAATAGTTCACACACAGGACAGCAACACAAAAACATCAGCAGTGTTGCCTTCATCTGTAAATTTAGAACCCCCCTTCCCCCCCCTGTGTGTCTAATTGCAGTGCTGATGTTTGTGTTTTACAGCCTGAGGTGGACTATCAACCAAAGATTGATAATATTGTTGGTGTATTTACACAGGAAATATCCCACCATAGTAGCTACTCTGACTGATAAATCTGTACAGAAAAGAATAAGAGACAGCCAAAGAAATACACACTTCAGAAAATATGTCCTACATCATTCACCTGGTGAAGATATTGTGACATGTGAGTCTGAGAACATTGTGATCCAGTATGCATGCCAACCAGACACTGAGCCAGTATGTGTGTACTGGTTTGTCAAACAGCAAGAGAAAAACATGTTTAAAGAGAAATGTGTCAAACTTGCAAGTTTAGGGAATGGGAGGGGAATCCAGGACACACTACACACAGAGACCCTATCACCTGCTTCAAGGGATGTATTGACCCTTCGAGACCTCCTCCAGTTCTATCTTGGCTTACAGTATGTGACAAAGACTGGACGCAAGAAAGGCTGGAATTCCCCAATATATCTGGACAGTAAAGAGTTTCATGTTTGGCTGTACATTACAAGATCAATGCCATGGTTTCCATGTCCATGTTTTTGTTTGCTTCTTCATTTTTGATAGTCCCTAATCAGGGCAAGTCCCTGATGAAAATAAGCATGTAAATGTTTATCTGTAACCCTTAAAAATGAAGATCATTCATTCATTCATTCATTCATTCATTCATTCATTCATTCATTCTCCATTATTCCATTCTTTCAAACTTCACTAAAGGTCAAACTCACTGTCCAGTTCCCCAAACTTGGCGGCCAGCACAAGCGTTGCCACAGCAGTTGACTGAGGGCAGGACTTGGTCAGTTTCTCCCCCAGTGCTTGCACATCCGAGTCTTTCAGGGGGTCAGGCAGTGTCACCTCTAGCCCTCTCTTGCCGTAGTGGTGAGTTTGGCGATAGTGGCAGGAGTAAATGACTTTCTGTACAAATGAAGATGGAACCAAAATGGGCAAGAAGAAAGCTGAGCAAGCTTAAAACAGAGAAGGTCATTTCAGGTTGTCTATAATTATGCCTGCTTCCCATGAGGGCTGTACCAGGGATATCATCACCCTATACTTTTTTTTTCTGAAACTCCAGTAACATTTACCTCTAGTTCAGGATCAACACCACCTAATCCCTTCAAATATCTAACACTGTCAATCTAACACACACCCACACACACCCACACACACAAATGCACCCACAGTGCACACACACACACACACCACCACCACCACCAACAACAACAAAAACAAAGTAACCCCATAACAGTCAAAATATGATTATTATGAATCATCAAGACACCATACAACTCAACACAACACAGCATTACACAGCACAGAAGAGCACAAAACACGTAAGTGGCTGTTGTCCTAAACTGGTCAGGCTTGACAGAAAAAAAGAACTGCCTATCTTTTCCCCTCTGTTGGGAAACTTCGCTTGGAATGCTGCGTAGGGTATCATTAATGTTTGCCTTCAGCTTGAAGTGTGTAACTCTCAACTCCAATAGCAGTGGATTGGCTCCAATTCTTCCCCTTTCTGATAATTATCACATTTTAGCATTATATTTTCCAATCCAGTCAAACTCAAGGCATTCTCCTGGTTATGTTTGGGAGTACTCTTTTGATATTTGCAATTTCGACTGAGTTTTTATCAAATCATTATCTTTTCATAGCCCCCCTATGGCGACACTCTCTCTACTGACAGGCAATAATTCGTATCAATATGCTTGTCAGTATTGTAATTGCCCTTCACATAATTATGATTAAAGTGTTTTTGGACTTGACTTGACTTGACTTGACCCTGTTTTTGTTTTTTTCAGGTCATTTTTACTTCTGGGTTGATGCAAAGACTATAATATATAATGATCCTGATCTAGAGCTTGAAGTTCTCTATTGGTAAGATTCTTGGGTATGTGACCCGTTTTCTTTTTCTCTCTACAATTAAGGTAACTGTATTTCTACTTCGTAGATACAGTTGGGAATACTGAAGTAAGCCTACCTCCCTGCTGTCTCCTATTTTCAACTGTGTAGGTTAATTGACGTGTCCTAGTTCCCAAGGACACAGGTTGGATTGGTTTAGAGTCTCCTCCGAAAGTTAGGTTTTCCTGTCAATCTAGGAAGAAAGAACGAGGCTGGGAATCCAACCCAGAACCTCACAGTTTATTGTGCTAGGCAGGTGAACGCCCAAACCACCCACCACCTTTCTTCTTTCTGGTTACTTGCAGACAGGGTTAGCGCAGTTGAACGTCGTGTACCTGTTAGGGACAGGAGAACAAGTTAAGGACGCGCACTAAACTTGCCACTTACTCGTACAACATTTCTGACCCTCCTCCTCCTCGAAAACAACCAGCCTTGAGCAGGGTCAGGGGTCAACAGGACCACCATCAGGGCCAATGCCAACAAGGTGTACACAGTAGTTCTCTGCATTCTGCTGCACGCACACACACACACACACACACACACACACACACACACACACACACACGATTTTTGACCCCTCTTGGGGCATGGAGGATTTCAGAAAGCAAAATCAATTGTAACATATATAATTTGCATTGATAGAATACGTTCATACACAGAATTTCACAGATATAAGAATATAGTCAACCTTTTCATTAATGTCACACACACACACACACACACGCACGCACACGCACACGCGCGCGCACACACACACACACACACACACACACACACACACACACACACACATACACACACACACACACACACACACACACACACACACACACACACACACACACACACGCACGCACGCACACACAGCACACACACACTAATAATTGTCAGGAGATTTAAACTTTTTCTTTCTTTAGTTAGAATATATTCAATATGGGCATTCCATGTTAACTTCATGTAAAAATAAACCAAAAATGTTACTATTTGTTTGTAATAAATTGTCTCATTTTCAATCTTAAACACTGGTAGTTCTTTTGGATCATTGCCATTATTGAATAACACCATATGTGTTTTTTTCTGCAGAAAAAAAGTGATGCCGTTTTCTATTATATATTGATTTAGATTATCAAGTTGTTTTTGGTTGTTGTTTTTTTACTGTAATTTAAAGCTCTTTTTGACGTGTTTTGTTTCATAGTAAAGGTCATTCAAATACAAATATCGTCTGCATATTGTACTAAAACTACATCCTTTGATATATGGCTCGGAAGATCGTGTAACAATTTGTTAAATAAATTAGGAGCTAATACAGAGCCTAGCGACAAGCCCATTTGTGACACTCCACCACGAAATGAGTCGCTTAGCACATAATCCACTTTACCGCTAGGAACCATTAAAGGCAGGTGGGGGGTGAGGTTGTCGATTTTGATATTGTGATTGATTATAAAACTATAACACTTATTCTACTTTGTAGTGAAGTATCAAGGCATAATTTTGTTTCCTTTTGTCTTTAAACATGGTTTGGAAATAGCCAAGCCCTCATTCTGATTACCTATTAGGATGCAAAACTTGTCACTTTCTCATTTTGACATTTCCTGCAGTCTATCATTTCTATTTGTAATAACTTTTGATAGAATTGTTTGATTTTCAGCCTGTTTTTTGTGTTGTGTAGCCATTTCATTACAAATTAAGAGCATGCCAATAACTAAAAATTGACCTGAGGTGCAATGCGACTCCTTATGTGGTGCATCGTCACATTTGAAGAATTTAGAATTACTAGTAAGCAGTATTGGGGGCAAGATCTGTCAATCCTTAAACATTTGTCAACATCATTAGTAAGATCAAAATTATCATATGGACATGAAGTCTTTTTAAAATGCTCCAAAATATTTACTGAGGAAGTATAGATTGTAAAGCATACAGACTAACTCTTGGGATACCTTTACTTGTATCAGCAATTGACACATACAGAGAAGTTGGAATGTTGCTGTTAGATGAATAGCGAAAGCTTGCATGCGCCATACATGTTTTGAGAAGTTCAACACCCAAAAAACTTTGCATAAGAAGACGTAAAAAAATAAATTGATATACTTTTTCCAAATCGAGTGCAGCAAATCCGTTCTTTAACAAGTATTGGTACTTAAGTGGAGGACCTTTATGAGCAATCTGAAATTGATAAAATGAATGTAGATTCACAAAAAGTAGTTTCAGCTTGACCCTCTTGGGAAATGAATCCAGCACATTTTGATATTAATTACACAGATATGAAGAAGAACGAGAATCCAAATATTTTGGCAGCTACTGTTAGATCTTATATTCATGAAAATTACTGTAGTTACCTTAAAGTTCACACTGACCGTTCCCTATCAGACAACCATCAAGCTGGTTAAGCTTTTGTTATACCAGCACTAAAAGTAGAAAAAATCATATTATATTGGTGAAAATCAGTCAGTTCTTACAGCTGAGTTGGTCGCAGTGTCAATGGCCTTAACATATATGCTAGATCATCCATATCGTTTTTACAATGTCTTGATATGTGTGGATTCTAAATCAGTTTTCCCTGCCATAAAATCTGCAGATTACAAGAATTGTTCGAAACTAATATTAGATATCAAACACATAGTACACCTTTTAAGTTTAAGAGGCATATTTGTCACCCTTCTTTCGGTACCTTCACATATAGGATTGTATTCAAATGAATGGGTTGACTGGGCTGCAAAAAGAGGTGCAAGCAATAAAAGTGGGAATATTGAGCTGCGTATTTCTTTATCTATTCAAAAAGAATACCATATGTTAGAAAAAGCATCCTCCAAAAAATTATTTGAAATAATACAGCAAAGAACTGTTTGCAAAATGGGTTCCAACAAGGAAAAATGTGTCTTTGAAAGCATACATCTGTCAAAGACTTATAGAAATATTGTCAAAGAAAGACAGCTTGAGGGGGTATTTTTTAAGAATCCGAGTGTATGCTTTTATCACAGAATTTAGCAAGGCTGTTAAATGCTTATGTGAAAACAATAATATTTCAAGTAATCATATTGCACTTGAATGCAAGACTTTAAAACCTTACTTCCTAGCTTTCCTGAAAGTTACCTTGAACAAGTTCTGGATAATATCAATTTAGAGTTTGCTATTGCTAAGAGTTTGTTGTTAAGTCCCATAGGGCATTTGTTGTAGTTATATCAGTGTTGTTCTATTTTGAATTTTATTCTTTCCTGTTAATTTTAGTGGTTATCATACAGTTTTGCTTAATAGAACGCGAGGATATCTTCAGCAACAACTACATACTTGCACAAGAGTACAAAAACAGACACACGCCCACACCCACGCACACACATGCCATCAATCTTCTTCTTCTTTTTAAAAAAAAATCTAAATCCCTACCATCCCCAACCATTCTTTCCCTGTTGGTCTCCCTTCCCTTCTTAATTTTATCAGTTTTAGTTCTTATTGGTATTGTTTTATTTTTATCATGTGGGTTTTTAAAAAGTAATTTCTAGATTTGTAGATGTGTTTAAAATCTTTATTTCAATCTATTTATTCATCTTTTTACAAAAAATCCCTCACCCAAACCCAGCCCGGTATACTGTATGTGGAAGGATGTAAAATTGACTACTACTACTACTACTACTACTACTACTACTACTACTACTACTACTACTACTACTACTACTACTACTACTACTACACACAGATTTTACTGTTGATTCTACAGATGTGAAATCAGTATTGACAATCTTGCATGTGAGGAAGGCTGTGGGTGTGGATGGTATTTGTGGGTGGCTTTTAAAATCTTGTGCTGAACAACTGTGTCATGTTTTAAGTAATTTGTTTATTTTGTCTTTAAAGGCGTGCCATATACCTAGTCTCTGGGAAAAATCAATAATGTGTCCTGTTCGGAAAAGAAATCACCCGAAATCTTTAAATGATTACAGATCAGTAGCTCTCACACCAACAGTAGTGAAATGCTTTAAAAGAATCATTCTTAAACAGCTACTTCTCTCCACTTCCTCATATCTGGAATCTCTACATGTGCGTACAAAGCCAACAGAAGCACAAATGATGCTACTATTACCTTGCTGCACAATACCTACTACCACCTAGAAAAACCTTATCTGTTGTATACTTTTTTGTCAACTTTTCCTCTGCCTTTAATACCATTCAGCCCCATCTCTTAGCACTTAGACTACTCTCTATGAATGTATGTCCTCGGCCCATTCTCTGGATAATAAGTTTTTTGACGGATCAAACACAGTTTGTCCGTTTTCAGAAAGCAATATCTACTGAAAGAGCAACTTCCACTGGTTCTCCCCAAGGCACTGTTTTGTCTCTCATTCTTTTTTCCCTCTACACTAATGACTGCACTGGCTCTGATCGTATGCCTTCAATCAAATATTCTGATGACTCTGCTCTGGAAGATCTGTCTAACTCCCATGTGATTTAGAGGATTAGTGATATAGTGATATAGATTATTTAAAATTCCGATAAACTGCAAACCTACTGCTTTCTTTTATTTTTTAAATTTTATTCTTTTATATCCAGGATAATGGAATAAGCACTCTTCTGCTTTTTTTTTTTTTTACATCCAGTCCCTGTGTGTATGCAGTTTTGTAAATGTCAGATGTTCCCACCGGTACGCGATGGCATACTCTTATGAAAAGCAGAACTTTCTTGAATAATTACGTGCATGATAATTTTGACTGTGACAATCAATCAATCTTTGCTTGAATGTAGATAAGAATCCACTTACATTTTGCACACCTTGGTTTTCCGGAACAAACCCAAACCCAAATTTATACAACGTGTCCTACACATGTGATGCCCAGCACACCCTCCCTTGATCACATGATGTTAGAAGCATGATATAGGACTGACGAGGGAGTCTGGACTGATTCATTCTTGTAAGATATAGCCAATAATTTATGAATGACAGAAAAGAAAATATGTAGAGGGAATATTGCTCTGTTGTAAACCATATCGTTTGGTGTTCTGGGGCTGACATTTAACAGTTGTTTTTTTTAGGCAAACGTGTGTACTTTCTCTGACGTAGAAAAGTAAGTCATGCCCAAGATTTCAGATTCATACTAAAGAATAGGTATTACCTGAGACTGAAATAATCTGAGACAAAGATCAACTGAAAAAATCACCTAATTTCCAGAGGGTTTTAAAAATGTCAATAACCCGTTTCCTTGCTTTAACTAACTACCCACCAACAGCTATTGAAAAGAATAGCCTTTTACTAAAAACCAGATCCAAATATTTATAAACAAT
>CM060345.1:28018214-28024589 GCA_030674155.1 Stramonita haemastoma
ATCGGCCTTAGACCACAATACACTTTCAGGGGCAAAAATGGAAAGATGCACACAAAAAAATGAAATATAACTTTTAGTAAACTTTGATCCGGTTTTCCCATAGTACTTTGGCGTGTACTGAACATAGTGCACGTTTGAATATGCATATTCCGACATCATGACTAATTAATGAATAAATGAAGGCTGACACTTTATAACAGACAAAATACAAATATCAGGCACATCGTACATCATGAGAATTGAACTCATTTTACTCACAGACTTCCATTGCCAAAATAGTTACAGCACTCATGAACTATTGCATTTTCAAAACATACACCGCACCAGAAAAGTGTGCCCACAAAATATAACCATCACTCACAAATATATATATATATATATATATAGATAGATATAGATATATATATAGATATATAGATATCTATATCTATATCCATATATCTATATCTATATATATATCTATATCTATCTATCTCTATCTATCTCTATCTCTATATCTATCTATCTATCTATCTATCTATCTATTATCTATCTATCATCTATCTATCTATCTATCTATATCTATCTATCTATCTATCTATCTATCTATCTATCTATCTATCTATCTATCTATCTATCTCTATCTCTCTCTCTCTATATATATATAGACTTGCGTGCGCATGTTTGCATGCACACACACGCACGCGCGCCCGCACGCACACGCACACACACACGCACACACATATACATACGTCCACACATTCAACCACACACACACACACACGCACACGACACACACGCACAACACACACTACACACACACGCACATACACACATAACACATACAAAGAAGAGACGATGAGAGAGAAGAGTAGAGAGGAGTAGAGAGAGAGAGAAAAGAGAGAGAGAGAGAGAGAGAGGAGAGAGAGAGAGAGAGAGAGAGAGAGAGAGAGAGAGAGAGAGAGAGAGAGAGAGAGAGAGAGAGAGAGAGAGAGAGAGAGGGGAGAGAAGAGAGAGAGAGAGAGAGAGAGAGAGGAGAGAGAGAGAGAGAGAGAGGAGAGAGAGGAGAGAGGAGGGGGGGGGGGGGGGGGGGGGACAGACAGACAGACAGAGACAGAGAGATCAAGCGTGCTTTTTGCATCCTGTCCTCGCCCTTATCAGAGATAACATCATGAAAGAACAAAAACAAAAACCAAAAATAACAAAGCAACAGCAGCAAACAAACACATGAAACAAAAGAGAAAAACAATTACCCCCCAAAAAAAAAAACACGCAGAGAAAACAAATCAGGATGATAAAAAACACGTTATAAACAAGAAAATAACCACCACGAAAGCAAAGCAAATCAGGCCACTGTTAACACCATCCCACCACCATCAATCAATAAAACAAACAATATAAATCTTTCCTTCACCTTTACCTGTCCCGTAGTCCCGCGGACTGCGGGGGTACTACTGAAGATTTTGCAACCAGCTTCCTCCACTCATAACGGCCCTCCGCTCTCCATAGCAGATCGCTCTATCCGCTCTTCGGAAGAGTAGGCCATTGTGTGCCAGTGGAAACGGATGACAACGTTTACAAAACTGCATACACGGGTACTGGATGTAAACAAAAAACTAATAAAAAAGCTAATACTGTCGTTAGTAGGGGGCTTAGTAAGTGGTGTCCTGCATAATTATGTTAGCTCAGAGCAGGCACTACTGAACACCACCAAAGTGACCCAGTAGCAGTGCAGGGCCCCTCTGGATGGTAGCGCCATGGCAGCCTTATATTGATTAGCTCCATGTGGACTTCTGACCCTGGGAATGAGACATAATGAATCTGGATATGAATGTGGCAGAGATATTGAGATGAGTGGCACGAGAACAGCAGGACAGGACGTCACAGAAGATATGGCACCAAAAAAAAGCCATTCCTCCTTTTGCAAGAGCACACCATTTTATTAGGAGCAGGTAAAAATAAAGGTAAAGGTGTCCCATAACCTTTATGGTGGTAGGGGAGCAAGGCGTCAGAAACATCAGCTTCTCTAGGGGCCAGCATGTTGAGGGCGGTGCCCATCTCCTCTCCCTCGCTGGTTTATACCTTCCCTGACCTTAAAGAGGGCAGGTAACCATTTACAGCTGGGTGAAGTGTGGAACTGTACAGAAGCCAAGGCATGCAAACTGTCACTCATCCCATTGGTAACCCCACCCGATGCTGCTTAACATTGGCTGGGGGAAGCAAGGGCACTGACCACTGAGCTATCCCCTCCCCAGGAGCAGATGACAACAACATTAAAAAAAAAAAACCCAGCATACACACAGCTATGTGTTTAGACCATCCCTGAGGGAAATTCGTGGAGTTGGAGTCCCCAGGGCAGTTTGGGGTTGAATAGGGCAACTTTCTGACCACAATACATAGGAGGGGGGGGGGGGGGGGGGGCAATAAGTGAGGAAAATGAAATGCAAAAAAGAGATAAACACAATTGTAGTCCACGCCAGCTCTCCTGGTTGCATAACGTCAAATACATCATCCAGATAAACAAAACAGTTGGACAAGAAACCATGAAAACAGCATGAAGTCAATGAATATAAGATAAACAAGAGAACAACATATCAAGCACCACGGTCGTACAGTTTTGACAAGAGTACAAACAATAGCACAATTACGAAAGGTTTTTTCTTCCTCTGTTGATTGCATGAAAAACATACCTGGAGAGACTGTGCCTGTGATTAATTTTACTTTTGTTCCTTTCAGCAGTTTGAATTGGGGCACGCATTTTGATTCTTTAAGAGAGTTCTCTCTTAAAACTGCAATCAAATATAAAGTGACATTCATTTTCATAAAGAAAGGACAGCTTTTGTCTTGTGCAGATTCACTACATCTGTTGACATTATTATTGATTGGAAGCATATTGAATATTAACCGCATAATTGCCACACAAGCCAATAAATTATACATCTCCATGTCATAACTGTACTTATTTATACCACTTTATGTCACAGCAAATTTCTCTGCTGAAATTGCCACTACTCTCCCCGGGAGAGTGCATCACAACAAGTGCAGCACCTACCCATTTTTTGTTGTTGTTTTTCCTGTCTGCAATTGTATTTGTTTCCCTATCAGAGTGGCTTTTTTCTACATAATTTTGCCAGGGACAACCCCCTTGTTGCCGGGGGTTCTTTTACGAGTGCTAAATAAGGATGTGTAACACACTGGACCTCAGTTTATGGTCTCATCTGAAAGACTAGCACCCAGCCCACCAATCATGATCTAACGAATGGGGGGAAAAGTTATGGGCCCAAACGGGATTCAAACCACTGCACACTCTGACCTGGATTATTTTGCTTTCTAGCCAGGCGCGTTACCTCAAGACCACCAATCCACCTGTACTCCTCCTTTCGAAAAACAGTTTAAAAGATCTATAAATGCCATAACTTTCATGTTCTCTGTTAGTTCCATTCTATTCTCGGATAAACATAATAATGATTCGCTGTTTAAACAAACATAGAAACGTCTTTCCATTGTCAAAGCTGCCTGCATCCATACAATGTCAAAATTGTTTATTATGTCGCACAGAGTCAAAGGCCTCTCTGAAATCTATAAAGCTATTTACAGTTTCCTTTTCTTAGTACTCATGCATTTCTGAACAGTTCCTAACACTGTAAAAGCATGACCAATTGTCGAATGTTCCTTGCGAAAACCTGCTTGGTTTTCATAAATCAAATCATTCTTTTCTACCCAACAGTATAATTTTGTGTTTGATATTGTAGTGTAATATCTATAAAATACACTTAGCAAACACAACTCCCTGTAATTATTAACTTTGTCTAAATCTCCTTTCTTAAATATTGAAATGATCATGGCCTTAGACCACACTAGTGGGTAAATTCCTTCATCAATAGTGTTAAATAACTTTGCCAAAAACACCTGAACATCCTCATCGCTTGGTAGTTGTTAGTCTTAAACATTTCACCTAAAAAATTGACAATTTCACATGACAGATATTTCTTCAGTTTGTTAACTGTACAACTAACTTTGACATCTGAAACTACATTGTTTAAAAGGATGGTCCCTTTTGTCTGATAATTTAACATTATTTAACTTTGTTCCATATATGATTCGTGGCTGTTTTGAAAAAAAGTTTCTTAAAGTGACCAAACCAATCATCCAAAATAATGTGGCTATCTATTCTTGCTTTTCCCCCACATCCCATACTTTTCAAATGTTTCCAAAAGAGTGACGGATTGTCATTGTAACTAATCTACTCAATTTCTTATGTCTGAATACTCATCTTTTCTCCTTTAACATGCGTTGGTATTTTTTCTTGCCCCTATGTATTCCTTACTATTTTTTAAAATTATTTCTTTAAATTTTTTATGTATTCTTTTCCATATTTTTACTTCAAGATGTTATGAAACAGTTTAATTTCATCCTAATCTCCATTTCAAACATGCTTACATTCCTTATCAAACCATTCTGACTTTTTGTTTTTCTATAATAGGAAAATTCGTAAGCATGCATCTGCTAGAATCTTTTAGACATTCCACAAAGATAGTCGGAGCATTGTTCACATTTCCATTCAAAGTATTAGCAGCAAAGATAGACATGTTTTAGATATCAGTGCGTCTTAGCACTTTGACAAACTCTTCTTCAGAGTTATCATTCCATATGTATTTTTAAAAAATGACAGATTAATTATCAAACTACGCTGGACTAGTATGGGTACTGTTATTGCCTTTAATTACGCGAATTTTATTATGATCTGCTTCATCCCTCTTATTGTTACTAATGTAGGTAGGTGAGAACTTTATTGGAAGATTTTGTCGTTTTTGTCAAGTCATAATAATTAAGTACTTATTTTGTGAGATGAAGATTGGTGTTATTTAGCTCTGACCTGTTAAACAAGTGATTGTCACTTTCTTGAAGAGCAGATGTAACTTCACACAATTGAGAATGGTAGGTGTGATACTTGTATCACCTGCAAATAACTCGCAATGTATATGTATGCTTAAGGATAAGGATAAGTCATAAGTACAGAAAAAAACTGGCCCTAGAGCAGTTCAGTGGGGTAAACCATAATTATTGGATAGTACTGCAGATAGTTTATATTGACTTTATCAGAAACAGCTTGTTTTCCCTTAGAAACAAAATATAACATGAGCTTGACAGTATTATCTGAAAGGCCATAGAGTCTTAATATTCAGTGTTTTTAGTAACAGGGTGTTGGTCAATGACATTAAAGGCCTTAGCAATGTCTATCAAAAGCCTTAGCATAGTCTATCAAAATAACTCCTATGGTTTTATCATTATCTGTTTTACTAGTAAGCGACTGAGACTGACCCAATAGGCTGGTTGAGCAGTATGACAGCAATCTGAAAGCAAATTGATTAGGATGGAAACAACTATATCAGTTAAAGTGGTGAGAGATAGATAGACAGATAGACAGATAGATAGATAGATAGATAGATAGATAGATAGATACATAGATAGATAGATAGATAGATAGATAGATAGATAGATAGATAGATAGATAGATAGATACATACATACATACATACATACATACATACATACATACATACATACATACATACATACTAATACATACATACATACATACATACATACATACATACATAGAGAAAATTTATTCACAAAAAGGCCATTGGCTCATACATGAAGGGGGTTGCCGAATTGCTTAGTATTTGGTAAGGGATAAAAAAAAAAAAAAGTAACGACCAAAAAAGACTGAAAATTTAAATTACAAAAAAGTCCCTTTAAAAAAATTATCACGATAACAAAAAAACTTATTCTGAAAGCTTTTCACAAAAAAAAGTCAGAAAAGGGGCCCAAACCCCAGGCTGACTTGACCCAAGAGTAAAAAAAAGAAAAGAAATAGGCTGTCTAATCATTTAAAATGGAAAATAATTTTTCCCAAAAATTTAAGAGAGAGAGAGAGAGAACTCGAATCGAACCGAAATCGAATGTTTTTTGAGGAAAAATGGGTAAGCCCGAGGGTTCTTTTAAAAAAATTTCCCCATAAAAAAACCAAAACACCCAAACCCCCCAAAAAAAACCAAAAAAAAAAAAAACCCCTGCCCCCAAAAAAACATAAAGAAAATTTTTTGACTATTTGGAAAAGCAAAGCAAAAAGATTTGGTTTAAAAAATTAGTTTTTTTTAAAACCCCAAAAAACCAAAAACTTACAATAAAGGGACAAACAAAATTCCCCAAAATTTAAATATTTTGTCACAACCCCTTTCTAATTTTGTCCCTTAAAACCAAATAAAAAACCCCCCTAGATTAAAAAAAATTCAAAATTTTTCAAAGGTAACCAAAGGAAACACATCCCCCCCCCCTTTTTAAAGCCCCAAAAAAAAAGAAACTAAGCTCAAAACCCAAAAAGATTTCTCT
>CM060345.1:28024689-28035832 GCA_030674155.1 Stramonita haemastoma
CTATACAACACACAAGCAATCAATAACAATTTATAGTTTTAGCGAATTCGAATGTACACACGCACACACACACACATAATGATGTGCACTAAACAACAACAGCAGCAGCAGCAACAGCAGCACAACTGTTTAAAAACTCTACCTGAAGGCTGATACTGATGGACATCAAGCTATGATGTTGATGCTTCACACACTGCACTCTGCACACACGGTCTCTCACACACACACACACACACACACACACACACACACACACACACACACACTGTCCCCCCCCCCGCACACACACACACAGCATACTGCAAAAACTGGTTGTGGGTCAAGTCAGCACACCCACCACATCAGAACTACAAACTCACACCTATTGCAAAGCGAAGATCAGACCGGTCATGGCAGGGATGATATGAACATGCCCAGCATGCATCCTGTTACCTGGCGAGCAACGAACTTCACCAACTTCAGCTTCTCCACGACACGCTGCTGCCGCCGCCACAACAGTTCAGTGCATCGCACAACGACTCCTCCAGAAGTTAAATCAGGGAGAAGTAAAAACTGGAAGACCTCGTTGGCAGAGAAGAGTTTCATGTCTGGATTGCACACACACAGCACTGGGGGGTAAGGAGGGAAGCAGAGGATGAATGACGCAGACACAGTGCACAAATCCAACACCACTCAAGTCAAGAGTGTGCTATATTCAGCACGCCCCCTTCCTTTTCACCTAGTCCCAAGTGTGGTCAGTTTCCTGCTATGATTAGCACCAGCTGGCCCCCATCTGGGCTGGGATGGGATGAAGTAATTAGCCACTGAGAGGAGGAGCTGAAAGTGGGGGGGGAAAACTGACAGTTGTGGACGATCATAGACTGACTGACAGACAGTGGTGGTGGTGGTGGTGGTGGAGGGGGGGCGGAGGGGGGTGGGTGGGTGTCAGGAATCCTCGATGTCTTTGTCGCTGCTGGAGCTGTGCAGGGAGTCAGAGACCTCCATGGCAGCCCTCATGGTGCTGAGGGGGTCTGACACATAGCCTGCAACACACAGCCAGTCACCAGCACAGATGATACAGCAGCATCCACCTGAGGTGTGTGTACAGCATGACACTAGGTCTAGGGGTAATACACTGGGGTGTACACACAGCATGACACTAGGTCTAGGGGTAACACACTGGGGTGTACATACAGCATGACACTAGGTCTAGGGGTAATACACTGGGGTGTACACACAGCATGACACTAGGTCTAGGGGTAATACACTGGGGTGTACATACAGCATGACACTAGGTCTAGGGGTAACACACTGGGGTGCACACACAGCATGACACTAGGTCTAGGGGTAATACACTGGGGTGTACATACAGCATGACACTAGGTCTAGGGGTAACACACTGGGGTGTACATACAGCATGACACTAGGTCTAGGGGTAATACACTGGGGTGTACATCAGCAAGCATGGCTATGATAACACTATGATGACACTAGGTCTAGGGATAACAAACTGGGGTGTAAATAGAGCAGCAAGCGAGGCTATGATGACACTAGGTCTAGATGGGTAACTCACAGGGGTGTACAGCATGATACTAGGTCTAGGGGTTGCACACTGGGGTGTGCATACAGCAGCAAGTGTGGCTATGATGGATGATGTTAGGTCTAGGGGTAATACACTGGGGTGTACAGCATCCACCCGGGGTGTACGTACAGCAGCAAGTGTGGCTATGATGGATGATGCTAGGTCATATATATATTGTAATATATCAGAAGGGGGTCAGACATGTAGCCTGCAACACACAGCCGCCACCACAGCTGATACAGCAGCATCCACCCGGGATGTACATACAGCAGCATCCACCCGGGATGTACATACAGCAGCATCCACCCGGGATGTACATACAGCAGCATTCACCCGGGATGTACATACAGCAGCATTCACCCGGGATGTACATACAGCAGCATTCACCCGGGATGTACATACAGCAGCATCCACCCGGGATGTACATACAGCAGCATTCACCCGGGATGTACATACAGCAGCATCCACCCGGGATGTACATACAGCAGCATTCACCCGGGATGTACATACAGCAGCATCCACCCGGGATGTACATACAGCAGCATTCACCCGGGATGTACATACAGCAGCATCCACCCGGGATGTACATACAGCAGCATTCACCCGGGATGTACATACAGCAGCATCCACCCGGGATGTACATACAGCAGCATTCACCTGGGATGTACATACAGCAGCATTCACCCGGGATGTACATACAGCAGCAAGCATGGCTATGATGGATGATGCTAGGTCTAGGGTTCATTTTATTTTATTTTATTTTTACTAGGTCTAGGGGTAACACACTGGGGTGTGCAACATGACACAAAGTCTAGGGGTAACACACTGGGGTGTACAGCATCCACCTGGGGTGTGCATACAGCAGCAAGTATAGCAAATATGGATGACACTAGGTATAGGGTTAATACGCAGGGGTGTAAATAGAGCAGCAAGCCTGGCTATGATGGATGACACTAGGTCTAGATGGGTAACTCAATGGGGTGTACAGCATGACACTAGGTTTAGGGGTAGCACACTAGAGTGTATAGGAACAAGCATGACCATGACACTAGGTATAGGGGTAACATACTCGGGTGTACATACAGCAGTAAGGGTGGCTATCATGACACTAGGTATAGGGGTAACATACTCAGGTGTACATACAGTAGTAAGGGTGGCTATCATGACACTAGGTCTAGGGGTAACACACTGGGGTGTACAGGAACAAGCGTGGCTATGATAGATGACACAAGGTCTAGATGGGCAACTCACTCAGTCTGACTACGTGACTGAGCTATCACTGTTGTCAGTATGGGACTTAGTAGGTGGTGTCCTGCACACGTTAGCTCAGAACAGGCACCAATGAACACCACAAAAGTGACCCAGCAGCCGTGCAGGGCCTCTTTGGCTGGTAGCCCCAAGGTGGCCTGACATTGATGGGCTCCCTGTGAATTTTGGAATCTGAGTATAGCTGAGGCCAGAAAGAGCAGTGGGGAACACAGCACACAAATCCAATATCACTTAGTCCAGAGTACTAAATTTAGCGAGCTCCTTCCTTTTACCGATTCCAAATGTGGTCAGTTCCTGCTATATATAGCACAAGCTGGCCACCTTCTGGGCTGGGATGGGATGGAATAATTAGCAGCTGAGAGGAGCTTAAAATGGGGGGGGAAACTGACAGCTGTGGGGAACAACACAGAAGATGCGGTAAAAAAACCCAACCCAACACCAACCCCCAAACAAAACAACCCCCTCCCCCCAAAAAACCCACTTGAATGTGACTCTAATGAATTAAAATACACAGCTCAAGACTGACTTGCACAGTCATGTCTGTCGACACATACCATTTTTGTCCAGTTGTGGAAACGGAATCCTTCGTCGGGTATCGTCAGCAGGCAAGGCACTGCACACCATGGAAGCAAAAACCGTGTCACTGGCAATGTAAGCACGGACAACAAACTCATCCTGTCTTCAAACCAAAGATGCTACATTCCCACAGAATAAGGAATATGACCACAGAAAACCACATTCATTCAACAAACTTATGTCATACTTATGCCTTATATTCATCTACATTGAATAATGCTTGAATTATCAATAATATTCCCAAAGTCAGATTGCGCTACCTTTAGGATGGACAAAAAGGATTGCATAAGCAATATCTCACCATTGGTAAACCTCAGAGTCTTAGTCGAGGAATAACGACAACAAAAAATATAATAATGTAACTTGTGATTGTCAATCTCTCTCTCTCTCTCTCTCTCTCTCTCTCTCTCTCTCTCTCTCTCTCTCTCTCTCTCTCTCTCTGTGTTAGGAGGTGTTCACACTTAGCATTGTTACTTTTCTTTCCTTTTTGATTTTCTTTCTTTTTTTTTCTTCTTATTTTGAGGGCTGGATAAATAAAGCGTACGTACTTAAAGCTAACACCCTTACAAAACAAAATCTGTTTCATTAAAAAAAAAAATATTTATATTTTTCTTTTATATCAAGGATAATGGTATAGGCACTCATGTGCTTTTTTCATTCAGTCCCCATGTGTATGCAGTTGTGTAAATATTGTCATCTATTCCCACCAGCACACAATGGCTTACTCTTACGAAAAGCGGAACAGGATTTAACATGATTTAACAGGATGTTCTGCGTGCGTTCAACAAACCCATGTCATACTTATGCCTCATGGCCATCTAGATTAGCATAATGCTTGAATTATACAAAAATAATGCGTCACATCTCATCCCGACTCTTTCTCTCCCTCCCCCCCCCCCTCACCTGTTTCTGGAGGCCTCCATCTCCCAGTGGTTGCGCAGGGCGGACACATGGCCCACCAGGGGCGGGGTGGAGCGTCCCTCAGGGTCCACCTCCTGCTCGGTCACCATGGGGAGGGCGGAGGGGAAGAGGGAGGGGGTGGGCACGTCCACGTTGGACAGCATGGCCACCGCCTGAGACTGCTGGCACTCGTCCAGCACCTGGATGACTTCTCGGAACTCTGGCCTTTGCTGTCACAGCAGGAGGTGGTGGATCATGAAGGCAATGCACAAGGGTACTTAAAAAGGTGGAGGAGGATCAGGAATACAATGTACAAGGTACTTTATTTATTTACATTGTTGTTACATAGTGTTTTTTGTTTTTTTTGTTGTTGTTACATAGTTATACCACTGTCACATCAGGAGGTGGGGGATCTTGAAGACTATGTACGAGGGTACTTTTTTTTTTTTCTTCAAACTTTTTAAAATTAATTTTTGTTGTTGTTACATAGTTTTTTTTTTGGTTTAGTTTAGTTTTGTTGTTACATAGTTATACCACTGTCACATCAGGAGGTGGGGGATCATGAAGACAATGTACAAGGGTACTTAAATTTTTTTTTTCAAACTTACCTGAATCACCTCCTGGAACTCCGGCCTTTGCTGTTACATCAGGAGGAGGTGGAGGAGGGTCAGGAATCTATCTATCTATCCCTTAGTCTGGTGACCATGGGGATCACGAATACAATGTACAAGGGTACTTTTTTTTTTTTTAACCTTACCTGAATCACCTCCCAGAACTCCAGTCTTTGCTGTTACATCAGGAGGAGGTGGGGGAGGAGGATCATGAAGGCAATGTGCAAGGGTACTTTTGCTTTGTTTTTTTTTTTCTTTTTACTTCCTTGCTTAGAGTGTCCAGGTTCACCAATGGTGAGATTTCTGTGTGTGCGACTGTTTTTTTTTTTCCCACCACAATCTAGGTGGCCACATTTTGACTTCTGGGACGGTGTCTAAACATGATTTATTCTATTTTATTTTATTTATTCATTCTTTTATATCAAGGATGATAGAATAAGCACTCATGTGCTTTTTCTCATCCAGTCCCCGTGTGTATGCATATTACATCATTCATATGGCAGGTATTGTGCTCGCAATTTGACGACCCGGGTTCGATTCCTATTTGAGGGGATTTTTCTCCTGGGGTTAACATCAAAGCTGACTTCACTCTCCCCAAATGTCCTTCCAATGAGACTATAAACTGAGGCCCAGTGTGTGAACGCACGCAGAACATTTTGTGCGCATCTTTAATCCTGTTCTGCTTTTCGTAAGAGTAGGCCATTGTGTGCCGGTGGGAACAGATGACAAGATTTTTAAAACTGCGTACACATGGGGACTTGATCTAAAAAAGCACATGAGTGCTTGTTCCATTATCATCAATATAAAAGAATAAATAAATAAAGGCGATTAGGTTGATCATACCAATTGCTCCCAATTGGCAGCAAAAGGTTGATCTACATAAAAGCATGCGTTTGACATCTTCCAGTCTCCATCCCCTCCCTCAAATGAATGGACCTTGGCATGACTGTGTATCGAGTGTGCATACTGAATCCACCATGTACTTGTATATATCTAATAAATCATACACATATTTACAGACAACACCAACAAATGTACACATATTCATTTACATTCAACAATAAAACATCCACATATTAAAAAAAACAACAACCAACAAACAAAACTGCACATATTTACAGACAACAACAAAAATACACATATATACAGACAACAACAAAAATACACATATTTACAGACAACAACAAAAATACACATATGTACAGACAACAACAAAAATACACATATGTACAGACAACAACAAAAATACACATATGTACAGACAACAACAAAAATACACATATGTACAGACAACAACAAAAATACACATATGTACAGACAACATACTTACTTACAGACAAAAACAAACATACACATATGTACAGTCAACAACAAAACAAACACACATAAAAAAAACCCTTACAAGAAACATACACATATTTACAAACAACAACAACCATCAAAAACACACATCTTACACACACACTACAAGATGCACACCAATACAAAAAAACACAAAACAAACACAACAAAACCAAACAAAAAAAACCCCCACCAACCCCCTCTCACATCAGGGTCAGTGTTCCAGCCTCTCTTCAGCAGGCCCACAATGGGTTTAGGGAAGGTGATGCCGATGGGAGGACGAGAGTTGTGGTATGCTGTTTCTGCTGCCGCCGCCGCTGGTGACAGAAAATTAGGGACAGTTTGTCGTTATATTGGCTGGTACATGGTATGTTGTGTTTGATATTGATAATCCTCAGGGAGGGGAGAAGGGAGGGAGGAAGATTGGGGGAGGGGTCCAAGTTAAGTACACTTTAACCCTCTTGCATTCAAATTCTCTGAACACAAACTGCCCCTAGATTTTGCATTCCATCATGAAATCAGGTCAGGTACACATGCTCGCTGGCCTTTTTCTTCCTTCTAAGTACATACCAGCAGCTATAATTACTTCCAGACTTTTACTCACTGTCTGGCCTGATACTGCTTCGGCATGTGTTGGCAATCGGTGAAGGTCACTGGGTGATGGGAAACTAATGTGTGTAAATCCTGGCAAATCCCAGGTCTGGATTCCGGGTGGGGGGAAATTCATTTAATCCTGGCAAATCCGGGTCAGGACTAAGAGGGTTAAACATCCCATGAAGGGCAATGACAATACTGACAGACACATTCATTTGAGTCATAATCTCAAAAAGACACAGGGGCATTTGGGGGTGGAGTTTTGAGAGAGAGAGAGAGAGAGAGAGAGAGAGGGAGTTTTGAGAGAGAGAAGAGAGAGAGAGAGAGAGAGAGAGAGAGAGAGAGAGAGAGAGAGAGAGAGAGAGAGAGGAGAGAGAGAGAGAGAGAGAGAGAGAGAGAGAGAGGGGGAAGAGAGAGAGAGAGAGAGGAGAGAGAGGGAGAGAGAGAGAGGAGAGAGAGGAGAGAGAGAGAGAGAGAGGAGAGAGAGAGAGAGAGAGAGAGAGAGAGAGAGAGAGAGAGAGAGAGAGAGAGAGAGAGAGAGAAGAGAGAGAGAGAGAGAGAGAGAGAGAGAGAGAGAGAGAGAGAGAGAGAGAGAGAGAGAGAGAGAGGAGAGAGAGAGAGAGAGGAAGAGAGAGAGAGGAGAGGAGGAGAGAGAGAGAGAGAGAGAGAGAGGACAGACAGACAGACAGACAGACAGACAGACAGACAGACAGACAGACAGACAGACAGACAGACAGATACTGAGATAAACAGACAGAGTCAAAGTCAAATTTTTATTTCCATAAGGTTTTCTGATAACATCAGAGAGTGGACTGGCCTTGAGTTTAACGACATACTACAGAAAGCTGATAACTGCCAGGAGTGGAGGAAACTGGTAGCAAGCTCTTCAGTGATGCCCCAATGGTCTACTAGACTAGAGGATAGGTGAGGGTGAAGGGGTTACATTGAATGAATAATGCATTTGCTTTTTTCATCAGGGTGTGCGCACATGTGTTTGCGAGGGTCTGTTTGTGCATGCCTGTGCATACATGTGCACATACATATGGGTGTGTAAAGTATCTTGCATTTATATAGGTACCGGCAGCCCTTCTTTGAGCCTACGGGAAAGTAGCGCTGAGTGGGGAAAATGCATATTTTTTGACAGGCCAGATCTTGGAAACTATCAAAAGAATTGGCATAAAAATTATGAAAAAATAAACAATGATGTTTACTTATGTGCTCTGGGTTGTTTGTTTGTGTTTGCATGCCATGGTTTGACAACAAAACAATTCCAAACACACCCACTCTTGCACAAAAATCGAAGCGCGTTCTCGGCTCGATGTTCCGCCAGCCGCCATTAGCCGAGCGAGCGAATCGGTATGTGTAGAAAATCGCTACGGACTATGTGCTCATTACTCTGCATCAACTTCAAAATGGGTCAGAACAGAAGAGCATGCTTCCAGCTTTAATTCAGTATAAGTTTTAAGTGGATACGAAAAGCTGAAATCAGTTAAAAATCGGAAGTTTAAAGACGCTTAGCGCGAGTCGCGGTTCGACTACTTTCGGTCCTAAATACGGAACATCGGACGAAGTAAACGTAGACGTGGTGGTTGCGCTTGAAAGGCCTGTCTTTGCTGAATCCAATGGTGTATCAAGCTCTATGATTGGTTCCAATGCTTTTGACCAACAGCCAATCAAAGTGAGGGTGTCATCAAACCATGTGTACTCCATTTTGGGCAAAACAAAAATGGCGGAACATAGTGAAAGAAGCGATGCCGACCGAGTCAAATACGTTAATCGTCACGGAATTACAGGACAAACTTGGCAAGTTAATGCATGAATTATCAAGCTAAGACCTGTATTAAACGAATCCACAGCTTTATTTTGCTGAGCATTTGCAAAATTATTATCTATTTGGTTCGTAAGACACTCCCTGAAGTCTGACACGATCTGGTGAAGATCGACTTGCACATCGTTCAGTTTGAAGCGATCGTTATTTTTCTTAATGGGAAACTGATGCAAATCGACACCAGATATTGGCATATCTATCATTAATTTAGCGATCTCAGAGCTAGTTGTGTTTTTTTTTAAATTAATTCCACGATTGAACAGAAAATCGCCTTTAAAAATATCGTTGAGAGATAGTTATGAAACGGAAGTTGGCTCCGCGCGCACATGCTGGTCAACAGCACAAATCGAAAGCAGACTAGGCTAGTGAGACAACACATTGTAGGTCTAGTTTTTATAACATGTGTAGAACTTCAAACTAGAAATAAGCTTTTTAATTGCTTTCTAAGCCTCCTTTTTATAGATGGCAATATAATCAGTGAAAGTCTTTTTTTTTTTTTTTTTAAATCAACAAACCGGTATAACCACCAAGAAATACAATGAATCAATAGTTCTTAGTTATTTGACTGGGTCATTCTTCTTCTTGCAGTTCACAAATAAAAAAAGAATTAACACTTCAAGAAATCAATACAATTAAAAGTGAAGCTGCTGAAGTTGGATTTCTATCCTCTGTCGGCTTTCTTTTCATTTTACTAGTATGAGTTTGTAACACAGTTTTGTGTTTTTATTGTCACACCATGGCACGCAAACACAAACAAACAACCCACAGCACATAAGTCAACATCAAAGTTTATTTTTTTCATAATTTTGTAACCCCATTCTTTAGATAGTTCCCAAGATCTGGCCTGCAATTTGTATCAATTTTGTGTGTGTGTGTGTGTGTGTGTGTGTGTGTGTGTGTGTGTGTGTGTGTGTGTGTGTGTGTGTGTGTGTGTTGTGTTTCTTTGTTTTTGCAAAGGTGAGTGAGAGTGAGTTAGTGTGTGAATTTTCTAAGACACCTCACTACATTAAAAAAAAAAATGCACAGATCAGTTTGACCAGCACAGGTACAGTGTACAGCCAAGCAAACATTCCCATGACAAATGTTTATCACAGTGATTAAATTTTGGCAATTGCATAATATTCATATTACCATGAATATATTGTGCAACACATTGATCATTATTGATGACATGGTCTAGATCTATTATCACTGAGGCTTAGTAGACAGCGAGTAATAATACTAATATTATATTCTATAATAAGTGCTAACTCAAAACATCACACTATACACAACTCTCTGTAGTCTTTCTCTTCATTTCATACAAACTGAATATGACTGTAAAACATGATACATGTATACAGTGTACTCTCTCTCTCTCTCTCTCTCTCTCTCTCTCTCTCTCTCTCTCTCTCTCTCTCTCTCTCTCTCTCTCTCTTTCCCTAGATAGATGGCTTGATGAAAAAAAGCAAATCAATGCTTATTCAGTGTACCATCTGGAAATAAAAATTTGACTTGACTTGGCTTGACTTCACACACACCACACACACACACACACACACACACACACACACACACACACACACACACACAGAGTTGTCATAATATCACACTGGTTGATGAAGAAATGCAGAGATTGGGATAAAATTCAAATTACATGTAAAAATGTAAAATAATATTTTTTAATACAACATGGGCAAATTCATAAAAGAATAAGAGTAGAATATAGAGTTTTGGTTAAAAAGTTTTTCTTTTGAGAATTACAAACAAAAACTCTGTCTCTCTGTAATCACCAGTCACTTATGAAGAGCACTGATTAAATTTGAATGGCAAAAAAGATAATATGGAGCAATTTTTATCTAGCACTACAGATTTTTGTGTGCAGACTGCCAAATTCTCAAATTTTGTTCTACAGGGGCATGATGAAACTATCACAAGCTGAGAGAACAGCTTCAGCCTTGGAAAGACAGCTGGAAGAGACAATAGCCAAAATTACAGAGTACATTTTTTTTTAAAATGTGCTGAAGTTTTCTACACCCTTTTAGTTTTTATTTTCAGGAGTTGCAGTATAAAATCCAAGAGTTTGACAATATGAAGACAGTGAATGCTTAGCTTGAAAACAGTAATGACATCTTGAACCTAAAACTGAAGCCAGTTCAGCAAAGTCGGGGGGGAAATGTGTACTATAAGCGTCTCTTAAGGATGTCAGAACCTTTTTCCTTTTGAAGTTAAAAATGGTTGTCAGGAATATATAATAGATCATATAATTTGACAGAGAGCAGTGTAAAAGAGGTTGTGGCAAAATTTTATTGAAATCTGCCTGTTAGTTTGGGAAGAATGTCCATTTCTGTTTGAACGACTCTCTCAACTCATCCCCAAAAGTTCTTGTTTCAGAATAAAAACCATAAAAGTTAGGTGAAAATAGCAAAGAAAGACTCTTCATTTTGTAGAAAATAATGTATAAAGACTACATGCAAAATTTGA
>CM060345.1:28035932-28050932 GCA_030674155.1 Stramonita haemastoma
TTTAAATCCAGTTAAGTGCAGAGACCTCTGTTTTATTTATCTATATAGTCGATATGTTCCATTGATAGCAAGATGAGAGTAGAAAGACAAGATACATTAGCAATTTTTGCATGCAAGCTTCATTAACCATATCAAGTTTTACATTGTTTTACATGATTGAAATCTAAGGTGACAAAAAATCCGAAACAACATTTGATAGAAATTCTATAAAAAAAAAGAAAAAAAGAAGGAATCCAAACACAAAAAAAACTTACACAAAAGTGAGGCTCTGCCCTAAAAGTGTGTGCACTCACCACTTGATATGTAAAAACAGAAACACTAGCTAAAATGCACTCACTACAAAGAGCACAACATGTTAAAACAAACAAACAAATAAGAAACAAAAACAAACAAACAAACCAACAAGCAACCAAATAAATCAACAAAGAAAAATCATCTAGAATGTAGGATTTGCCAGATATTTCAGAGCAAATTACTCTAACCACAAAAAACTGCATTTCACAGAGATTGAGATGATTTCTTATTTGTTATTCTGATTTTTTTTCTTTTATTTTCATTCTCATTGCTTGTTCACAGATGATAGGAAACATAGTAATATATTTTTTTAATGACACCCTCAAAAGATAGCTATGATATCAACATTAATTATAACAACAATAAACATCTGATTAGTATTTTTGCAAAGACAGATTGTTAAAATTAAAATTAACATTATATATGTAACTTTGATCAAACAAATTTTGCATAGTACTGGAACTTCTAGCAAAAACACTAAAAGAAAATCAAAAAACAACATGAACAACTCAATGGTTATATATGTGTATAGTCTTAAATATAAATGTATATTTCACAACATTAAACTTAACCTAATGTGACCTGGGAGAAGTGGGGGGGGGGGGGGAGGGGTAGGAAAGAAAAGACAACTGTTGCCAATTTTGATAAGAGTCATTTACCATCAACAAGTGATCTAAAGCTACACTAAAATACAAGATGTTTCCGTACAACTGGTTCCATATCAGTACCACCTTAGTTCTTCAAAGACATGTACAAAAGAGACATGCACCAACTAATAAGCATGGATACTAACTTAAGTATGGCCTGGTGGCTAGATGATTTCAGCATGACCAAACTCTCCCAAAAGGTCTGGGATTCGACGCTATGTAAAACTAATGTAATAAGAGTCAAAATAAACTGCAATGGCTCTTTAACAGAAAGTAGACAGCTAGGGCAAAATGCCTGCCTAAGCTTTTGTGTTAAAGCAAGAAAAAAACGGATGACTATACAGCAATAAACAGAATTCTGAAATAAACTGTTCAATAATAAAAGACAGTTTTAGAGGACAAGTATTTCCTTAACTATTCAAATTTGAAACCGTAAGCAAAAATCAATTGAAAAATTTGTCTGAAACTAGCTTTTCAATCTATACTAAACTAATTTAAGATACTAAAACTTGTTTAACTATTCAAAATAAAAAAATAAAAACAACAAAAAAAAAGAAACAAAACAACAACAAAAAAGAAGCAAAAAAACCCCA
This sequence comes from Stramonita haemastoma, assembly GCA_030674155.1. Lineage (NCBI taxonomy): Eukaryota > Metazoa > Mollusca > Gastropoda > Neogastropoda > Muricidae > Stramonita > Stramonita haemastoma. The sequence goes on from CM060345.1 coordinate 28,037,467, forward strand.
CATAACTTTCCACTTTCACAGCAATTCAATACATCTTTCGGAAAACAAATGACCATAACACTGCTGGCTTTATCCAACATAAAACCTGTCCATTTCAGAAAAAAAAAACAGGGGAGAAAACTACTTACAGAACAAATGGAATGGTGAGAACAACAGCCATGCAACACGTGCAGTTAGTGATCAGACCAGACAACACCAACACACACACACACACTCACACACACACACACAAACACACACAACACACACACACACACTCACACACACACACACACACACACAAACACACAAACACACACACACACAAACCCTCCCCCAACCCACACACCAAACCCACTCACTTCTTAAGCCGATGGTGCGGCACCAGCTCCGGCGAGGGGTCAAGGTCGGACGAACGAGGGGTGAGGGAAGGGTGGGGGGAGCGGGAAACCACCTCCGCACTCGCACTCACCCCCTTCATCCCTTCAAGATACGACTGACTGGGCATGGCCGGTTTGGGCAAATTAAGCGCGTGCCCACCCAACCCCTCAGGAGCCAGGGTATGAGAATGCTGCGACGTAGGAGGCGGCAGACTCCCGTTAGGGTGCCCCGCAGTGAAAGAAGAACCCACATTCATACCCAGATCGGTATCCCGCCTCCCCAACCGAGGTCTCGCAGCGGCGGCAGGCTTGGGGGCGAGGAAAGTGGTTTTGGACCGGTCGAAACGGATGCCGCCTCGGCCGGGAGAGTCCAAGAGCGTGGGGGTGCGGATGAGGGCCTTCTTGTGGATGACGTCCACTCCCAGGGTGTCCAGCTCGAAGCGAGCGTCGTCCCCACCCTGGATGGAGACGTAGCTGACCGTGACGGGGAAGGCCGCCTTGACGTGGCTCGTGCGGTCGGTGCGGTGCGGGCGGTGTGCGGAGGAGGTGCCGGGGGTGGCGTCTTTGAGGGTGACGGGGGAGGGGTGGTGCGGGAGGAGTGTTCCTTGTGGGTGTTGGGGCGGCTGTCGCGGCGGCCCTGACTGCCACTGCCTTTGGCTGCTACCGCCGCTGCTGTCCTTGCTTTCTGTGGGAGACACGGTAGCATTGAGGATTGGCTCTCACATACCAGCTGTTGTTGGCGCTGGTAACTGATTAAAAAAAAAGTTAAAGTCTGTCCTGAGCCTAAGGCTCATCAGGCCGGTGCTTATCCCGGTTTCTGTGGCGTTAAGCGACTGAGAGTCATAGACTCCCCCCCTGGATAAGATGCCAGTCTATCACAGGGTTAACCCCCAACACAAGGTTGGTACCCCTTTTACACCTGGGTGGGGTGAGAAAATAGCCGTAAAGTGCCTTTTCCAAGGGCACAACGCCATAGCCGAAAGCTGGGATCGAACCCGCAACCTTTAGATTACGAGTCCAAAGCCCTAACCACTAGACTACAGCGGCGGCTGGTAAATGATTATGTGATAGAAAAAAAAAATGAAACCCCACCCTAAATGCACAGATACCAGCTGTTGTTGGCAGTGGCAAATGATTATGTGATAGAAAAAAACAAAAACAAAACCCAACCCTAAAAAAATGTATTCAAAACACTTTCATGTTCATGTGCATATGTCAATACATAGACACACACTATGTGCGCTCATGCATGCACGCAAAACACACACACACACAACACAAAACATCTTGCATACATATTAAAAACTTGTTCTGCCTTTCAAAAGGGTAGGCCATTGTGTGCTGGTAGGAACAGTTGACAGAATTTACAAAACTGCATGCGAATCGGGATTGGATAAAAAAAAAAAAAGCACTTGAGCGCTTACTGCATTATCCTGAAAACCAAAAAAATAAAAAAGGATTTTTTTTAGACCATGCAAAAAGTTTAGAAACCATCACAAACGGGTGACACTGCACCCCCAGCCAAACCATCATGCAAAGAAACCAGCAAAAAAAAAACAAACCAAAATACAACACCCTTTCCCTCTCTCCTCTCCACCACCCTCATCACTACCCCCCATCCCACCACCCACAGCGCGCAAAAAATCCCAACATCACTCAGTCAAGAGTCCTAAATTTAGCATGCCCCTTACTATTACCTAGTCCAAATGTGGTCAGCTCCTGCTATAATTAGAACCAGCTGGTCCCTGTCTGGGCTGGGAGGGATGAAAGAATTAGCTGCTGAGAGGAGCTGAAAGCTGGGGGGGGGGGGGAACTGACTGACTGCTGTGCACCCCCTCCCCCAACATTTCTCCCTTCTTGTCCCTCTCCCCTCCCCCCTCCCTCTCCCCAAAAATCTTTCGAATGAGACTATAAACCGAGGCCCTGCACTCAAATGCACGCAGAACATCTTGTGCACACATTAAATCCTGTTCTGCTTTTTTTTGTAAGAGTAGGCCATCGTGTGCCAGTGGGAACAGAGGACAAGATTTACAAAACTGCATACAAACAGGGGGGGGACTGGATGTTAAAAAAGCACATGAGTGCTTATTCCATTATCCTCAATATAAAAGAATAAATAAATAACAAATAAATAGATAGATAAATAAAAAGAAAGAAATAGATAGACAGATAAATAAATGAATAAATAAATGAATAAATAGATAAATAAAAGAATATGAATAAATAAACAAACAAACAAACAACAATGAAACAAACAAACAAACAAATAAATAAATAAATAAATAAATAAATAAATAAATAAATAAATAAATAGATAAATAAATAAATAAAAGAAAGATTAAATCAAAGGCCTTGCCTGTGGGGAAGGTGCTGAGGGCTGCTTGCCCTCCTCCTTCTCCTCCCCCCCCTGCTCAGGCCCTGTGGGGGAGGCGCGGCTGGGGGTGAGACCCTGAACTGCTGCTGGCTGTATGGGGAGAGAGATGGTTATATCATCATCAGTGTTATTGTCGTTGTTGTTGTCATTATTACCACCTTATCATCACCATCGTTCCTCATTAAGACTACCAAGCACCACCACACAACCGTTGTCATTGTCACTGTTGAGATCGCAAAAACCGCTACAACCATTACTATAATCACCATCAACACTACCCTTCTATCATCATCATCATCATCATCATCATCATCATCATCATCATCATCATCACCATCATCATCATCATCATCACTGTCACCACCACCATCACCCCATTATCTTCTCTTCTTCTTCTTCTTCTTCTTCTTCTTCTTCTTCTTCTTCTTCTTCTTCTTCTTCATCAGCATCAGTATCAGCATCATCCCAGCATAATCATTATCACCTTCCCCACCTCCATATCATCATTAACACTACCACCACCACATCATTATCATTATCTAAATAATGGATACTGTATTTGTCAACATGCCCCCAGCCCTTCACCCTCTCTTGTTTCATTATTCTTGAAATAAAATATACAAATTAGAAATGATAATGATAAAATACACAAAAGCAACACATGGAAAAACACATAGCAAAGCACACATTCATACACGTGCATACACACACACGCACACAAACACAACACACACACACACACACACACACACACAACACACACACAACACACACACACACACACACACATTCACACACACACACATTCACACACACACATACATATTCATACGCATTATAAGTGACAAAACACAAACTTTTAGTCACACACAAGTATCTGCTTTTCTTCTTTTCTTCCTGTCTCCCTTCGTCTAATATCACTAATAGTGAAAAGACGTAAAATCTAAAGAACGAACATAGCAAAGCAGCAGGTTACACATGATAGTAATAGGCTGCTGAGAATATGTACGTGCACAATCACATGCATGCATTCAGATATCACTCTCACTCTCTCTCTCTCTCTCTCTCTCTCTCTCACTCACACACACACACACACACACACACACACACACACCACACACACACACACACACACACAAACACACATGCACCCCCCCCCCCAACACACACTCACATCAACCCCCTCCCCCCCCCCCCCCTAGGCCCCCCACCCCGACACCTCCATCCACCCCTGAAACACATTTTTTCCCCACAAAAAACATGAAGCACCAAATAAAGAGATGCACAACAGACAGACCAACAAGAAAACAGAAAAACAGACAAAGGGACAGAGAGAGAGACACAAAGACATAGACAGAAGCACACAGACAGAAGCACACTGACCCAACATACCTGATTTAGGACGATCACCGTCACTACGCTGCCCCTGCACACATACAGGCAGGTAAAGTCAAGTCAGTTAGTCACTTCAGAAAAAAAACAGCCTCCCCCCCCCCCCCCCTCCCTTTTTCAAATCAAGCAAACAATTAACCTCTTTACTGCGCTGTTGACGATCAGTGTTCTATCATAGAAACCGTCGCCAGCAATGCTCAGTTGACAATTGCTGTTCATCATGATTCAACGCTCTCTCTGTTTTGTCCAGCATGTGCTTGAGCAAAATATGATAGCAGCAAAAGGGTTAAACAAACAGAACTGAACAGTTATACCCCACTTTGCCTTTCGATTCTAATTCTTGCTAATAAATTTGTCAGTATCCATGTACATATGGAGATATATATGGATATGGATATGCGTGTCTGTGTGTGTGTTGTGCATGTGTGTGCCATAGGTGACTTTAGTCGACACTACCATTCACCGCCATCATTACTAAAATTATCACTCCACTATTACCACAACTACCATCATTGGTAAATTGCCACACCCCTACCACCACCATCATTACTAATAATAATCATCACACCACTACCACTACCACCACCATCATCAATACAAGAATCATCATACTACTACCACCACAAACATCACCATTATGAAAACCGCCACCACCACCATTACTGAAACCATCACACCCCTACCACCACCATCATTACCAAAACCACCACCACCACCACCATCATCACCACCACCACCACCATCATTACCAAAACCACCACCACCACTACACCACCTCACCATTGTCATCACCAGCACCAACACAAAGTCACCTTTCCACTGCTGCTTGGTGTCCGTGTCACCTTCTGGGCTTCAGACACCGACTTCCGCTTTTTGGTGGAAGCCTGCTTCACTTCCTCCTCCACTTCCTTCTTCTGTGGAGGCTGATACAGCGGAGGTCGGCTGGCATCGTCTGCTCCCGGCACAATGGACAGACAGTTTTTTCTGTTGTTTTTTGTTTTGCTTTTTTGTATCATTCCTTGGCTAAAGCTCCGTCCACGGTTCACCAATAGTGAGATTTATCACAGCGCACAAATCCAACATCACTCAGTCAAGAGTGTTAATTTAGCACACCCCTTCCTTTTACCTAGACCAATGGCTTGAAAACTGTGGCATATGCAAGGAAGATAACTCTGTATGCATGTTTGCTTGAGCGTGTGTTTGTGTAAGGCTGTGTGTTTGTGCACATATGTATAAACGCATAGGTAATTTTGTGTGAATCTGAAAGTATATGTCATGTTTCTACTGTTGTTGGGGTTGGTTTTTTTAAAAATGCCTTTTCTTGTTTCTTCTTTTCCATGTTTTGTGGAGTGTCATGTATATGATACACATGATGTTGAAAAATTCTGAATAAAAATGTTTATTACAACAACAACAAAAAACCTCCAGCAAGGCTGCCTGTACATCACTTGTATTAACCCTAGTAGCGCTGTAATAACGGCAGCGGTACTAGGTGCTGCTGGCTGAATTAACAGCAGCCATTGTTGATTTGCAGTAGGGTGGGGTCAAACAACTCCTGATATTGATATGTAAAACTAAACTAAGTGTGTAAAGTTGTAAATCACTGGAAAGCTTAGATAACAAGCTTTTAAAAGAGTGAAATTTTATAGCAGCATGTAGTGTTTATGATAATGTAAAAAATAAATAAAGTTTAAAAACTGCGCGTGCACTACCAATCACTGTTGCGATGTCGGTGACCCAGATTGATTTTAACACGATATGCAATGTTGTTGCGGTGCAAAAATGTCATGATTCGATAAATACTGTCTCTTGACATAAGTTTTGAAAAAATAAAGAGCTTCCGTGGCTTTATCGGTCGTCAAATACTCGGAAAAGTCCAGCGAAATGATCGACGCGATCGCGATCGTCATGGCGGTGAACACTTATTTCGTGCGAACTGGCGGCGTTCTATGACGAAAATACGACAATCGCTTGATTTCGTGTGATGCAAAGTACTCGACAGCATAAAGAAATGACTTAAAAACAGTTATTTTGAAGCCGTGTTGCGTTAAAATAAAGTAAAACAATGTATGACATCGAAATCGCCCGGTAGCTATGAAGTGCTTTGGACAAAACTTAGCGCCGCTCGATTCAGTCCGATCGCGATCAATTTTTCCGAAGTTTTTCAAAAATATTTCACAATCCTTACCTTATCGTCTCTATTATCGTTTAATTCAACCAAATCCAGCCTCTAAAACTCCTCATCGCCGTCAATATCGTCAAAAAACTCGAAAAATACTTCGAGTGATACGAGCGCAAACACTTTGCCGCCATTTTGTTTTCAGGCGATCGACGTTCGTTCAAAAAAAATAAAAAATACACCTCTAAACCAATCAGAATCCTCGTTGCTTGCGACTGCGGACGACCTTCACCCATTTCTGCGGCCCTACAATGGCCTTCACGTTCATTGGATGACCTTTGAAAGCGAAAGAAAGCCTTCAATTACGATCACCGACGTCATCGCGGAATATTCCGGGAGCCGCCAGAAATGCTGCACTACGTCACTCCGGAGTAATCCGGGAACAGCGCTACTAGGGTTAAGGTGATTAAAGGCACTGCAATATTATATCTGCATGTGAGTACACTTCAGAAACAGTAAGAATATAAATGAATACTGTACTTATCATTCAACACACACACACACACACACACAAAACACACAACACACACACACACACAACCAAAGAAAAATCCTCTACTTACATTCATCTTTTGATGTCTTCTTCTTGGTGGTCTTGCTCTCAAACCTGCCTTCATTGGTCAGAGCTGTCACCTGTTGACCAATCAAAAAGAGTTACACATTTCATTTTGCTACACATCTCTTTTCTGCTGTTGCACAATCTTGTTACAGGGTCTGCCATGTCTTTATTTATTCATCATATTCTTTGATTTATTCTTTTATTTCGAGGACAATGGAATAAGCACTCAAGTGCGTTTTTTACATCCAGTCCCCATGTGCATGAAGTTTTTTTAAGTTTTGTCACCCGTTCCCACAGGCACACAATGTGCTTCACCAGCCAGACATCCCTCCTTTATAATCTTACATTATCTTCTGTACCATCATTAATTCTTAAGTGGAAATCTCTCCCCTCCCCCCACCCAACACACACAGACACAGACACAGACATACACATACACACACCCTTTCAGATGGGATATCCTGCTTGGTTAGAGCATCGCACTCATGATCTGCTGACCTGGGTTTGAATTCCATTCAAGGGGATATTTTCCCCCTGGAGCTAACATCAGTGCTGATTCCACTACCCCCAAAAGTTCTTCAGTTGAGACTATAAACTGAGTTCCTGTGTGCAAACGCACACAGAAAACCTTGCGCACATGTTAAAATCTGTTCTACTTTTCAGAAGAGTGCTGGTGGGAACAGAAGACAACAATTACAACACTGCATACACAAGGGGACTGGATGTAAAAAAGAAAAAAAAAGCATACGAGTACTTATTCCATTATCCTCAGAAAAAAAAGAATAAATAAAAAAAAGAATAAAAGGTAAAGGTAAAGGTAAAGGTGTCCTATAACCTTGGCGGTCGTGGGTATAAGAGACCTCAGCTTCTCTAGGGGCCAGTATGTTGAGGGCGGTGCCCATCTCCTCTCCCTCACTGCTTTACCTTCCCTGACCCTAAAGAGGGCAGGTACCCATTTACAGCTGGGTGAACTGGGGGAACTGTACTGAAGCCAAGGTGCGCAAACAGTCACCCATCCAACTGGTAACCACGCTCGACACTGCTTAACTTGACCTGGGGAGAGCATGCGCACTGACCACTGAGCTATCCCATCTCCCCCCCCCCCCAACAAAAAAGAATAAATAAACAAAAAAATCCCCTCTCTCCCACACCCCACACAGCAAGCATTTGTTCCCCACTCACGGCAAAAGTGTACTCGGTGTCTGGGGTCAGCCTCAGTACAGCGAAGGACAGCTCCATGCCGGAGTACACCACCTTGCCATTCATGCTCAGGTCGTAGCGCGTGATGCGACCCAGCGGCACCTCCGGGGGCTCCCACGTGATGTGCATCTCGTTCCGACCGATCACCTGAACGTGGGGCTTTGAGGGGGCATGGGCACCTGTCAACGGATAGCCTAGGGGTCAGAACATTGCGCTGGCAATTTGACGACCCGGGTTCGAATCCGGTCGAGAAAATTTTTCTCCTGGAGGTAACATAAGTGCTGACTCCACTCTCCCCAAAAGTCCTTCGGATGAGGCTTTAAACCGAGGCCCTGTGTGCGAACGCACGCAGAACATCTTGCGCACACATTAAATCCTGTTCCACTTTTCGTAAGAGTAGGCCATTGTGTGCCGGTGGGAACAGATTACATTTACAAAACTGCATACACATGGGGACCGGATGAAAAAAAGCACGATTGCTTATTCTGTTAACCTCGGTATAAAAGAATAAATAACATAAAATAAAATAAAATAAATCAAATGGAAAAAAGTAACCTGGGAATTTAACCCTCTTAATCCCATATCCAGATTTGCCGGGATTGAATAATTGACCCCCCCACAGCACACAAATCCAACATCACTCAGTCAAGAGTTTCCTTTCACCTCGTCCAAGTGTGGTCAGTTCCTGTTATAAATAGCACCAGCTGGGCCCCAACTGGGCTGGGATGGGATGGATTAATCAGCAGCTGAGAGGAGCTGAAAGTGGAGGGAAATGACAGCTGTGCCCCCTGAATCCCCAACTGGGATTTGCTGGGATTTACACACAGTAGATTTCCATCATGCTGTGACCATCACTAATTGCTACCACATGTCAAAGCTCTATCAGGCCAGAGGTACAAATCCTGCTGAGAATCTGGAAGTAATAATAGCTGCTGGTATGTACTTAGGAAGAAAAGGCCATCGAGCATGTGTGCCTGACCTGATTTTGTGATGGAATGCGAAATCATGGGGTAGTTTGTGTTCAGAGAATCTGAATGCAAGAGGGTTAAAGGTAATGTGGATAGGAATCTTTTTATGATTTCCCAGGTCAACTTTAGATGCAGACCTGCCAGTGCCTGTGTATATATCACACATGCAAAAAGATGAAAAGTGAAGGTTAAGATCCTCAATGAGTGTGTGTGTGTGTGTGTGTGTGTGTGTGTGTGTGTGTGTGTGTGTGTGTGTGTGTGTGTGTGTGTGTGTGTGTGTGTGTGTTGTGTGTGTGTGTTCAGAAACAAACTGACAAAGAGTCAAGACAAAAACGCAAATATGTGTACTGGCATACACAAACACACACACAAACACACATACACACACACACACACACACACACACACACACACACACACACACACACACACACACACACACACACATACACACACACACACACACATACACACACACACATACAGAGCATTTATCTCACCTAATTCAGCGGTGGTTCCAGTGACTGCTGACCTTTCCCCTTTGCCCTTTGAGGTGGCAGCACACACCTGTCAGTATCATAAAGATCAACAGTAAAAATACCAAAAAAACCCACTGCAGACCCAAACAGCTTTCCTTCACAAAAATGACATCAGACAACTGTAATTTTTCACAGCTTTCTGAACACACACTACATAAATTAAGACCATTTTTGTCTTTTCGATTCTTTCTCTGTGTCTCTGTCTGTCTCTGTCTCTGCATCTCTCTCTGCGTCTCTCTCTCTCTCTCTCTCTCTCCTCTCTCTCATCTCTCTTCTCTCTCTCTCTCTCCTCTCTCTCTCTCTCTCTCTCTCTGCCTGCCTGCCTGCCTGCCTGCCTGCCTGCCTGCCTGCCTGCCTGCCTGCCTGCCTGCCTGCCCCCCCATCTCTCTCTCTCTCTCTCTCTCTCTCTCTCTCTTCTCTCTCTCTCTCTCTCTCTCTCTCTCTCTCTCTCTCTCCTCTCTCTCTCTCTCTCTTTCTCTCTTTGCATTCCTCCACTACAGTTCTGAAGTTCAATGGTGACATTTAACATATGAGACCATTTGTTCATCATTTAGGTAGCATTTTTCTGACATCAAGGACAATGTCATCAATGCGACAAGACTTCTACACAACTTGGGTTCTTCACGCACAATAGTCAATAACAGATAACATAGGAGCAAGACTAAAATAAAAAAAACCCCATCAAACTATTACTCCAAACCCTCAGATCATCCTCAAACCACAAGGGCAAGAAATGACACAGAAACATGAACAGTTGACAAGATTCAACAAAAAAATGCATACACATGGGGACTGGATGTAAAAAACCACATGAGCGCTTGTTCCATTATCCTTGATATAAAAGAAGAAAAGAAAAGAAAAAGAAAAAAGAAAAGAAAGAACCAGAATCCTCCTAAACACACCCACAAACTGACAAACAGCACAAACCATACCAACTGACAAACAAACAGACAGACAGATAGGCAGATAGGCAGACAGACAGACAGACAGACAGACAGACAGACAGACAGGCAGACAGGCAGACAGACAGACAGACAGACAGACAGACAGACAGACAGACAGACAGACAGCAACCCACCTGCACTTCGTAACTGGTGTTGGCCGACAGTCCTGTGATGATGGCCGTCAGATCTGTCGTGTGCTCCACCATGTTGCGACCTGTGACACACACACAATGAACCTCCAGGTAGGGGATGGGATAGCCTAGTGGTCAGAACATTGTGCTCACAATTTGACGACCCAGATTTGATTCCCGTTTGAAGGGATTTTTCTCCTGGAGTTAACATCAGTGCTGACTCCATTCTCTCCCAAAAGTCCTTCTGATGAAACTATAAACTGTGTGTGAATGGACGCGGAACATCTTGCACACATGTTAAATCCTGTTTCACTTTTCATAAGAGTAGGCCATCACATGCCAGTGGGAACAGATGACAATATTTTCAAAACTGCATACACACAGGGACTGGATGTAAAAAAGCACATGAGTGCTTACTCCATTAATGATTACCCTCTATATAAAAGAATGAATAAATAAATAAAAATAAAGGTATATGTTTGTCAGTCGTGTTTGACATATGACCCCCAAAACAGCAGAGGAGGCAGCTTCAGTTTCAGAAACTGGGCAGAAATTTGATTATAGTGGAGATGCCTTGCCCACAGTACACAACGACTCTCTCAGCCAAGAGGACATAAAGACAGTCAGCGTTGGAGATGTTCTTCATTTCTTAATTTATTTATTCTTTTATATCAAGGATAAAGGAATAAGCATTCATGTGCTATTTTACATCCAGTCCCCATGTGCATGCAGTTTTGTAAATCTTGTTATCTGTTTCCACCAGCACACAATGGTCTACTCTTATGAAAAGCAGAACAGAATTTAACCTGTGCACAATTTGTTCTGCGTGCGTTCGCACATGGGGCCTCAGTTTATAGTCTCAACCAAAGGACTTTTGCGGACAGTGTGATTATAGTGGAGATGCCTTGTCCACAGCACACCCCTACTCTCTTGGCCAAGAGGGCATAAGAACAGTCAGCGTTGGAGATGTTCTCCAAAGGCCAACTAGCCCCCAGGGCTGCAGCACATAAGGACTGTGCAAGTCAAGCCTCCTAGTCAGAGAGTCATAGTCGATCACTAAAGACTAAGCTGTAAAGTGGAATTCCATGAGTGGAAGGGAAAGCCACTGATCATACAGCCTCTCACTTTGCTGTTGTCCCCAGCATCAATGATTTAATAACTGTGATAAAGCCCTAATGTTGTATACAGCCTGAGCCATATGCAAGTGTTTTCTAGAGTGAAAGATGGTTCACCTCTGCAAGTGATTTGTTCCTTTTCATGTGTTAGAAGGCTTTCTCTGCAGCCAACACGGCCATTACTCAACTCTGACAATCCATACAATGGTAAAAGAGAGAGATGTGCCATAACCCGTACTGCTGTTGAGGAGCGAGGCGTCAGAGACCCCAGCTTCTCTAGGGGCCAGCATATTGAGGGTGGCGCCCATCTCCTCTCCCTTGCTGCTTTACCTTCCTTGACCCTAAAGAGGGCAGGTACCCATTTTACGGCTGGGTGAACTGGATGACTGTACTGAAGCCAAGGCACATGAACAGTCACCTATCCACAAGGTAACCACGCTCAGTGCTGCGTAACCTAGCTTGAGCAAGAGCAAGTGCTCTGACCATGGGGCTATCCTGCCTCCCTGACAGTCCATGCTAAGAGCAAAACTGTATAGTCTCTGAAGTTATGTCCCTAAAAGGTAAAGGTAAAGGTGTCCCATAACCTAGGCAATCGTAGGGGAGCGAGGTGTCAGAGACCTCAGCTTCTCTAGGGGCCAGCATATTGAGGGTTGGCAATGTAGGATGTTGGTGGTCTGCCTCATTTATCTTCTGCCCTCAACCTTACCTTGAAGAACTGTCACTATCAGATTCATCAATAATGCTTCCATTTGCAGGGAACAGAAAAACAACATAGCACAGCATCCAACAACACAGCTGACAACAGGAGCCTTACCCTGATAGACGTAGTACCCTTTGATGACACCGTTGCACAGCTCTGGGGGTTCCCAGCCGACCTTCAGCTGTGAAATGGTGCAGCCCAACACCTGCAGGTTGCTTGGGGCCCAGGCACTGACAGATCAAACAACATCATTATTGTTACAGTGAAACAGCTAAATGACAATAAAAGGTAAAAGGTAAAGGTGTCCCATGCATACATGCCCAGGCTTTGAGCTCTAAAGACTAGAGCACAACTCCATATTCTTCAGAGACTGATGGGTGCCTACTACTACTAAAGGTGGTCCCATAACCTAGGCGGTCGTAGGGGAGCAAGGCATCAGAGACCTCAGCTTCTCTAGGGACCAGCATATTGAGGGCAGCGCCCATCTCCTCTCCCTCGCTGCTTTACCCTCCCCTGACCCTAAAGAGGGCAGGTACCCATTTACAGCTGGGTGAACTGGGGGGGGGGGGGAGGGGGGGGAACTGTACTGAAGCCAAGGCATGCAAACGGTCACCCATCCAAATGGTAACCATGCTCAGCGCTGCTTAACTTGGCTGGGGGAAAGCGAGCGCTCTGACCACTAATGACAATATATACACAAGAAAGCTTTATTTTGTTTCTCGCGAAGCACACTTACACACTTGGCCTTTAAAGCCCTTTGGATGAGACTATAACCTGAGATCCTGTTGCGAATGCTTGCAGAACATCTTGTGCATATGTTAAAACCTGTTCAAACCTTTTGGAAGAGTAGGTCTTTGTGTGCTGAAGGGACGGATGACAACATTTACAAAACATATAAGGTAAGGTAAAAGGTAAAGGTTTCCCATAACCTGTGTGGTCGTAAGGGAGCGAGGCGTCAGAGACCTCAACTTTTTATTCTTCTGCCATCAATCTTACCTTGAGGAAC
>CM060345.1:28058432-28065932 GCA_030674155.1 Stramonita haemastoma
TAAACATGGACGTTAATACAAAAAAGTAAAATCGTCTGATATTTCCAATCTATGTATGTATATTTCTTTTTATCAAAATAAAGCTGATTAATTTTGGGTTAAAATTTATATTTTGCAAGTAGCTTAGAAGTTTTCTAGATATCAAATGTCACTCAACAGAAAAAAAAGTGAGTGAGATGATACAACAGTTGTGATTGGTCAAGAGTTCACCAAAGGCACCGACACTTTTCTTGGGCCTAGGTCAGATGTTTACAGTGACTAGCTCTATTTGCTGATAATCATGGTTCACACACATGCATGCATGCACGCACGCATGCATGCACGCATGCTAGCATGCACACACACACACACACACACACACACACACACACACACACACACACACACACTCTACACACTAAACACACAAACACTTAACCTTACTATTTCAGTACAGATCCAGTAGCACAAGCAGTTCTGAGAGTACTCTGTTCATAGCACTATCATTTTAACTCACAAGAGTTGTCACAAAATGCCGTGCTGTGTGCTTAGCCACAACCATGCATGTTTCAGATTCTTTTTCGTATAAAAAGTAAATCTACTTTACACTTTTTGTTATAATATTTTTTAATGGTGGTCATCAAAGGTAAAACAACTCATGCCATTAACTCAACTATTTCCCTTGAGAGATTTATTTTCCTTCAACTGTTTAAGTGAGAGGTAAGTTCTACTTCTGGATTATGAACGTTTCTCAAAAAGGATTCCAGCACAAAAAGAATTCAAGATTTTTCAGTGAACATGGAAAGTTTTAACTTTAAAACTGATTCTGTAGGTTGCAGAAAATTTGCTGTGTGTAAAATTAGATAAGAAATGAAACAAACAAATATATACACACTAACACAAAAAAAATCATTGCAAATATCAGGACCAAAAAAAAACCAACCACCTTAGAACAAATAAATGTGTGGTTTTAGTGGTTCAACCATCTTTGCCGAAACTTTCAACAAAAGTAAGAATAGCTCATCACATAAAAGCTGTAGTACAGATTTAAGCGCAACTCCAATGAGCTAAGCAGTATTATATGCACAAATAGCTTTATGAACCCAAATGAAAACTGAGATAGCCATCTAAAAAAATAGTATACATATGCACAAATAGCTCTATGAACCCAGATGAAAACTTGAGATAGCCATCTACCCCTCCGAGCCAAACAGACTTACGAACAAAGAGTGGAAGAGCGAGATCGAGAGAGGATGGACAGAGGAGAGGTCGAAAAACAGCAGCCGACACTATATCATATGCATGAGGAGAAAGAGATTGTTAGTAAGCTTACAACAGTGCAAATGCTCTGAGAGGTTGAGCACATTCAGTAGTTTGGCTCAGAAAGGAGACCCAACACATAAATCATCATTTTCATTCTTTAACCCTCTTGCATTCGGATTCTCTGAACCCAAACTGCCCCTAGATTTCGTATTCCAACACGAAATAAAGTCAGGCACACATGCTAACTGGCCTTTTCCTCTTTCTACGTACATACCAGCAGCTGTAATTACTTCCAGACTCTCACCACAGGCGTTGTACATGTGGCCTGATAGAGCTTTGGCATATTGTAGTAATCGATTAAGTCACTTTGTGATGGAAATGTATTGTGTGTAAATCCCAGCTAATCCCGGCTCGGGATTCAGGGAGGGGGGCAATCATTCAATCCTGGCAAATCCAGGTTCGGGACTACGAGGGTTAAAACAAATCATACAATGGGGGAAGGGGTAAGAAAAATAAACCAAAAGGCAAGTCATTTTGTGGCATTGATACTGTCTATTGACACAGGTGATGGAGAGTTCCCTTACCATCATACATCACAAACAAGATGGGGAAAACACCAAACTCCCACAGGCAAAAACAAAACAAACAAAAAAACTGCAGCAGCAGCAGCAACTGCCCCATCAACAGCAGCAATAACAACATCAGCAGCAACAACTCAACAGTAACAACAACTTATGCTTTTGTGCCAAAGCTTTGATACACTGTCACAGACAACTTTAGTTTACACAACAACACATGTCAATAATCCAAAGAACAAGACAACATCCAACAACAAATAAGCCATACAGAACAAAGCACACAATGACGACATATCAACTCCAAGCAAGGGGGAAGAAATCCACACACAACAACTATGTATATGAAACACACGCAAGCACGCACACACACACACACACACACACAGACACACACACACACACACACACACCACACACACACACACACACACACATATTAGTCACACAAGTTACAAGCACTACAACCATGTCAAAAAAGCTTCTTTTTTTTCAAATGTGACTTAACAACTAAAACAAACCACGACAAACAAAACAAAAGGACTGAAACAAAATGACATCATACCAAATGTTAGTAAAAATCAGACACAAGCTATTCCAAACAAAAAAAAAAAGTAAAGAAAGAAAGAGAGAAAGAAAGAAAGAAAGAAAGAAAGAAAGAAAGAAAGAAAGAAAGAAAGAACGAAAGAACGAAAGAAAGAACGAAAGAAATAACCCAAAAACCAAAACCCCTCACCTGCAAAAAGAGAGAAAGAAAAAAGAAAGAAAGAAAAAAAAAGAAAAAGAAAGAAAGAAAGAAAGAGAAAGAACTCAAGGACCAAAACTCCTCATCTGCAAAAAGAAAGAAAGAAAGAAACAAACAAACAAACAAACAAACAAACAAAGAAAAAAACCTAAGGGCCAAAGCCCCTCACCTGCAAAAAGGAAAGAAAGAAACAAAGAAAGAAACAAAGAAACAAAAAAAGAAACAAAACAAAGAAATAAATAAACAAAACAAAGAGACAAAAAAACAAACAAAGCAAAAAAAAACCCTAAAGACCAACACCCCTCACCTGCTTCATCCACCCCCAATGCCTGAACCAGGCGTGACAGAATGGACTGCGTCTGAGGGTGTGACAGGATAGCATTGCACCCGTCCTCAGAGATACACAACCTGTCAACAACACCACATATATATATGTCAGTAAGGGGGGACGGGATAGCCTAATGGTCAGAACACTGCGCTCCCAATTTTGACGACCCTGGTTCGATTCCCGTTCCAGGGGAATTTTCCCCCGAAGTTAACATCAGTGTTGACTCCACTCTCCCTGAAAGTCATTCGAATGAGACTATAAACTGAGGCCCCGTGTGCGAACGCACGCAGAACATCTTGCGCACACGTTAAATCCTGTTCTGCTAGAGCAGCGTTGCTTGCAGTCCAGAGGTTTTTGGTGTTGAGGAGGGCGGTGATGCACAACACAACACAACACAACACAACACAACACAACACAACACACACACACACACACACACACACACACCACACACACACACACACACACACACACACACACACACACACACACACACACACACACGCACACACACACACACAAAACACAACAGACCACACACTACAACATAACACGCACAAAACGGAAAACACACAACACACACACACACACACACACACACACACACACACACACACACACACACACACACACACACACACAACCTCCCCCCCCACCCCCCACCCCACCCCCCCACCTGGCCAAGACAAGAGCAGCGTTGCTGGCGGTCCAGAGGTTCTCTTTGTTAAGGAGGGCAGTGATGCACAACACAACACATAAACACACCCACACACAACACAACACATAACAACACACCCACACACAACACAACACATAAACACCACCCCACACAACACAAACACATAAACACACCCCACACAACACAACACACACACCCACACAACACATATATCACAACACAACATAACCCCCCCCCCAACACACACACACACACACACACACACCACACACACACACACACACCACACACACCACACCTGGCCAGGACTAGCGCAGCGTTGTGGCAGTCCAGAGGTTGTCATGTTGAGGAGGGCGGTGATGTGCTGGATCATGTCGTTGATGCAGGGCTCCGACAGCATCCAGGCCCGCCCCTCCTGACTCTCCGCCTGACCACAGCATTCATTGTTTCATTTAGTCATTTATTTATTGTTTATTTATTTATTGTTTATTTATTTATTGTTTTATAAGGAGGTTAATGGAATAAGCATTTGTGAGCTTTTTTAAATATATTTTTTTAATTATTTATTTATTTATTCTTTTATATCAAGGATTTTTTAAAGTTAAAAAAAAATGTATTCATTCATTTATTGTTTGTTTATTTATTTATTGTTTTATATTGAGGATAATGGAATAAGCACTCATGTCCTTTTTTCACATATATTTCATATTATTATTATTATTATATATATATATATATATATATATTATATATATATATATATATATATATATTATATTATATATATATTGGGTTTTTTTGTTTTGTTTTGTTTTTTATCGAAGATAGTGGAATAAGCACTCATGTGCTTTTTTTACATCTGGACTGGATGTTATAAAAAAAAGCATGTGAGTGCTTATTTCATTATCCTTGATATAAAAGACTAAATGAATGAATGAACGAACACACACACACACACACACACACACACACACACACAACACACACACACACACACACACACACACACACACACACACACACACACACACACACACACACACACACAACCACACACACACACAAAATATAATATCTAATATCACTGAGAGTGAACAGACGTAAAATTGAAGACAACAACAACACAAAATATAACAATTACACACTAAACAGCATATACCTGTCCTATATCCCAGACTGACTAATGTCCCCATGGTGCCCGCCGCATTCATCATACTCATATAAAATAACCATTACACACTATACAGCATATAATCTGTCCTATATCCCAGACTGACCAGTGTCCCCATGGTGCCCGCCGCATTCATCATACTCATATAAAATAACCATTACACACTATACAGCATATAATCTGTCCTATATCCCAGACTGACCAGTGTCCCCATGGTGCCCGCTGCATTCATCACACTTTCCGCATCGTCGAAGGTCAGCATGCGGGTCAGGTCGGCCAGGATGCGGCGGCTTTCGGAGTGACGGCCCTTGGCCAGCGCCATGATGCGGCAACATCCTAACTCTGACTCTGCCAATGTCCCGATGATGTATGCCGAATTGCCTGCCACCCTGTAACAAGGAGGGGGAAAAATGTGAATGTATACGCACGATAACATGGACACACAAACTGTGAAACGCATGTATGCATGCATGCATGCATGCACGCATGCATGCACGCACGCACACACACACACACAGAACACACAGACATGCACATGCACACACAGACACATAGACACACACACAGACACACACAACACACACAAAGACACACAGACAACACACACACACAAACACACACAGAACACACACACACACACACACACACACACACACACACACACACACACACACACAAAGCCATTGTGTGCCAGTGGGAAAGGATGGCAAAATTTATAGAACTGCATGCACACTGTGAATAGATGTTTAAAAAAAAAAAAGCATGTGAGTGCTTGTTTATTATCCCGGAAATAAAATATTTTAAAATAAAACATGGATAAAAAATGTTAAACACACACACACACACACACACACACACACACACACACACACACACACACACACACACACACACACACACACATCTAGTTATCTAGTTATCTTACCTAGATTTTAGAATCTAAAATCTGCCTCTCTGACCTATCTTAGTAGATCTATGATCATAGGATTCAATCAACCTATATGGGTCATTCTCAGAAACATGTGAGGCATGATAGTGACCTACTTTACACATCTGCCATTTGGCTGAATTAAGTTTAAAATTGTGGTGAATGCTGTTTACTGGTTGTGTTTAATTTAAAAAAATAAAATTTAAATGTTTTTATGACCATTTGTGTTTTTGCTTTTAAATATTGTGAATTTATTTCACCAAATTGCTCATTCCAACATGGCGGATTTGTGACATTTTGGTGCATATTTTATTCAGATTGTTCTTTTGACTTGAAAGACTGCTAATTTGAAACACAACTTGTATTAAAGTAATGCCCAGATGTTGTTTCAAGTTCCCTAGAAGAAAAATTGTACTTTCTTTGTCATGGACATTAAATAGAGGGCAGATTAAAAGCTTGTTGCGGTTGTGACGTTGGTTTCCCAAAGTAGGCCCAATTTTAACAATTTACTCACAAAGAACTATATGTTATGATCAACACATTATAGCCACAAGGGATGAATTAAACTGTTAACAGTATAAAGAAAACATTGTTTTTGATCAGCTGGAGCTCCTATCCTCGTAAATTGCTTGAAACCCCAGATGACCAACATGGTTTCCCTTTTTTCATGTCACAACCAAACGATGAAAATCTGTTGCAAAATCCGGCACATTCTTTCACTGACTGAGATTTTCAGGTAGGTACTTCATCTTGACCTTAAATATCTCTGACACATACTTTTTCCCGCCAAAGGAGTATCGCGATGCTATAACTAGAGTTCCAGTCTTTGGTTTCTCCCAGCTTTTTCATGTCACAACCAAACGCAGCATTTGATCAATAATAATATTGATTGATATATCACTTTAATTACATAAATCAATGTAGATAATGTTAACAGAATGCATTGTTTCTAATTTAAGATGGTGGTTTTTTTTCCATTTGTGTTTAAAGTGCTACACTTGGGTGATTTGTGGTTTTGAAGGGTGTGGTTTCCATGTCACAACCAAACGGTTTCCATGTTACAGCCGTAACAAAAAACATCTAACTCTAAAATGACAAATTAGTATAAATAATGTTAATAGAATGCATTGTTTCTAATTTAAGATGGTGGGTTTTTTTTCAATTTGTGTTTAAATTGCTTCACTTCAGTGATTTGTGGGTTTTGAGGGGTGTGGTTTCCATGTCACAACCAAACGGTTTCCATGTCACAACCAAACGGTTTCCATGTCACAACCATAACAGATCACTCTAAAATGACAAATCAATGTAAATAATCATAATAATGTTAATAGAATGCATTGTTCCCAAATCAAGTAGGTTGTTTTTTTTATTTGATTTGTGTTTTCATTGCTACAATTTCAGGTTTTGTGCTTTTGAAGGGTGTGGTTTCCATGTCACAACCAAACGGTTTCCATGTCACAACCAAAACATATTACTTCTATAAGGCATTAATATTAAACAGCTTCCATTCTTATGTAAAGAAAACTGTTTAGTTTAATGGATATCATTCTGTGGTTTAAGTTCAGGATAATCTGGGGGATGCTTGCTGTGTTCATTTGTACAAAAACCAAACTTTAAATCTGGGTATACAAAATGTCTTAGAGTGTCATTACAAAAAAGCAAAAACATATGCTTTGTCGATGATTGTCATACTTCCAATTGATAGTGTTGTTTTATAGATAAAAACAAAAGCATTTGTGAGTGTTTTTTGTTTTGATATTTTGTGTAAAAAGATGTTTCAATGCTACTTTTGGTTTCCATGTCACAACCGCAACACAGCTAAAAATAGAACC